>OY293303.1:31545980-32145980 GCA_958502075.1 Orchestes rusci
AACATTACAATCGACATAGATGTGAGTTTCCTTTCTCAGAGCTCTTTGACTTTGAATTAAAGATTTAGGATAGCTATTTTTAATCAATATCTCTTCCAATAATAACAAGTTTTTTTCCATAAATGAGGGGTGACAGATCTTAACAATTCTATTTTTTAAAGCATGGATAGTGTTGAGTTTTTGTTTCATCGGGTGGTATTCTGGTATTCTGGACAAATCTTTTGGTGAATTTAACCGGTTCAGAATCAAGGATACTTTTGAGTTTGCGAATAAAATAAATGGTTTTGAATTACCACATGACTTTGTTCTGGTTTCGTTTGATGTTGTTTCCCTATTCACTAACATTCCGCTTGATCTTTTAACAAAAATTCTAGATGAACATTTTGACCTTATAAAAAATAACTGTACCATCCCTAAAGACAAATTCCTCGAGATCATCACTTACCTATACGACAATACTTATTTTTCGTTTAATAACACCTTCTATAAACAACTAGTAGGTGTACCAATGGGTGGTGCTTGTTCTCCTATTTTAGCAGAAATTGTCATGAATAAATTACTGTATTATATCACAGAACAGGTCAATTTTCAATTTCCTTTTATATTTCAGTACGTTGACGATCTTCTTTTGGCCCTTCCGGCAGACCAAGTTCAAACAACTCTAGATTTGTTCAACTCATTTAATAATAACCTTCAGTTCACTGTTGAAGAAGAATCTGAACGGTCAGTTCCCTTCTTAGATACAAGGGTAGTTAGGTCCGAACAGAATATTGTCATGTTGGATTGGTATAGAAAGAAATCTAGTTCTGGAAGATACATTCCTTTTCAATCATACCACCCGATGAAACAAAAACTCAACTCTATCCATGCTTTAAAAAATAGAATTGTTAAGATCTGCCACCCCTCATTTATCGAAAAAAACTTGTTATTATTGGAAGAGATATTGATTAAAAATAGCTATCCTAAATCTTTAATTCAAAGAGCTCTGAGAAAGGAAACTCACATCTATGTCGATTGTAATGTTCAGAATATGGATCCTGAAGTTGAAGTAAAATATGGAAAAATACAATACATCCAAGGACTTTCTAATTCACTCATTGGTTTATTCAAAGAATTTAATTTAAAAATTGCTAAATATAATCTAAAAAAACTTAATTCCTTCTACTCAAACCTGAAAGATCGTACATTTGCTAACAGTAAATCTGATGTGATATATGGCATTAAATGTCAATGTGACAAGATCTACATAGGACAAACTTTGCAAAAACTGTCCAAACGACTGGCGTTACATAAAAGTGATTGCAGGCTCAAACCCAATTCAACCAGTTTGAGCATACACGTAAACCAACAAGATCACAGAGCAGAGTTCACAGAACCTGTAATTTTTGCCACCGAACACAGTAACTTCAAAAGAAGATTCCTAGAAATGTGTTACATCACGAATTGTGGCAACTGTCTCAATCATAAAAAGGATGTAGAAGGATTAAGTTCTATTTATACTTTCCTACTCTCTCAATCTTTCACTAAGAAAATAAAAACTCCTGAATGCTATATCAGTAATAATAATGAATAATTTATAAATCTTATAATAAAATTGACTTTCTACTCCAAACAATTTAATATTTTTCTTCCAACTCGTTTCATGTTTTTTCTTTTTCATTGTTCAACATCAGGACTCATCTGCTTAACTATTGGAGGCAACACGACTACGTCATACGATAATTGTACTACCTCCCACTATGTATGTAAAATCTGTACTATTTTGCCTTTCACATAAATTGTGAACCGAATGAACGGTGTACATGGCAGTCTGCTTCCAAACACTGTGTTTTTTGCTTGTCTAGATTGAACATAAAAAACTTTCTTTGTTAGAGTTTAGTACTATGGCGTCAAACCAAAGTGAACTGATTTTGTCTATTTAACTACTAATTACCACTATCCTGTATACTCACCATGTATCTCTACCCTTCCACAAGGGCTAGGAGTAATGTGTAATAATCTGTAAGTTCTTTTAGATTCACCATTGCATTGTAGACTGATAACATGTTTCTTTGATTAGATTCGTCCTGATAAAGCTCTAAACTTAGAGCGAAAGCTTGAATAAGATTCAATATACACTTTAAAACGAGCGTCCAACATCTTATTGCTCCCTCCTTTCAAGAATCTTTGGGGCCATCCCAATAGTTAACCCTAACTGCGTATATATATATATATATATATATATATTCAGTAGAGACTCGTTAATTCGGATCAATTAAGGCAAGAGTTAATCCGAACTAGCAAGAAATCCGAATTATCGAATCTTACATTTTTATACATATTTATTAATAAAAGTCTGTAAAAATGAACACATTTTATTTCCAAAATCTCAAAACAAAAGTTGTTTTTGATATTTACACCTAAACTAAGGCATGTAAATATATAGTCTTGCATCTCGGAAATAACGTGTTAAGACAAGTTGACTTGATGACAATATGTAGCAAAAAATGGTCGAGAATCCAGACTATTGAGACATGCGATCCGGATTACAAGGTACATAATTTAGCCAAGCGTTAAGTCCGGACTACCGCAATATTCGGACTACCGCTCTCCGGATTAACGAGTCTCTACTGTATATATTTATATATTTGTGTATATATAGAGAACTAGAGGTTAGTGGGGATGCAGTCTAGTAGACTATATATATATACATACGGAGTGACCCATTTGAAAGCGGGCCACCCCCATAACATTTTTATTTATGGAGTGATTTTGACGATTTTTTTTTTGAAATGTGGAAAGTGGAAAGGTTTATTTTGAAGCCAGACGACGTCAAGTTTTTTCAAAATTCAAGGCCTACTAGATCATATTTTAGAAGCTTAAAATCCAGAATCCATGTAAGCGATTTTTTTAGAAAAAATCCGCTTACGCCACTAGATTCGTCATACCCTGAAATGGATCTGTACCAAATTTCACGAAAAAATATTAAAAATTAAAGATTTATTTTTATTATGCACCAAGAAGTATTTTACCTCGAAACTCTTGTGATAGCAAGTCTATGAGAAAAAAATTATTAAATATAAACATTTAAAATATATTCTCTTGTCAAAATACAATGAGAACAGACACACGAGACTGACAAAAAACACACAGAAATAATATTTTGAATTGAATATTTTTTCATGTAATTTGGTACAGACCCATTTCAGGGAATGAAAAATCCAGTGGCGTAGGCAGATTTTCTCTAAAAAAATCACTAATATGTTTTCTGGATTTTTCAGCCTCTAAATATGCTCTAGCAGGGCTGGGTTTTCGGAAAAAACTGGGTGACGTATGAGCTCAAAATACACCTTTCCCCTCTCTACATTTCAAAAAAAAAAACGTTAAATCGATCAATAAATTGAAAAGTTATGAGGGTGGCCCGCTTTCAAATGGGTCACTCTGTATATAAACAGGGTGTTACTAATGGTATGTCATAATTTTAAAGGAGAGTTCCTGGATAAATTTTAAGTCGAAAAGGTATAAACTTGGGTGTTAAAATTCTTGGTTTTTAAGATACAGGGTGTTAAAGATCTATTTTATTTTCAGTTTTTAATACATTTTCCAAAGACGGTTTGAGATATTGAACTGGATTTTGCCACGGGATATAATGGTATAGGAACACACTTTTTTTATTTTAATTTTTTTATTTTTATTTTTTTTATTTTTATCTCATGTTATTTTATTTTATTTTTTTTAATTTTTTTTCAGACCCAAGTTTATAAGAGCTTTTCGACTTAAAATTTATCCAGAATCCCCCTTAAAATTTTGACATACAATTGAGTAACACCCCGTATACACAGGGTGGATCAGAAGTAATTGGACATACGGTAACAGTACATTCCTTATACAGAAGTATTGCGATGGACCTCAACTTGTCAATTCCGAAAGTTGATATTAACAGATATACAGGGTAAAGTTGAATTTTAATATTTGATTTTTTCAAACAACTTGAAATAATCAAGTTATATCGATTAAATTTGATACATGAAGTTTGTTTGACATGCAAAATTCAAATCTGAGCACGGAATTGCTCCTACTTGTAGCGGGCGACACTTACACATCTTTCTTCTCATTCAAATAGTCAGAACTTTTTTGTACCCACCCGTACATTTCTTTAACATCGAAAACATTATTTTTCCATCATGTTTACATTAAAAAGGTATACTTTGTAGAAGTGCCTAGGAGCAACCTTTATCAAGATATTTGCACTTGAAGTAGTCCATGCAATGGTGTTTTAAATGGAAATCTGAGAACGGAATTGCTCCTACTTGTAGGGGGCGCCACTTACACATCCTTCCACTTATTCAAATTCACAGAACTTTTTTGTACGCACTCGTACATTTTTTCAACATTGAAAAAATGATTTTTCCATCATGTTTACTTGAAAAAGGTATACTTTGTAGAAGTGCCTAGGGGCAACCTTTATCAAGATATTTGAACTTGAAGTAGTCCATGCAATGGTGTTTTAAATGGAAAATTTTGAAAATTGACATAGGGGGCATCGAAAACGCCGTTGTCACGGTAATTTTGACAAGTGTCTCGATGTTCAATGTTTTTTATAAAAAAAAATCAATAAAAAAAAAATCCAAAAAATTTCATTTTTTTTCGTAAAAAAATGTTAAATCAGATTCTTTTTTTTTTAATCAAGAAACATTGAGCATTCAAGCTCATGTCAACATTACCATGATAACGCCGTTTTCGATGCCTCCTATTTTCATTTTCAAAATTTTCCATTTAAAACATCATTGCATGGACTACTTCAAGTTCAAATATCTTGATAAAGGTTGCCCCTAGGCACTTCTACAAAGTATACTTTTTTCAAGTAAACATGATGGAAAAATCATTTTTTCAATGTTGAAAAAATGTACGAGTGCGTAAAAAAAAGTTCTGTATATTTGAATAAGTGGAAGGATGTGTAAGTGGCGCCCCCTACAAGTAGGAGCAATTCCGTTCTTAGATTTTGATTTTGCATGTCAAACAATCACCATAAATCAAATTTCATCGATATAACTTGATTATTTCAAAAGTTATTTGAAAAAATCAAATATTAAAATTCAACTTTGACACCCCGTATCTCTGTTAATATAAACTTTCGGATTTGACAAGTTGAGGTCTATTGCAATATGTTAATGTGTGTTACCGTATGACCCATTACTTCTGGTCCACCCTATATATAAAATATTGGAAAAAGATGAATATATATGAATCAATTATTTGAGAATCCTGATAAATCCACTAAATGAAGTTTCTGACCGTTTGCGAAAAATCGTTTTCATAAAACCAGGCGCGTTATTCGCTTTATAAACGTAACCCTACAAAACCAAGCACTTTCACGGTTGAAAATCTGGCATTGAATATTGTCTTCACTTACTTAAAAACCCAATATACCCGGGATTTTTTTTGGAATACATTATTCGTTTCCCGATGTACTTTGTAAAGAACCTGCCTACCCTAATATTGAAGTACCTATTAAGGTACAAAATGGTTAACAAAAATTTAAAAAATTATTCACCTGATGAAAAGACAATAAAAAGTTATTATGAAGAACTTTTTTTATGACCAAATGTAGATGGTGAATTGGCACAGGAAGAAGTGTAATATTGCATTTTAGTATACATTTCATGAGTGTATTTTTTGAGAAGGAAACAGTGGTGGGAAGCAGTCCAAATTGTATTTTTTATTCAAAATTTATTTTTTTCTTGTTTGAGAAAGCCTCTGCAGTGTGTCCACGGATAGAGTTTGGAAGAGAAAAAACTTTTTTATTTGTGGGTTTAGAAGAAGAAGTCACTCTTGATGAGAACATCTTGATAATGAATAGGTCTGATGATGCCCGGTGAGGCGAAACATGTCACCGTCTCCTGATAAATAATAAATTTTTAAACAAGTATATGAGGCCTAGACATATTTTTATTGGATTCTACAATCTCGAATACCAAATTTGCGATTACTATACAGGGTATATCAAAAATAACATTTTTAATCATTTTGATTCTGACTTCTTTTGAAATTTTATGAAAATATTTTCAAAACTATTTATTACAACAATTATCCAAAAAAATCCAATATAATTTTTTCTCAAAGTGGTTCATTTCAAAGCTAAAAAAATAATAAAATATCAATTAGCCATCTTTCAAATTGACAGTTGTGTCATAATTTTCTCATAAATCTGCATAATAGTAACTAAAAAATTTCATTTATCAAGAACAGGCTGATTGATATTTTATTATTTTGATAGTAGCTTCGAAATTGACCATTTTGAGAAAATTATTCATCAGTCTTTTTTGCATAATTGTTGTAATAAATCACTGGCAAGACGAAGGCCGTGGGTTCAAGTCCCGCCTGGTGCCAACTTTTCCCACTTTCCCTTCTGTCCATATGCCACAAAAACATTCTTCTTTATATTATATTAACTGGACAACAAAAAATAACACCCTTACATAAATATTACACGAAATAAAATTAATAAGAACATATCTGTACCCAATAGCAATAGAAGTATAAACATAAGATCTGTAAACTGCTTAGCCCCAAAGTGCTATAATATTATACCAGTAGAGATAAGAAACATAGACAGAATGCAATTATTTAGGAAAGAATGTAAAATATATATTGCCATGAACTGGAAAAAATTTGAAAGGTTGTTCTGAGCCCACTCGCTTATTTCTCCATTCTGGAAGAGATATGTCTATCAATATATTATTATTAATGTTTAACTGATTAAAATGAGATACTGATTTGCTGTACATACAGATGACCTGTCATCTAGGTACAGCATATTATTTGAATGTGAGATCCTATTATCAGTTGAATTGTTAAAAATTACGTAATATATATTATTTATTATTATTATTATTTAGTGTTGTACCGAACCAAGTCGTACTCATCTTAACATTCACCAACACTAGTGCTCCACTCACAGTTTTGAGGGATGCCGAATCCTGTGGAGTGCACAGAATTTTTCTAAAGAAATCGCTAATGTGTTTGTCAGAATTTTGCTCCTGGTGCCAGTAGGTCTGGGATTTTTCATGAGTGGGGTCATTTTTGCTGCGAAGATACAGTTTGTCAAGCTCTACATTTTGAAAAAAAAATCGAACCCATCCGGTCAATTGATCAACTTTTTTTCAGAGTGCCCTGAAAAAAAACACTGTATGTATACGATTTTTAAAATAAAGAGCTAAAAAATATGGATTGATATTAATATTATTTGTAGCCAGACAAAATTTGAGAGTGATAATATCGATAATGACACTTCGTCTTGGAACAAAATGTCAAAACACAATTTTCATAAAATGTTCTAGAATCTTGCATGAATTATTGTATTTGGCATCATAGAATACGCCAGAATAAGTATCTGGGCTGAGATGTCAACTTTCTGTGTAAAACATTTTCGAAACCATACAATCATATATTGATAGTAATTGGGAATCTACAGGCCTTTTTTTAAGTTGTGGTTTTCCTTAGAACATAGAATCCACTAGAACTAGCGTACACCCTAGATTCCAAGCAAATTGTTTGTCACTATAATAAACATGTTATTATTTACATCTCGTCCGTTGAATTCGTTCAACGTTGCCTTGTTGCAAATAAAAAGCACTCAGAATTTTCACTTTTTATCAAAAGGGTTTAACCAGTGTATTAACAAGGATATGTTTTAATTTTTTATTTGTTTCAATATCGTTGGTGTTATAGGACAGTTATAATTTACTGATTATTGATAAGTTTTGTTCACATAAATCAGTTGTTCGGCCTTCAAAAATATTGAATTTTGAACAAGCCGACAACAGTGTTCCAAGGGAGCTACAGGCTATGATTGGTTAAAACGACTATCAGCTGTGATTGGTTGATCTCAAATAGGCATTTGTGTCGTGTTGCCAGATGTACTCCGTTGCATCGTGTCTACATAAGTAACTAAGGTTCATGGAAAAATATGGGTCTCATTGAACATGTTTTATTATCACTAGTGATCAAAAAATGTACATATTATATAATTGGTAACTACCGGAGATGCACTCATAGAGTATAGAGTATTTTTAATTAAAATAAAAAATACCTTGAATACAAGGTATCTACTTATTAAATTTGCAGTTTGGCAAACTCGCAAGAATTCTCGCAAGAATTTCTCTCTCCCCTCAATGTATAAACACGTGACACACAAAGAGACGTCGGGCTATATCTAGTTGTTGGAAAATCATTCCTTTCAACATGAGACATGACTTGTTGAAAGAAGCAAATTTTTCAAATAACGGAAGGATATGTGGCTAAATAAAATCCCTGTGCGAAAACTTTTTTTAATACGCAAAAGAAGTTTAAATTTCTAGAAAAAGTGTAGTAAATCTCAAAGATAATGGAAATGCAAAATCGTCATTCAAATGTAAAAAAACATATATTTGAGAAATTTGTTTCTTTTATGAATTCCTGTCTCATGTTACAAGGAAAAAATCCCTGTACTCATGTATTTCTTTTAAATAATATTTCTGTTTAGAACACGATAGGATAATTATAAGATGGATCGGTTTAAAATTCCTGATTTTTAGTAATTATATTTCTAAATGGACATTACCTACCAATATCATCATTAACGAAATATTTTTTCCACAGATACTAAAGAGTTTGTGAAACAAGTATTTCACATGCTTACGACGAAAGAATATATTAAATCAGAAACTACACCAGGAGCGAATCCTTCCAACCCTGCTCCAATAATCAGCATCCCCACATCCTCATCGACGCCACCTTCGCCAAAAATCAACAAAGAGGTACGTATTGAGTTTTCAGCAGGAAAGTCGGTGGCACAATAGACCCTGGGAGGTCGCAGTGCACTGGATTTGTGGCAAGTCCACAATCCAACATCCTTTCGAATCTACATCTACATCTACGTATTGAGTCTTACAGAAAAAACAATAGCTCACTGTATATGAAGAATTTAAATATAAATCTTTGAATAGAAATAAGATTTACTTTGGAAAATTTAAGGTTCGTTACAAAATAAAGCAGTGCACGAGTCCTTTTGTGACGAAAGTGTACGAGTTTGGATAAGAATGATAAGAACTTTGACTATATACTACTAGACTAGCAAACTCATTCATAAATCGTGTTTATTTTGACGCCTTTCGTGCAATAAGAACGACAAAGAAAGAGAGTGGTTTTTGAGCTATTGTTGGCAATATCGCATTTGTATTTGAATACGTGCATTTCACCAAAATCTGCGTTAATACTGTTGACAACTATGTACTGTAAACCAGAAGTCCACGAACTTGTTTATGAATGAGCTAAACTGTTTGATTGATTATTTCTGGTTTTGTCGAAAATGATGATGCCGTGTTTAGATGATGATTAATCCTCAAAAATCGTAGGTTATTGGAAAACTCTGATAAATTGTTATAATCATGGTTTTCTGTATGGACAAAAAAAAAAGAACATAGCTCCATTCTATATTATTAAAATAATAAACTGATTGCATCAATTGAGAAGATTGTATTTTAAATTTCTCATTTGTTCAAGAAGTTTAGTATATTATGAGGAAGAAATCACAACTTGTGCAAATATTAATTTTCTTGTTAGCAATAGGAGAATAAAAACTTTGTGGACAAATTTTAGTAAACCTAAATAAAACTGTTATCTTAATTATTTGGAGACACATAGGTAAGCCAATCTCGACAATTTGGCAACGCTCTCGTACTATGATTATACGAATCAAGCTTAGCTCTACGTACGTCTACTCACTGAAGTTGTTGACGTCAAGTATATTCCAGGATGCCCGGTCTAGGGGTATATAGTCAAAGGATAAGAATGATATATGTGTTATTAAATATGGACTATTATTTAGAGGCTTGAGAAAGTAGACTTTTTCGAAGAACCATCGTACAAGGTGGTCATTCAAGAATAGCGTATCTCAGAAACTATTCATCCCAGAGTCTTGCGCAAAAAAGTCTATCAGAAGTTCCCAGGATGGCCAATAGATAGCGTCAAAACACATAATAATACTGTTTTCTCGAGAGTTTCAAGTAGAACTTCTTATGAAAAGACCGTAACGGATTCTATAACAAACCTCCTTCATTTTTAGATATGCGGACTCAACTTGAATTTACTTGTAGGATATACGATACTTTTGACATAATCAACAAAAAAAAATGATGATTTAACTGGGATGGTTTTTATAATAATAATAATAATTCTTTATTAAGCATTGCTTTACAAAAACGATATATCGGTAGAGCAAAAAATATCAAAAAAATGGACATAAACTAGATAAAAAAAATATATGTACTGATACAGTTATATAAACATATAAATAGCAACACAAATATATAATTCAAATGTAAAAATAAATAATCTGAGTTCATTTTTGAAAGTTTCCAAGTCTTGTATTTGTCTAAGGTGTAATGGGAGTGCATTAAATTGAGTAAGCCCTTTGAAAAATAAACTACATTGAGTTCTGGTCAAACGAGTTGTTTGTACATAAAAATTTGACATATTTCTGATTATGGACATCACTCACGTACATCAATTCATCTGACAAATACTTAGGAACAAGGGTATTCATTATTTTGTGAATCATAACATAAGTTCTATATAGAATAGTCTGTTGTTCACTCATTAACTGGTACTGTAGAGGGTGCGTCAAAAATACAAAAAACATTTTTTTTTCTATTGCGAAATTGATAACTGATATAAATACAAAGTAACATTTTAGTAAAAAAGTTTTCTTTATGGAGTTTATCAGTTAGGTATTGATTTCGCAATACCAACAATTATTATCGTTTGCCATATTTTTAAGTGACCCTGTATATTACCACTTGAGAATTTGAAAAGTATTGTATATCTTTAAATTGTGCACTTAATCTAAGTTGAGTGCGCAAATCTGAAAAAAAAAACATCGCAAAATATGAATTGGAATGAAAATTGATCTTCTGTTTCAGAAGTGTTATCAGAATAATACCGAATACGCCCCGCGAGGTACTAGTCTTAGCTATTTACCCCATAAGCTGTGCCCTTGAGGTATAAATTAAGAAACAAATAGTTTTTTGGAAAAATTGCAGTATCTTGAAAATTTTGAAAACTGCGTCACTTCCTTCCGCACCCATATTATAGAAAACCTCATCTCACACAAAATCTTTAAAAGTCAGTCCATTCAAATCGCTAGAATACTTGACCAAATCCGTTTATTGATTCAAAGCTTCAGCTTATTGAAAATGGGCAAAAAAAATCTATAATATGGTTTTTAATTAGGCGAGCAGTTCAATATTATTGTGGTGTGTATTTTTTGAGGAAACGAAGCGTTTGGATTATAGAAAGGAATCTACTTTCAATTTTTGTGGCGGTTTGTAAAATAAGCGCTGACACCATTTGATACGCTTTTTATTGTTGCATTGAATGCATATAATCAGTGCTAACTAACCTAAAATAATATGGAATGTTTGATGTATCATTTATTTTTATTGTTTTCATTAGCTACCGAAACCTGTGATCGAACCTTCGGACCTACCGGATTTGAATGATATATCTCATCCAGTCGTTCCAGAGAAAAAGGAGAAAAAAGAGAGACGTGATTCCGAAAATGGGGTAATAAATATTGACTTGAAGATATATTTATATTGATGGTTTTCATCGATTTATTATTATAGGAGGCTGCTAACCGGCGTCGTAGACGCTCAGAATCTAGATCTAGGTCGTGGGATCGCAGTAAGAGATCCAAATCTAGATCACCAGAACGAATGAAATCCAGAGACCGTGCTAGGTCCAAGGAAGATCGTCATGAACGAAGGGGAGCCGAAAAAAGAGAAAGGGGAGAGCGTGGAAAAATATGGAGAAATAGATCTCCTAATAGGAGATATGACAGGAGGAAAACTAGATCTAGGAGCTTCAGTCCAAATGATACTAGACCTAGATCTAGAAGTCCTAGACATCACAGATCTAGATATAACAGAAATAGTCGAAGCAGGTCTAAGTCTGCTGATAGAAATTCGAAGAATTCAAAATATTTGAATTGCTTGCCTGGGTAAGTATTCTATGGATTTTTTCCGTCTCCTCGAAAAATGTGTTTAATTTTTAGAAGAGTGTTCTTAGGTATTTAAAAATAAGATCTTTCATAGTGTGAATTCTTGAAACATCCTATGAAAAAAACTCCATACCAATGTAGGTTAGCAGCGATCCTCTCCCGATATATTATGTACACACTGGCTGTTTCATCGTAGTGGCTTGCGGCAGAAAAAAATTTCACTAAAACAGCCAGGATAAAAACCTAGAAAATATTTCTAGCTTCTTAAATGGTCGCTAGGGGGCGTAACAACCAACACCAAGTAGAAAAATAAGATTTTTATAACATTTTTACCGACTATTCACCTACACCTTTTGTATAAAACGATTTTTTATCGATCAAAGTAAAAAGGTGGGAAAAGTTCAGTTGTTTTTTTAAACAAACGGAGATTTCTCCCGTTTCGCTTGACCAATTTTAACGAACTTGAGCTCATATGAATGAACATAAGCTTCAATACAAAATGCTTATTTGGTTTTGAATTTGTTACCTTGGCCATCGTCGCTGATCTGAAATGTTGCATATTTTTGAGCTTTCTCCAAAAAACATCAAATGTGATGGTGAAATCATTTTTTTATATTTTAAAAGAGGATACATTTTTCTATTGAGAAATTTAAAAATCAATCGAACTTCCCTCACCGCTTTATTTTGATAGATAGAAAAAAAAGTTTTTCACAAAAAGTGTAGGTAAATAGTCTGTAAATATGAAAATGATTTAATCGAAATATTTTCATTGGGCAAATTTCTATAAAAATCCCATTTTTCCACTTGGTAATGGTTGTTACGTCCTCTAGCGACCATTTCAGAAACTTTAGATCATTTTCAAGGTTTTTCTCTTGGCCGTTTCAGTAATATTTTTTTTAGCCGCAAGACTTTACGATGAATAGTTTCCGGGATATGGCCGCTCGCTATCTTTAACTGATCACCCTGTACTTACAAAAATCTGATTGATAAAAGCGGCCGTGATAAAATCTGTAGAATTTTTCTCAATTGATCGCCAGAGGGCGTAACAGCCATAATAAAAAGTATTTTGCATAAATGAGTTGATATTATGGATAACAGATGTGAGTTCATCTTATTAATGATGATGAATAATGACCAAAAAATCTGTAAAATTTTTGACGCGTTTCTGATCACTAAAAAGTATTTTATTTGTGGATATTATCCCATATCATGAGAATAATTTCCTCCTAATCCCTTGAAACAATTATTCTTTGTTTTGCAATTTTCAATCTACAGGGTGTTAAAAAAACATTGAACAAAAATGAAAGGAGTGATTCTTGAGGTTATTTTAGGAAAAAAAGATCCAATAAACATAGGTCCGAAAACGCATCGTTTTTTTTTTAAATTGATGTTATCTTGCTCGCCCTCAACGCCACTGGACACAATATTTTTTATCTATCAGAGCCAAAATTAGCCCCTTATTACTTACAACAAGGACCAGTTTCAAACAAATTGGTCAAAATTTAACTAAATTTAAAAAAAAAAAAGATTATTAAAAAAAAAACTTTGCCCCCCTTTATCATAGAAACGATGCGTTTTCGGACTATGTTTATTGAAACTCTTTTTCTTGGAATGACCTCAGGAATCAATCCTTCATTTTTGTCCAATTTTTTTTAAACACCATGTATATTGGTAAGTATGAAAATAAACTAATGAGAGAACGTCAATCTTTTGTATAACGATTTTGGGATCACCAAATTTTAACAGATTGAACTCGTCCTCTCAGGTCTGAACGTAAAGCACATAGCTAACTTTTGGATAAGAATACTTTACTTTTGAAAAAATAAAAGATTTTTCAACTTTTTGAAGACCCTGTATAAACTTTCAATTCTTATCATCGACAATCGTATTTTTTTAACAAGCAGACAAATTTATAAACAATGACTTTTTCTCAAAAAATTGAATTTGGTCCATTTGTTCTCGCTTAGACAGTACCAGCAAACGCAATAGGTACTACTCTTGAGATATGCAATTCGATCAATAAACATATCAAATTCACCATAGAGACAGAAACTAATCAAGTATATTGTTCACTTCCTGGATAGATTATTATTAATCAGGACTGCGGAGAACAGAACCATAATGGATTGGTATCATAAGCCAATGGCGCGTCGTCTGGAATATATGTACAGGATGTTTTTTTTTGGGTACTTTCGCGGGATATCTTCGTTATTTTTGTATATAGAAAGTTGCGGTTTTCGCGACAGTATGCTCCTTTTTCGTAAAACCAAAGATGCCGCTAACATTATTTTCACAGCCTTTTTAGTTTCTCAGGTACAGGGCTTAATTGAAAATGTTGCACTTTCAGGCACACCTAGGATATCAACTATAAGATAACTTATCAAAAATGGGAAAATTGTTTCTCATAATACTTTTTCCGTGGAACTCAATTCCGCCCCACTTTATTTTTCTAAATGTAACACCCTGTATATTTACAGGCTATAAAATTTGTATTTTTTTAATTTTTCTTAAATATATAACAGTATGCACTTTTTCTTATAAACACCCAGATAAATCACAATCTTCTGAAATTAAATGTATAATTTAATAGTTGCTACCAAAGGCGGCTCCTCCATAGGGTCATCTGGTCAATGACCTCCCAAACATATGACAGAAAATAAATAGTTTTACCTACTTCAGTTATGTCACAATTATTATCAATTTTATTTCAAAATACACCTTACATTATTTTGACTGTCCCTCGTTATAGTCGTGTTTAAATGCGCATCAGGCACCGTTAGAATTCAGAAATACGGCTTGGGTCTTGGGCCCGTACAGTATATAATATTCATCTATGGTTTGGGCTGGTTGTCGGAAGTGACCGTGTGGCGATAAAGCTTGGCAAAAAATACACAGGTAGTGGGAGTAGCAGAACGTCAAAGCGAATTGGAAAATTAAACCGTGTCTGGGGTGAACAGCCAGCCTGAAATTTGGAACATATCCGCCAACTGTCTTTTCGACCAAATGGATACGCGTATTAACGAATCCGCTTATTGCGAAGCGCATCCGTATATTTACGGTATTTTTTTTTGTGAGGTTAGTTTGCATTAGTAGAACAATAATTTTATTATCGGTAGATTGTTTTTTTTATGATTTTAAGTTATGAACTGTCGAGTTTACTTTTATAGATAATAAAATGTCGGTAGTGCAGAAAATCAACATATAAAATGTGCCAACGAACTTGAGTTTGCAAAAATAAGTGAATTCAAGAAAAGTGCCTGAACTTATACGACAATCCATTGAAGACAAAAATAAACAAGTTTATCAAAACTTTCGCAAAGGTAAATACGATTCAGCCGAGTAGATATCTGGTTGTGAATCGTCTTACTGATTCGTTTGTGTATTATTTTCTCGTCCGACTCGTCATAGTGCAAAACCGGAGTTAAAGACTTGAAAGAGAAAACGAAAAAATATATGATTCTTTAGTAGATCACATGAATTACTTGGTAGATTATCAACAGTTGGAAGTGTTGGGTTGGTAATGGTAATGGTAAGGGTGGGGGGACAAAAGCCCGGCGAGTAGGCCTAGTGGCCCTTTTCGCCAACCCCGTGCTTCCAACCCTCTTCACTCCAGTCGTCCTGTCTTTGTTGTGAAGCGGAGCAGGTCATCCCAGCTCAGGTCCCCCAACTCCACCCGAGGAATGGTTGCCGCTCCTAGGACCCTCCTCCTCAGGCGACCCCCCCTATCACAGACTCCCAGTAGATGGTAGGAGGTTTCCTCCGCCCTTCTACAGTAGGGACATAGGGGTGATTCGCCTATTCCTAGTAAATGCAAGTGTCGGTTGAGCTTGCAGTGCTCTGTCAAAATGCCTACGATGATGCTCAGTGCCTTCCTACTCTTGTTCAGCAATTGGGCCGTCCTTGGTTTGTTGGGATGTGTGATTATCTCTCTGGCTTGCCTACAAGTCGTGTTATTCCTCCAGTTTTTGACTGTGTTCTCCCAGGCCCACTCATTCAGGGCCTCGGTGATCAGTCGTTTACTCAGGCCCAGGTGTGGTTCTGGACCGGGCTGGGGTGATGAAGAGCCTAGTCTGGCTAGCTCGTCCGCGCGTTCGTTTCCGAAAATGCCCATATGTCCCGGTACCCAAACCAGTTTGACCTTCTTGCTCTCGCCTAGGGCGTGCAGAGCATCACTGCATTCTTGAACCAGCGGGCAGCTGATCCTTGGCTTGCATAATGCTCTCAGTGCCGCTTGGCTGTCAGAATGGATAATTATGTTATCTTCTGTTCCCCTTTGAACCTCTTCCCTAGTTGCTACCTCCAGGATAGTAAAAACCTCTGCTTGGAAGACCGTGGTGAGCTTTCCGAGAGGGAAAGCCTCACCGGCATTCCTGTCTTGTCTGTATACTCCGGCTCCTGTAGCCTTAGAGTTGGCCTTTGAGCCGTCGGTGAACCAGATCTGCGTGCTACCTGGTGTTTCTGCCAGCGTGGTCCGCCACTCGTCCCTGGAAGGAAGGTGTACCTCAAAACTTCTGTGAAGTCTGAGTCTTCCATCCGTGGCTGTCAGTCCCGCCGCCAGTAGCGGTATCTCACGCCTCACAATAGAAGCTAATCTAGTGTGGCCAACCTCTGTGCCTCTGTCCTTCCATACTTCCTGAGCTGACATCCTTATGTATGCTGCCATCTTTTCCCTCTCCATCCAGATTGCCAGTTCTGGCAGCGCAAGGAGAATGTTCAGTGCAGCTCCTGGTGTAGTCCTCATTGCACCGGTTATGCTCAGACAGGCCATCCTTTGAAGTCTGGTTAGTCTGATTTCGTTAGTGGCTTTCTCGGTGGCCGGCCACCAGATCCCGGCTACGTATGAGATCCTCGGTCTGATCACGGCTCGATAAAGCCAGTGAACGACGTGTGATCTTAGGCCCCACCGCCTACCCACCGCTCGACGCAGCATCCACATTGTGGCTATGCCCTTTTTAACTGTCTTTTCAATATGGGGTTTCCACGTTAGCTTACTGTCTAAGACCACCCCGAGGTACTTGACCTCTTGTTTCAGTGCTAGCGGCATCTTGTACAGAGTGGGTGGTTTGAACTTATTGAGATTCCTCCTGTTTGTAAAGAGGATCAGCTCCGTTTTTGTGGGATTCACTGAGAGCCCCATCTCTTTACACCATACCTCCAGAATTTTACACGCTGACCTCATACGCTCGCAGACAATTTCTAGATGTTTACCTCTCACGAGTATAAGGCCATCGTTGGCGTAGGCCTGCGCATAAAAGCCCTCCAACTCCAGTCTAGTCAGGAGACTGTCCATTATCAGACACCAAAGCCTGGGTGAGAGGCAGCTGCCTTGGGGGCAACCTCCTTGCACGTCTGCCTCTACATGGCAGTCTCCTAGTGACGTTTTCAACTGGCGGTCCCGAAGAGCAGACCGAACCCAACTCACCAGGGAGGCCGGGGTTCCCCTGGCCGTAAGGGACTCGCAGATGACGTCCGTTTTAGCCTTATCGAATGCTCCTTCTACGTCAAAGAACAGGGTCAAGGCGACCTCTTTGTCGTTTAGAGTCCTTTCAGCTAGTTGCACTACGGCATGTAGAGCCGAGTCCGTACTCTTACCCTTGCAGTAGGCGTGCTGGTTCCTGTGAATTGGAGATCTCAAAAGAATCTCCTCCGTCAAATACCTATCGATCATCTTTTCTAGTGTTTTCATTTGAAAAGATGTCAAACTGATTGGCCTGTGGGATTTTGGTAGTCCGTAGTCTTCCTTACCAACCTTTGGGATGAATACCACCTTAGCGGTTTTCCATCGATCTGGGACGTGTCCCAAGGCGATGCTGGCTCGGAAGATGGATTTAAGTGTTGGTTTTAGCAGAGGCTCGGCCCTCTGCATCAACGCCGGGAAAATCCCATCAGGTCCTGCTGCCTTGTATGGACTAAACTCACTTAGCGCCCACTCTATGGATTCGTCGGTGACGATCTTATTCGCCGTATCCCAGTCAGCCATGAGGATAGGGGGGGGGAGCTAGTGAGGGGGAGTTGGTGCTTTCTCCCGGAAAGTGAGTTTGGAGGAGTAGGTGTAGTGTTTCCTCCCTATTGTTAGTCCATGTGCCATTTTCCCTTTTCAACAGCCCTATCTCTGTTGTTCCCTCTGAGCCGAGCAGCTTCATGAGTCTCGCCGACTCTGAGAGAGATTCGATCTCCCCGCAGAATCCACGCTATGCAGCCCTCTTGCTACTTCTTACCTCTGATTTGAATTTTCTCCGGGCTTCAACGAAGGTGTCCCATTCGCACCCCCCCTAAGAGCTCGGCGGTGCGACCTCCTGGCGTCTTTTTTAAGCCGCTCTAGAGTATCATTCCACCATGGGACTTTTTTGGTTCTCGCCTTCTTGAGAGGACAGGATGCTTCGAATGCGGACGAGATTGCCTTGTTAAGGGCCTCTACCTCCGTCTCCAGTTCTTCCTTGGAGGTTATATGCAGGTCTCCGGTACCCACGGTCCTACTTAGACAGTTATTGAACTTATCCCAGTCGGTTGACCTCGGGTTCCGTTTGAGAGGCAAAGTTTCTCCTTCCGCCTCTAGCGTGAAGCGGATTAGCCTATGGTCTGACATTGTTATGTCGTTCGTAACACTCCAGTTTTTCACCTTACACAAATAATTTTGCGACACGACCGTTACATCTATCACCTCGCGCCTGACGCGATTGACGAAGGTCGGCTCCGCATTTTTATTGGCGACTTCAAGGTTTTCCGCTGTGAGGTACTCTAGAAGAGCAATACCTCTCGTGTTGGTGTCGTTGCTGTCCCAGATAGTGCAATGTGCGTTCGCGTCACAGCCGATAATAGCGGGAAAACCTGACTTTTTCGTGTACTCAACAATTTTAATAAGTTCCTCCGAAGGGGGTAAGCGCACAGTATCGTACGGAAGGTAAAGACTTATCAAAAACAACTTACGTATCGTTCCCTGGAGTTTGTATTCTAGAAGGATCACGGTGGCATCCCTGGTGCCCAGCTGGGGTAGGTGGGTTACCTGCAGCTCCTTGGATGCCATGATACAGGTCCTCCGTTGCCGGCGTAGGTGTTCATGCCGGTCACCTGGAGACCTCTGATGTTTTCCCTGAAATAGTAAGGCTCCTGGATTAGTACAATTTCCCCCCTTTTTGCCACCATGATGCTCGCAAGTTCTGCGGTGGCATCTCGGCTATGTTGGAGGTTGATTTGACTTACCCGTATAGTGTCCATTGCGAGGCGTACGATGGACGGGGCCCACGCTTTACTGACCTGTGGTCTGCTCCTTGGAGGCTGCCGACGTGGGTGGCAGGGCGGGTCTCCGTTGGGTGCTAACCCTAAAGACCCTGAGTGAGACCAGTTCGAAGAACATGGTCCACCCTGCCGCGTCCAGCCTTTTAACCGTTTCCCGATTAACTCGGAAAACGAGTCGCCACTCCCCTGGTTTACCCTCCGTTGCTAGGTGTCGCCAGTTAGCGACACCTAGGGACCTGTTTTGAAGATCCAGCATCTCCATGATGGGCCCTACCACTGGCTTGTCCTTCCTCTTTAAGGTGAAGGTAACCTTCACCGGACGAGGAGCGTCAGCGGCACGGTATGCCCTGAAGGTTCGGTCTCCCCTGACTAGCTGCGGACATTCCGTCAGCAGCCAGTCTCGCGAGACCTCGTCCTCCGCCGTGACCAGGAACCAGCCATTTTCCTGTAACCCAGAGTTCCGAAAGCGGAGTTCGTGACCTCGGGAGTCCTGTCAGGAACCCGCCATGATCACCCTCATCTTCTCGATGAGGTGACTCCTAATTGCTTCCGCTTCCTCTGGTTGCACCGTGAAGTCGTCTCCCTCGGGGAGGATGACGACTTCATTAGCCCTTCCGACTGCCGAGCGGTAAGAGCCAGTCGAGGGGCCCTCAGCAGACGCCGGCGCCGATAACGGGCAACTCCTCAGAAGAGGTGGTTGTTGGGGGTGTTGGGTTGCCGGAGTGTTGTTATTCGCACTCACCTAGACACTGCTTGCTTACTAAAAAATAAAAAATGTTTAAAAAAATCGTTATATTTTGTGTGGCATATGAGCTGGCACTTCGTGGCCGTGATAAAACGCATTTGTCAAAAAATCCAGGGGTTTTTCTAGGACTTATAGATTTCCGTACAATCCCGTCTTTAAGAAAAATGTCCCGTGTACCCGACGCATAACCATATTGTCTCGTATTTTGTAATATGAATCTCGGACCAATCGCTGGCGATACGAACTTAACACATGAGCGGCGAAAAGAACGGAACTTCCTCTACTGGAAATAAGGGGAGACTATTTTTAAAGAAGGGTAAATCTCTCAAGAAAATTGCCTGCGGCGCAAAACTCCTACCCTAATTTTTGACCTCCCAAAAAAAATTACCACGAGCCGCCACTGGTTGCTTCGCCAACAAACAAAAATAAATGTCAAATATTATTTGTCCCATTGTTTTTGGATCGACTAAATAATGGCAGCATTTGAAAATTATAAAAAATATGATATGCTGGTATGTTTTATACAGAGTAATGAAAATTCTGAAAAAGCTTCGGAAGTATATTTCCAAAGTTACTGTATATATTTCTGAAAGGGCAAAAAAAGAAATATTGTAACCTATAATTATACAGGGTGTTCCATTTAAAAAGATAAAGAAGGGTCGGTCCGATGACTTTTGACCTGACCCTGTAAACTAATTCCAAAGGCAGAATCGAGTTCTACGGAAAAAGTTATATAAAAAATAGTTTTCACATTTTCCATAAGTGATCTGATAGTTTGGATACGAGGGCTTCTTCAAAACGCACCATTTTCAATTTAGCCTTGTATTTTAAAAACTAGAAGGGCTATGCAAATTTTGTTAACGGCATTTCTTGTTTTAGGAAAAAGTAGCAAACTGTCGTGAAAACCGAAACATTCTATCAATAAAAATAACGGAGATATTCTGCAAAAGTATCCAAAATGGGACACCCTGTACATACATACATTTTGATTCAAATCATCCAGCAAGTCTGAAGTTCACACAATTATTCAAAAAAAGAGTCACGACAACCTGCAATTAAGCCTTTTTGAAAATAAATTTGGAAAAATTGTGACAGATATTTCATACAAAAAACTATACTAAAAAAATTACGCGAAGATTGATTTTCAGTACTGGATTTTATGATGGGCCTGTGGCAGTGACCTCTAAAATAAATGGATAAATAAAACGCTTGTCGAGGCTGGCTAATTTACGAGCCCGAAACATCAACACCGACGAACAGTCTCGGGCATGCCTAGTAGTCGGTTTTATTTTTGTTCTTTGGTATGCTGAACAGGGCCGTACTTCACATTTTTACAGGTGATGAAGCAATTGAATAGGTATAATTTGTCGAAATTTTCAACTATAAAAGATCTATTTTGTCACAAAAGGGTTCAAAGTGGCGCGAATATGGTCAATTTAATTGTCAGTGGTACTCATCGAAGCAAATGATATTGATCGTCTAAGAATTATGGTAAGGGTGGGGGGACAAAAGCCCGGCGAGTAGGCCTAGTGGCCCTTTTCGCCAACCCCGTGCTTCCTTCCAACCCTCTTCACTCAAGTCGTCCTGTCTTCATTGTAAAGCGTGCATGAGTGCATGAGTCTCGCCGACTCTGAGAAAGATTCGATCTCTCCGCAGAATCCACGCCATGCAGCCAGCCCTCTCGCTACTTCTTACCAAAATCTATATATTCCAATAAGTCCGACCACTCTCTCGAAGAGACGAAAATCCCCCTCGTGCCGTCACTATCCGTCCCGCCGGCAACACCCACATCTGATGTGTGAAGGAACCTACCGGGTGCAATAAATTGGAAAATATGTTTACTTCGGTCTTGTTTTGAAAAATATTGCCAATTAATCTAGATTACTTTTTAAATGCTACAAACGATTTTTTGATCATTAGTTATGATGAGTGTGTACACACGTGAAGATAAAATTGTCAAAAGTAGCTATTAATGCTAAGTAACTTTTTGGAAATTTCGAGGACACCAAGGAATATGAAATGAAAAAATTCGTATACATAAACTTTCATAAAATATAACTAATAGAACATAATGTAACGAATTTCCGCTAAAGAAAACACTTGTCCAGTTTCAATTTAATTATTCAAAGTCACTATGTATGTACAGCACTCACTATTCACAAACAGTTTATATCACAATCGCAGCCTATTTATGTTTTTCGATTTATATTCCGCGGCCAATCAATAACTGAACTGAACTAAACTGAATGGCGGGCTTTTATATTCTCGGGCTCCTTCGCCGGAAATGCAAGAATTCCCCAGCTCATTCTAGAAATCTCTATAAGCTTCCACCGCGTTCGCGCAGCACAGGCGTTGCAGGGCAAATATCGGCGACAAAATTATGTCTCGTCACAATAATGATCAAAATGTCAGCAAATGAATATTTGTGTTGATCCAATCAATGGAGGTGAAAATAACCTCGGAAATAACACAATCGAAGGTCTACTAAAGACAAAAACGTATACAAAGAACCTATTATAATAAAATATAAACAAACAAATATTATGTACATTCATAACAATTAATAAATACTTATACGTTTTTCAAGATTTTCAATTTGGGAAGTTCTTTATTCTTTCTAGAGGTTCTTAGTGTTGAATTTGTAAATTTTAACGTATAATAGTTTCGCACCCTAGTATAAGGATAGCAGGTATTCCCATGGGAAGCTTGGGCAAGGGGGAGAAAATGCAATAGAAGACAACTTGGTCTTTGAGTTCATTCCTACACCAAACTGCAATCATGAATCATTGAAATTTTCAATAGAGTTTTCAATAAATATATTTTCTAAAGAAATCAGATATTCACTGTAACTTTTTGGAGGAACTGTCAATCCTCTAAACCGTCCCTGCACTACCTTCATAAACTTCTTCACAGAATGATTGGTCACATTATTTCAAGATATTGTGCTTGATCGAATAGGAGAAAAAATTGAGCCAAGAAAATTGGTTACGGCTGTTTATATACACAGTGACCCATTTGAAAGCGGGCCACCCTCATAATTTTGTAATTTATTGATCGATTTTGACGATTTTTTTTTTGAAATGTAGAGAGGGGAAAGGTGTATTTTGAGGCCATATATCGCTCAGTTTTTTCCAAAAACCAAGGCCTACTAGAGCATATTCAGAGGCTGAAAAATCCAGAAAACATATTAGCGATTTTTTTAGAGAAAATCTGCCTACGCCACTGGATTGTTCATTCCCTGAAATGGGTCTGCACCAAATTTCATGAAAAAATATTCAATTCAGAAATATTATTTCTGTGTGTATTTTTTTTTCTATTTCTTTTGTCAGTCACGTTTTTTTGTTTCTATTGTATTTTGACATGACAATATCTATTAAATGTTTATATTTTTTTTTCTGATAGATTTCCTATCGCAAGAGTTTCGTGGTAAAATACTTTTTGGTGCATAAAATAATTAATCGTTAATTTTTAATATTTTTTCATGAAATTCGGTACAGATCCATTTCAGGGTATGACGAATCCAGTGGCGTAGACAGATTTTTTCTAAAAAAATCGCTAATATGGATTCGGGATTTTTCAGCCTCTAAAATATGATCTAGTAGGCCTTGAATTTTGAAAAAACTTGACGCCGTCTGGCCTCAAAATAAACCTTTCCACTCTCCACATTTCGAAAACAAATCGTCAAAATCGCTCCATAAATAAAAAAGTAATGTCACTCTGTAGGTAATTTCTTTGAAGCTGTTATTGCTTGAAATATCCAGAACTAAAAATTCTGATCGGATCACTTAAATGAATGCATCAACAACGACGCTTTGCTGAATAGATTCACCATCCGCGTATCTGCCCCTCGTATACTACCAAATGACTAGCTAAAACAGGTGTTGCTCATGATCTACGACACTTTGCAAAAATGCCGGTATTTTCAGACGGATCAAAGGAGTGACCGTACTTATCGGAATAATATAGACTTTGTTCTTACCTCTGATTTGAATTTTCTCCGGGCTTCAACGAAGGTGTCCCATTCGAGCTGTCCTCCCTTGAGAGCTCGGCGGTGCGACCTCCTGGCGTCCTATTTAAGCCGCTCCAGAGTATCGTTCCACCATGGAACTTTTTTGGTTCCCGCCTTCCTGAAAGGACAGGATGCTTCGAATGCGGTCAAGATTGCCCTGTTGAGGGTCTCCACCTCCGTATCCAGTTCCACAATGGAGATTATATGCCAATCTCCGGTACCCACGGTCCCGCTTACTCAGTGATTGAACGGAAGAACACCATAACCGCGAAAACCCACGTATGCGAAAAAACAAAACCGCAAAGACCCACGTATGCGAAAAACCAAAACCGCGAAAACCCACGTATGCCAACACTTCGTTCGCCTTGGTGAATGCTCGTTAGTTCGTATTTACCATTTTTTGCGAACGTGAGTTGGAAAGAGAAGATCAACGAGGATAAATATTCAACCTGAATGATGTGCACGATCGATTGAACTTACGTGATCCGCGTTAATCCGAGTGAAACGAAACGCATGTCAGCTGTAGACAGGTTGAAACAAAACTAGTATATGAAAGAGTAAAACAATAATTAGAATGGAGCTGAACTTATATTATTATGAAGCGGGTGTGACTGTGTTTAATTCTCCTGATATCGTTTAAAAAGTAACGCTCGTGCCCAACTTATCTTGTGCTAAGATCAATTACAGGATCAAAATAACTACTTACTTATTCTCAAGAACATCCAGAATAAGCAAATGCTGCACAAATGTTTATAAACATTAAAAAACAATGATTTTTTTTTGACATTTTTCATGGTTACAAACACCTTCTAGAAGGGTCTTAATAAAGGTAATGCAAAAAGAAAATAAAAATTGCAATAGTCGGTAAACTGGAAAATTACCCTTATTATTGTTATTATCAGGTAGTATGATGAAAATTAAACAAATGTTTGGTTATGGACAGTTCATCAAGGAAAACATGGGTAAAAAAATCATTTAAATCTTCGAGTCAAATATTTATCTCTCTCTCTATTGACCTCTTTCTAATAAAGCTCTCTGAAACGAGATGCCGAGTCCCATTTCGATTTTCGCGGTTTTGCGTTTTCGCAGATTTGGGATTTCGCGGTTTTGCGATTTCGCAGATCTGGGATTTCGCGGTTCTGGGTGCATCTCTATTGAACTAATCCCAGTCGGTTGACCTCGAGTTCCGTTTGAGAGGCAAAGTTTCTTCTTCCGCCTCTAGCGTGAAGCGGATTAGCCTATGGTCTGACATTGTTATGTCATTTGTAACTCGCCAGGTTATGTCATTTGTAACTCGCCAGTTTTTCACCTTGCACAAAGAATTTTGCGACACAACCGTTACGTCTATCACCTCTTGCCTGACGCGATTGAGAAAGGTCGGCTCCTCATTTTTATTGGCGACTTCAAGGTTTTCCGCTGTGAGGTACTCTAGAAGAGCAACACCTCTCTCTTGTTGGTGTCGCTGCTGCCTCAGATAGTGCAGTGTGCGTTGTCGTCGCAGCCGATAATAGCGGGAAAACCTGACTTTTTTGTATACTTAACGATTTTAATAAAGTCTTCCGTAGAGGGGAAACGCACAGTATCGTACGGAAGGTAAAGGCTTATCAAAAACAACTAACGTATTGTTTCCTGGAGTTTGTATCCTAGAGGGATCACGGTGGCATCCCCGGCGCCCAGCTGGGGTAGGTGGGTTACCTGCAGTTCCTTGGATGCCATGATATATGTCCGTGGTCGATCTAGTCCTCTATTACCGGCGTAAGTGTTCATGCTGTTCACCTGGAGACCCCTGATGTTTTCCCTGGAATAATAAGGCTCTTGGATTAGTACAATTTCCCCCCTTTCACCCACCTTGCTCGCTAGTTCTGCGGAGGCATCTCGGCTATGTTGGAGGTTGATTTGACTTACCCTTATAGTGTCCATTGCGAGGCATACGATGGACGGGGCCCACGCTTTACTGGCCCGTGGCCTCCTCCACCGGAGGCTTGGATGCTGCCAGCGTGGATGGCGCGGCGGGCCTTCGTTGGGTGCTATCCCTGAAGACCCTGAGTGAGACCAGTTCGAAGAACATGGTCCACACTGCCGCGTCCAGCCTTCTGACCGTTTCCCGATTAACTCGGAAAACGAGTCGCCACTCCCCTGTTGCACCCTCAGTTTCTAGATGTCGCCAGTCTGCGACACCTAGGGACCTGTTCTGGAGATCCTGCATCTCCATGATGGGGCCTTCTATTGGCTGGTCCTTTCCCTTAATGTTGAAGGTAACCTTCACCGGGCGAGGAGCGTCAGCGGCACGGTAAGCCCTGAAGCATATAATGATTCTTTACCTTACAAAAGCGGTCTTCCTATTGGTTGAATCGTCTACAAACATTCACGTGTTGTAGGCAACCAGCAAATCAGTCAAATCACTACTGATCAGCTGGCCGATTGCCACTTTGATAATAATCCAAAATGAATGCATTTATTCTTGAGCAAACACACTTTTTATTTTGTTTTTGATAAAATAACAAGATTAATAATTCTGTATTATTTTCTTCCGGAAAGGTTTTTTTTTCGACTAACCAGGTTCTTGAGTACCTGTATTTTGATGTAACTGATCTGTTCTCATTTTATTTATTGGTTGAATCGTCTACAAACATTCACGTGCTATAGGCAACCAGGCAACCAAGCCTGCTGATAAGCTGGCTGATTGCCGATTGCCACTTTAATAATAATCACAAAAGAATGCATTTATTCTTGAGCAAGCACACTTTTTATTTTGTTCTTAATAAAATAACAAGTTTATTAATTCTGCAGTATTGTCTTCCGGAAAGGTTTTTTTTCGTATACATTGGTTCCTCAGATTAATAAACAAAAACAGATGGAACTACAAATGTTTTGCTGTGATGCCATCATCGGTTATAAACAACACGCCCCCAGGTCAAGCCATTCGATACAATTGCCTAAATCCTGGATATATCTATCCTTGCTGTGCACATCCAATTAAACAGAGAACGCTGTACAATGCTACATTTCATCAATGAAATGCAGGACGCTCCTATTCGAAATGATAAGACTATAGTGGGGAGCGTTTATTGGAAAAACGGCTGAGAAGAGCATAGTTGCCATACTAAGTAGATTTTCGAAAATGTCTCGAATTGATCAGTCCAGTAAAAAATGAAATATATCGAATATCTCTGTAAAAACATCACGGTATTCTCAAGTTACCTATAGAATTTGTTGAACTTATCATGAATATTTGCGCACTGCCCTTTTAAATGATTTCGTTATCCACAAACGCCGCGTCTGAAATTATTACACTAATATAGCTGGCATCGTCGCATTTCTCGCTCATATTATCAGCCTGAGATCAGCTGTAAGCGAACAGTGGGACTGCGGACATCAAAAAATGGCAGAGAATACGAACATAACAAATAAGTTTGGTCTCGCAGCTACATTTTCATCTTCATTCGCTGCAAGTGTGGCAGTCATTTTTTTCTGATTTTTTGATACAATTCTTTGGAACGGACTCTTATTCTTGTTCAAGTATTGTCCTTACTTTAAGCTTCACGTTTAATTCGGTAATTGTTTTGAAAATAGATAGCTACATATTATATATCATTTGAAGAAATGAAAATTGAATATCCAATTTTCTCAAGAATATTTAAAGGTGAATCCAGCAATATCCATGTCACATTTTTGTGCTACTCTGTAAAGTGTGCTTTGTTTTTCGAGGAGAAAAAAATCATATCTTTTTGCATCATTATAAGATTTATTGCGAAGGTTCAACGTCTTTTCCCTTCTTTTATGTAACTTGAACCAAATTAACCCAATCAATCTTGTTAATTGTATGAACTGCCGATGAAAAAAAGATGTTCAAAACACGACAGCAGCTGTATGACATCATCTGCGATTCTGATTTTTTTTCATGGACTCTTATTCAACTTTTTTTGACAATGTGCCATACTCAGGTATTTTTTTTCAAGGTAATGTCCACTCATTTTTTATTAATAATATGATAGTTTCGAATAAAGGCCATACCAATTCAGTTTTCTCACGATTCTGTTGATATCAGTAACCTAAACTCAAATAACGACAGCTAAAGACTAACGGCCTTATTTATATTTATTTTGATATAATGCCAATTTTTGATGCCTTGGTCCCACTGTGCCGCTATTCAACACTGCTAAAAATCGGGCTCCGTAGCATCAGTTGATCCTATTTTACATCCCCACTCCTCTATCTTATTCGTTTCATCTTATTGCTCTTATGGAAGTAGATGTTGGCACCGGCGTTGGATAAGTTTTATCAATGAGTAGTTTCATCTGTTCTTGTTTATTGATCTGAGATTGGTTCTCAGGTAGGTAGTGTAGGTACCTGTATTTTGATGTAACTGATCTGTACTCATTTTATTTGAGGTGGGTTAAATTTAAGTTTAAGTAGGTATTTATAGTGGATTCCCTGGCTAGTGGATACCACAATATGGGGGTGAATTTCTACCATCTCACAGATGAAGGCGGTGATCGAATAAATCTATCAACCGAATATTTCGCTATATCTGTCTGAATCCTACTGATTAAATGTTGATGAGGTGTAATGTGTAATCGGGGGTGGAGTATATAAAGAACATTTCTGTTTTTAACAATCAACAATCAACTAAATTTTATCGACTTGATTTGGGTGCATACGTGGCAGCTTTTATGCTCAGCAATATATAATATTTGTTCCTGAATTTATGTTATACAAGGCAAACTATGAAAATCGCTAGAATCCATTCCATTGAATATTTCAGAAACTACACACGCCTCCAAAAGTCTTGGACCCCCATGTTTCATCCCCATTTCTAGAGATTAAAAATCTGGTCACATAAATAAGTACTCTATTCTTTCTCCAAGTCTAGGTGGTCAGACTTTTTTTTGATGAAAACTCATTGTGCCGTTTTGACCTATTAAAGAAAAAAGAGGGACAAAAATTATTCCGATCCTGAAAATCACACTACGATTGAAAATGTTATAGCCTAGATATGCGGTTTTATCACAAACGATACATTTCTCAAGCTTTTTGCCAAAATTGCCAATTTTAAGCAATTTTTTACGTTCTTTAAAATTGCATATCTAGTCTATCCTACAGTGACTATACAGTGTGTCTAGAATAAAATGATGTACATGGGAATATTGGAAACGGTAAGAGATACGGCGTCGCTTGAATGGAAGAAAAGTTGCGTATTTGTATGCCCAAAAATAATCTACTTTTGTTTTATTTTGAATCGATACCGTGATGTAGATACAGGGTGAAAAAGAAAATGTCCATATTCGAAAAACTACAAAATTTTGCTTATTATAAAAGCCAATATTTTCAAATTTACAGGATATGGGTAAGAGGAAATGACGATTCTAAAAACGGCATCAAAAAATGTTGTAGGCCCACGATGTTGCGTCCGGCCGAGGCCAACTTTGGTTTTTCTTATGGAGGCCATATTGAACTTCTCCATTTTCATGGTCCGTATTGAAAATAATTTCCAAAAATATGACTTCCATAAAAAAAACAGACTTGACTTTGTCTGGACGCAACATAGTAGGTCTAGAATTTTTTTGACGCCGTTTTAGAATCGTCGTATCCTCTTACCTATATCCTGGAAATTTGAAAGTGTTGGGTTTTATAACAAGCAAAATATTGTGTTTTTTTCAAAATGAACCTTTTCTTTTTTCACCCTGTATGAACATAACGAAATCGATTCAAAATGAAACAAAGGTAGAATATTTTTGAGCATACAAATACGCAACTTTTCTTCCATTTAAGCAACGTCGTATCTTTTACCGTTTCCAATATCCTCGTATAGTCCCATGTACATCATTTTATTCTGGACACACTGTATACAACACAGTGGCGACAAACGTGGACCCGGCGGCCATTTTTGGCCTTCATTATTTTTTGACGTAAGATGTGACATGGATGTGTAATGCTCAGTATATATTTTGATCTATTTATATTTGCCTACGAGATTTAGTACTTGCCCTAAAAATTTTTTTAGCGTTAATCGTGTATTTTCACTTTATTTCCTCTCGTGAATTGGTGTGTTGTTTGACATCAATATTACTCCCTTTTCCTGAAACGTAGATACATTGGAAGAGTTTCGGAAGTCTCACTTTGACAAGACGAGAAATTCCGGCGGCCATTTTTGGCCTTATTTATCTTGTCATTGTCGCCACTGTCTTGTATACAGTGCGGATTTAAAAGGACCCCACCCTTTTTTTTTAATGTGTGCACCAAAAATTTTGAAACTTGGTATATGTACTTCAATTGCTGCAAAATACTACTTTTTGATGTTACTGACGTACTTTTAGTATTCAAGATGGCGGCTGGGCGGCTTAGGAGTTCCATAAGAAGATTTCCAAATTAGTATGAGAGATGGGTTGCCTCTTTTAATGCGTTTATCTCAAGATATGTATAGGGTTTCCCAATAAGAACGCTCGATCTTTGAAGTGCAATAAAATAAAAAGTTCAAATAAAAGGGACTCAAATTGATTTTTATTTCATAACATATATGGTCATATTTTATTTTGAAAATTGTCACTTGAATATCGACCGCGGCTTTGCCTGGTGAGTCGACTTCTGCGAGTTCAGTTTTCGATGACCTGATTGCACAGATTTGGCTCAATCGTAGCAATTTCGCTTCGGATGTTGGCTTTGAGGGCGTCAACAGTCCGTGGTTTATCGGCATAAACACGAGATTTGAGGAAACCCCAGAAAAAAAAATCAGCAGCAAATTACTGCACTAGACGGCGAATTGAGGACCCCGTAGGACGATCATCGACACCATAATCAGACGAAGGGCGCGGAACTTTTTCCGAACAGAACATTGGTTTTGGTAATAAGTTTTCACGATTTTTCACGTTGTTTAATCCATATTAAATGTAACGACTTAGTAAATACTCCTGGGCAGAGATAACGCGTGTGTCACTTTCGACCTTGCAATGCGCTGTTGTCAATGATCGAGAGTTCTTATTGAGAAGCCCCATAAAAAAAGCTTTTCATGCAAGCACTAGATTCTTATAAATGTTTAAGTATGCGAGTTTGATCTTTCACATTTGTAGTTATAAAAATCGATCATCCGAAGTGGTAGTCGTTTTTTTTTATCACCCCTATAAATACCGATATCAATGATGGTTTTGTTTTTTTTTGTCTTATTTCAGAAAAAGCTTTCATGAAAAAGTGGTATTGCATTTCTAGTGTTTTTTAGGACTTCCGAGGCTCCAGTCTTGAATGCATCATCTACAGATAATGGAGAAGTGGATCCTTTGACGGCGCATGTAAATCCAATTATTCCTGGTGTACCATCTAATACCAATATTTCCGGTGTAGCTATCACATCAACTAAAGGTCGTTGCCGGTAAGATCCATATTTTAATTTCATCTTGTGTGAATAATTTGTAAATTATTAATGACTTCAAGTTGATGATTCATCAATACATCAACCTTCTGATAGATAATTCAAGGGAAATAAAATCTCTACTAGTTCTTGTACACGGTAATATTATATTTCACTCAACAGATCTCTCAGTTGATAATGATCTTACAAAAAAGTTCAAATGAACAGGTATGGAGTATTTTTTATGGACATTTTCACAACTTCTGGTATTTTTAAAATGAAAATATTCTCGATCGGCAGATCTATTTCTTCTGTTTTCAAAGATACAGGGTTTTTCACTTGAAATTCCGCACGCCAATATCTGGGGAACGAATAGAAGAATTCGATTTCTGTAAAAAGTAGCCAATAAATGAATGAGGTCAAGTAGGTATTTTTCAGAATTTAAAAAATTTGACGCCTACCAAGAGTCGATGCGTCAAAAACATACAGGGTGTCCCAAGGTGGATGGTACCTTGGCGTTTAAGGAAAACGGGTCCTAGGATCGTTCTGAAAATTTGGTCATTTAGGTAAGCTGTAATGCTCTATCGATATATAATACTTTCAGTGATGCGACGTTGCCGCTTCTATTAGAAAGAAGCAGCGACTTTGATATTTTAAATGAGACACTATGTATATTATTGCGTTTTTAGATTCTCTAGACCATTCTGGATATTTTTCATGACTTTTATGCTTTACCTATCTGTAGCGGTTTTGGAGAAATTAGTCAATTTCCTTTTTGTTCCTCAAAATGTAGCTCTTGTCTCTCTCCTATTACTACGCGACTGGGCTTCATAGAAAGTTGAAATTTTGAGAGTGATTTGAGAACACCTTCTGTATTGCTCCTGTGTAACGAAATATTCCGTAAGCTATACAGGGTCGTATAATTTTTTTTTCTAGGTATAAAAGAGCTTGAAAGTGTGTCCTTTTTTCATTAAAACGCCTCTTTAATATATTTTTTTCACAGTGTGTTGCCATGGAATATCTTTTGAAAAGTATTTGAACCTAACTAACGTTATAATCATAGTTATGTTTTTTTTATAAAATTATTATGTGACCTATTAACCTATTTTGAAGTGATATATCAAGTGAAAGGAAGATTTTTATAAAAGATTATTCCGAAAAGGGGAACATTTAGGACAACGTCGCATCACTGAAAATATTTTAGATCCATAGAGCATCACTGCTTACTTTAATGACCAAATTTTTAGAACGATACTAGGACCCGTTTTTCTTAAACGTCCAGGGTACCATCCACAATTTCGAGCAGCATCTTTGGGATCTCAGAAACTATAAGAGAAACGAGGTCGATTGAAAGGAGGCAAAGTTGCGCGATTTGGTGCTCATTAAAACACCCTTTTGAAATTTGAAAAAATCCGAATACTTCAAAAGATTTTTGGAAAAAAAACGAATATTCGCGATTTAATTTTTAGTTTTTCACGACTTGAATAGATAACAAAATAAATTTCACATTCTCATTGCTACTTTTTCTGTTTCACATAATGGTGTTGTCAGATTTCCAAACCCACGTTTCGTCTTTGAGCTGTCATCAACATTCTTTTTTTAAATACGGCCCTGGATTTTTTATTATGGTTTTCAAGAGCTTCTCATGTTCCTAAACCATATTTTTTTTGTCTATATATTACAAAAATTGAATATTTATATTCGTTTTCAAGATATTGGCGTGCGGAGTTTTTAATGAAAACCACTGTATAAACATACAGGGTGTCTCACGGTGACCGTCCATTAGAATATCTCGGGAATTGAAGCAATTGGGATTTTGAAAATTTGTATGGTGGGATATTCATAGATGTTCTTCTCAAATTAAATGAAAGCAACGTTGCACGACTTCCGGTAATACCGGAAGTAGGTGTCAACTCGCTTATTTTGAATGGAACAGCCTATATATTATTACATTTTTGGATTCTACGTAAAATTCTAGGCAGATTTCATGTATCATGTCCTATACCTAAGTATGAGCGTTTTTGAAATATTTTAGTTTTTATGTCAAAAATGACGTTTGAAGGCTCCTATTTAAATGGCCAAAAATCAATTTTTTCAAATGGAAACCACTAATTTTTATAATTTTATCTTATTGTGCATTAAAAATAAAGGTGAGTTTGTATAATATTGTCCTCTCCGAAAATTCTTGTTTTTATTTTTTTTTTTGAATTTTTGGAATCAACAATATTAGGAAAACTCACCCTTATTTTTATTGCACAATAAGATAAAATTATAAAAACTAGGGGTTTCCATTTGAAAAATTTGGTTTTTCACCGTTTTCTGAATTTAATTTTTGATCTTATTTTTGGCCCACCCTGTAATAATAGTTTTCATATTTCTATGAAAAATCTATTAAAGTAGGTCCTTTTCAACAAGAAATCCAATACAAATTAAATAATGAAGGCTTTCTTATAGGTGAAATTCACATTTAAATAGGAGCCTTCAAACGTCATTTTTGACATAAAAACTAAAATATATCAAAAACGCTCATACTTAGGTATAGGAAATGATACATGAAATCTGCCTAGAATTTTACGTAGAATCCAAAAATGTAATAATATATAGGGTGTTCCATTTGAAACAAGCGAGTTGGCACCCACTTCCGGTATAACCGGAAGTCGCGCAACGTAGCTATTATTTCATTTGAAGAGAGCAACCGTTTTCGAGAAAATGGCCTTATAAATCGATAACATTTCTGCTTAAAAGACAGGCTAATGTTCTTATTGGTCCAATAATGGAATTGAATGTCAAATCAGCAACGTAAACAAGTAGTAACTAAGCAAATAAAAAAAAACAGAATCAAGTAATTGCCTATTTTTAGATTTACAGCCAAGAGGCATTGATATAAACAATGGTAACTACGCCATTATGTTTTTTTTCAAGTTGGTTGCCACATATTTACGTTGCTGAATGAACATTTATTTCAATGTTTCAACCAATAAAAACATCAAACAGTTTTCAAATAATTAATATTATGGATTTGAAATGCCATTTTCTCAAAAACGGTTAGACATAGGTATGAGGTATGTTGCATGAAATATACTCTGAATTTCACACAGAATTCAAAAATGAAATAAAAAATACATTGTATAAATGAATTTTTTATTAAAAAAGCGCATCCACAAATGAAAATTGACGTGTCCGAGCATTTTTCAAGAAATCAAAACCCTGAATTTAAAATGAATTTGTTCCTTATAGTATGAGAGCCAGCGACACTGGACATTTCGTCATAAGGGATGTGAAAAAAAAGTTTCAGGGAGTAGTTTGTAGGGAAGGGAATATAAAACCACCATGTCGGACTTTCAAAAGATAAGACACAATTATGAGATTTATGATTGACCTTTCGGAATATGGTTGATTGGTTTTTGCAATCTTAATTTCAACAGTCATATCCTGTGCTTTATTAATTCAAATAATTGATGAAATATTGAAAAAAAAAAGAAAAGTTTCGTCATCGGGGATGTTAAAAATTTCTATATGACATTGTTGCTGGCGACGAGTATATCAAAAAAATATATGTCTGCCAGTCAAAAATCTGTGCCAAATACATGTCGGCCAGGAGCAAAAGGGCTGTTCTATGAGTCAAAGTTGCGTCATCGGGGATGTGAACGATTTTTTTTTTAAATAAAGCTTAAAGTCTCCTGAACAATAATAAATATGTCGGCCGGGCAGTTTCTTGTGCTAACATCATGTCGGCCAGGATTCTTTGATGTTCGTTCGTGTATGAAGGTTTTCCTGTTAAATTAGAAAAATCGTTTCAACATGTGAGTTGAAACGATTTTTCTCCTATTCAATTAAAATTATTAATACATATACAGGGTATTCTAAATAGCGTGTGAAATATGTACCGTTATTGCTATTTCCGAATCTGTTGGTGCTACGAGATCGGTTGAAGTTGAAGGGGAGAAAAGTTGCCGTTTTAAATGCTCATTGAACATTGAAGGCTCATTCACCGTGTTGCAAAATTTTATCTAGTTTGCGAGATACACAGTAGATTATGAAAAACGCCTCAACTGATATATTTGTTTAATATTTCAGAATAGTATTTTATTTAACGAGCATATAATGGGCCAAATATTACACGAGACTAAAATTTATATCACGAGCCGAAGGCGAGTGTTATTAATTTTATTCGAGTGTAATATGTTCATTATATGCGAGTCAAATACAATGTTTTATCTACAACTGTCAAAAAATTTGGAAAAAAAAGTCACTAAATAAAGCCAAAAATAGTTGTGTTTAGGCCCACTGCCCGTGAGTAAAGAACCTGCCCGTGGATAAAGAACTATGATCCACGCGTTACTGGTAATACTCGCCTATGATTGGCCCACTGCCCGTGAATAAAGAACCTGCCCGTAGATAAAGAACTATGATCCACGGGTTTCTCTCAGGCCGTTTAATATGTGGAACATTTTATATCTATAGATGGTTGCCTAAAACAACTATTTTTTGACAGTTGTAGATAAACTACTTTTTTTTGAGACACAGTTCATATTTGAAAATTTCATAACCTCTTCTGTTCTACCTACAATAATTGTGTATACGACATTTCGTATTCGAGTAACCATCATCAACTTCATTTTTTTACATACGGATCTGGATTTTTCATCGATATTTTCAAAACCTTTCATTATATACTTTTTCCAATGGTGTACCACACAAATACCACCGACGATGTCTCGACCCAGTCAAATTACATTAACGGTCAATTGTCAGGTACTCTCTTATTTTATAAGATTTCAAAATTTGAAAAGGCTCAAATACGTTTTATTTTTTATTGATTCCCACTTTATGTTCGATTTTATTTTTAAAAGGCTTTCGACCAAACATTATATAAATATTTCCTGTTAATGTTTGAATACATAGATTTAGCATTGTATTCAACGTTCTTGTAGTTTTATTTGAAGAGGTTCAATGGAACTGATGAAGTTTTTTTGTTTCCTATCTACTCTTGAATTATACATATTCCTACTTAAAATACATAACGCCAAATAATTAAATTTATAAAAGACAGAGCTATACAAAGATTTTTTTTCAATCAAATTGGGATGCATACTCGAGTGAAACATGATTTTTTAGCTATTCATATTTCAAATATAGGATGAAGAATCCGGGTCCGTATTCCAAAAAACCAAGTTGATGTCCAAAGACGATCAAAATTCTTTGTCTTTCGATTCATTGTTATTCATGTTTTAAACATAAATTATAACAGGAACGATCATTCGAGAAAGGGCCAAAATCGGCATTTTCCAGAAATGCGTTTTTTTTTTGCAGATTCGTACTCTTCATGACCTGATAAAATTTGTGACAAAAAAACAGGCCCAGTAAAAGTTTATTCAAATACATATCTTGGTTCGTGAAAAAATGTGCTTTGTTTGAGTCACCATTTTATTGGCAAATGATCAAATCATGGTTCTCGCATGCAAATATCTAAAAAAAGACGGCGCTCAAAAAGAAGAGTGAGTTTTTTGTATGTACCCAACTTGGTCTGGTTGTTAAATTTTGATATAATAAATGCCGTTATTCTGTATTAAAGCGTATTTTTTTTACCAAAATAATAAAAAATATATTTGATAAAGGCACTTGAAAATATATTTTTTAAAAAACATTAACTTTTTTAAATCTCTCTGATCTTCATTCTTCACCCCAATACACAATCCCGTAAAATATTATCACTCTCGTGATCTAATCCAAAATGATAAGATAGTTTTTGTTGATCCTGACTTGAGCCCTTTCTCGAATAACTGTTTCAATTGAATAAAACATTTTTGATGACGAATTCAGAGCCGGTCTTGTGATAGTTCTTGATGATGTGATTTCACAGGGTCGAAACGTTAGCAATAGTATTTGTTTCATTTTGTGTAGTACATCAATCATTGGAAAGGGTATGAAGAAAGGTGTCAAAACTGATCTTGAAAACTTCAGATCCGTGTTTGAAAAAAAGAAGATGATGGTGGTCACTCGAATACGGAACGTCGTATACACAATTTGAAGACATCCCATGAAGAATGGAAAACATTTGATTTAAACTGTCTGGAAAATTAATAGAACTTGAAATATAGAACAAAAGTAGTTTGGACCATTTTCACAATGTACCCTATGTTTTGCAAACTAAATAAAATGTCGCAAAACTATAAATGAACCTTCGATGAGCATTAAAAACGGCAACTTCTCTTGTTCAAGCGATCTCGTAGCACCTACTGATTTAGATAAGTATTGCAATAATAGTGGTACCTACATACTTACACGCTATTTAGGACACCCTGTATGTGTATTAATTATTATAATTGAATAGAAGCTTTCTGTAAATCACATTTTTTAGTTGAATACTTCTTACCAAAATCTTCAATCAAAACTTAAATAAATTGACTTAACTATCAAATGTGTTTGTGACCGTAGATGATTTAGTCCACAAGATATAAAAACTAAAGAAGTGGGATCGGAAAAATCAAAATGATACTAAAGATGAAAATTGCTTATCTATTGATTCATTGGAAATGAAAATATTCAGTTCGATTATGTGAGTTGAAACGATTTCTCTAATTCAACAGGAAAACCTTGATACACGAATGAACATCAAAGAAGCCTGGCCGACATGATGTTAGCACAGGAAACTGCCTGGCAGACATATGTATTATTGTTCAGGAGACTTTAAGCTTTATTAAAAAAAAAAAATCGACAACGTCCCCGATGACGAAACTTAGATTCAGAAAACAGCCCTTTTGCTCCTGGCCGATATGTATTTGGCATAGACTTTTGGCTGGCAGACATATATTTTTTTCATGTACTCGTTACTAACAACAATGTCATATAGTTATTTTTAACATCCCCGATGACGAAACTTTTCTTTTTTTTGATATTTCATAAATCATTTTATTTAATAAAGCACAGGATATGCCTGGCCGACATGGTGGTTCTATATTTCCCCCTCCACGAACTACTTCCTGAAACTTCTTTGTTTCACATCCCTTATGACGATAGGTCCAGTGTCGCTGGCTCTTGGACTATTATTTTAGCTGGTCACTGTATATCTCCTTAATTGGAGTTATTTTTGTTATTTTTTCGAAAAATACAGATTTTTATAATGAATGTAAATAAATAGTCATGGTTTTGATTACCTTTGATAACCTTTGATTACCTATCTCAAAATATATCATTTTAAATAAATCAACTCTCAAATTGATTATATACATTTGTTTAATCAATCAAGTGATTGATAATATGATTATTTCAGTATCCATGGCTACTGAACACAAATCATCATCATCGTATAGCATTCCTCAGGCTTAGATTTACACACAAAAACAATCTATTTTTTTCGAAAACTCACACGAATAGATAAAAAATTAAGTTTTTATATTAGAAATCAGAAGAAAGCTCTATTGATTGAGAGTATAATAAACTATTGTACTAGGTTAGCTCAACCTACAGAAATGTTTCACTTTAAAAACACCATGTTATGTTGAATCTTAAGGTTTCTGATGCATGTACTTCACATTTGCTCATTCAAACTTTTTTGTAAAACCAATATTAACCGAGATATCAATGGAGTAAAATATGAACAACCACACTGTGCCGGATGTCCCACTAAGAATGACTCTCATTCTCATTCTTACATGCGAAACTGTATGTTATTTCGTTTTATTTACTACTTGTGAATCAACAATTCTCATATTTCTTTTTTGACTATTCGCTTTTTTATTGATCAAGTATTAAACATTTATTTGAAACATAAAAAATGTTTTGACCTTCAAACATAACATAACATATAAACTTCATTTGAAATTGTTTGCAAATGATATAGTATATTTATTACAAAAAATATACACCTTTTGATCATCTTTTTGTTTCTGCAACTGATATTCCCGACTCCAGCCGGGCATTCATTGGTCCGAATTCTCGACGGTTTATACGGACGTTCTCTTACAAAACTCAAGTCGACCACTCATTCTAATGGCAAATACGTTCGTATTAGCACACTGACAGTCCGTTTTAATTATTACTCCTTTGAAGACGTCAGGGTATACGGACCGTGAATGCCGGGCACAAAGGTGCGTCCTTTCTTGCGACAAAACTCCGAAACGAACGCCGTTCGCATCGCGAACATTACAACATATCCGCCATTCACCGCACCGATTGTCGTTTTTTTGTTGTAATGAATTGAGAAGAGTAAAATGCTTTTACTCTAATATTATATTTGTCAGTTGTTTATGAAGTATGAAGGGTTAATTTCAAAAAAACTGGTAAATTTACGAGCCCATTTCTCTTATGTGAGAACCAGTAGAAAGCAGTGATGTTGCACTGGTCGCGACGGAGATCGTAATGGCGCTGCGTTCGGTTCGGTGTCTCGTTGCAAGTGGGGACGCACCTTAAGGATGAATCACATAGTTTTTTGCACCTACTGAAAAGTTGACAACCAAACTAAATAATAAATAAGATAAAATACGTTTATGGCTAAAGGCTAGGTTAGGCTGGCCGTCCATTCGAACCTTACATATACGAGTGAAGGCCGGGACACACTTATCCGCACTGAGCCCGTTTGACGGCCGAGTCAGCACGAAATACACCTTTTTGTTGCGACCTCAAATAGTCGGTCGCAATATGACCGACCTGATCGTCTTAGTTGAGCTTCGTCTACTATAACCGAATTCACATCCGACTCAATCATATAAAGGGTACAGGCGAAGAAGGCGATATGTCAAAAAAGTTAGTTTAGAGATAAACGCGTTTAAAGGTTTTGAGAGCTCTAAAAAGTGATTTACAAGAGTGAAATAAGATGTATTTTCACATACCATTCCATCTGGTAGGTATTGTCCCACAAATACCTTGCCAGAATTATTTTTGCGACAATTTTTTTAGTTTAAAAAATGCATTTTCTCATAAAAAGTTACATTCAAACCGGGAAAATACTGGTTTTGTCGTGAGATATATTTGAAAGAAACAACAATAATATTATGATGAATGCCTTCATGAGTCTAAAATCCCAAAATTCAAAGGTTCTCATGGCCTATCCTCATCATATTAGCAAGATTTATGGGTAGGATATCTAAAAATATAGCTCATATAAGATCAAACAGACTAGAAAAATTAGTTTGACCAATTCAAAACATTATTTCAACTTATTTTAACAGCGTGATTCTTGACTAGGGGATTCCTCCGGTCTGAAATTTTACTCAATGCAAGCATTTTTTCTGGAATGCGCCATTTTTTTATTACATCACCTTTTGGAACAATTCAAGTTTTATTAGGTAGGTAAGATATCAAACTAGACAACCCAATATCTATTTTTGAAAATGGTCAAAAAATACGAAAAATCGACATTCCGCTCTCTTGTGAGAGACGTATAATCCGTTAAATCGAAAAAATCGATAGTGTATTAACTAAATTGAACCTTTCTGAGATAATTTCTGACAATCTCCGTTTGATATAATTAATCGGAAATCAGTTATACCTTCCACAAAATCTCATGTCATTCACAATAAATTGCCAGCGTCTTCGAACAAAATCTATACTCATCTCTTTTGAGGCGTAATGTTTACTCAGCTTGGTTGCCGGCGAGATGAATACCTACTGTCTGTTTTCATCACGTCAGCCCGCGGAAAAACTTATTTTGCTAGCAGTGCTTTTTCGAGCGGATGAATACCCTTAACACCTTTTCACGTGGTTGCGCTAGGACACATCGCTTTTTTAGCCTGTATGGCAAAAATGAAAGGGGTGATATCTGCTGACTGATCGCATTTTTAGCCATGCCAATTTGTGGAAAATAAGTTTACACCTTTATCTGATAAATGGCATGATTAACTCGATATGGGCAAAAATTGACATATCGCCTTATAGTTGTGTGCATAATAGATTATGATATGCTTCACCTTTTGGACAATCCATATCTCGGGAAGCGAACAAAGTAATGTAGAAGGCAGTATTGGATCAGTTTTATATTTAGCGAACGAAAACGACTAGGGAAATTTCAATATTTTCATGGGAAACTGATAAGACATATGGACAAATATTTCGATCACCACAGGATGAACATAGAGACATTTCAATACATTTTAAATGCTATTGAGTCAACCGAATATGTCCCGGAACGGTTCTATCACTTGGCCGCAATCGGTTGCAGTTCGAGTACGATTCACATGCGACCGTGCAAACACATTGGGCGGATGAATATGGAGAATAATACCATTTTTGTCTGTTCTTTGTAAAATGTATAGGTTTATCTCAAGATATTTAAATAAAAGCATTTACTTGTTTTTTACCACCCATTAAATCGGATTAGACGAAAGTGCAGTCGGCCAAAGATTTATTCATACGAATACGGTGCCAAGCGGCAACCTAAAAATTTCTATTACATTATAATATTTCTTTTTATTTTCACAGTTATGTTGGAAATGTGTATATCCTTACACTTATACGGCTCATCACAGTGCTCCAACATTTGGTTCAGAGGTATCTAAGGACTTAATGTTAAATAATAATCTATCACGCCCACAACATTGAATTCTACTTTATGTTATTTGGTATGTAAAATCACAGGATGTAGTCTTCTTCTATCCCAAGGTTACGAATCTGTCTGCGTCAAATAAAACGAAATAAAACAGTGTTTTTTGACGCCCTGTATCTCAGAAACCAAGCCGTTCATATGAACTTTTTGTCTTAACATTAGTCAAGGATTCACCCTTCAAAGTTTGTACATACAAGTACTCAATTTACACCCTGTATTCATTATGTAATCGCAACCAACTGCCGAAAAGGATAGAACAATATATTCAACATAATCTGTTTTATATTTAGGATAGTTTTTTGTTTTTTTTTTTTCAAATAGTGCTGGTCTAAAATTTCTTTTCCACTTTCAACCGAAGGGTGAGAATGTTGATGTCAGTTTATATTCCATTTATAATTTACAGGGACTATGACATAAAAGGTTTTTGTATGCAAGGAGAAATGTGTCCCTATGATCATGGACCAGATCCTGTTCTTCTAGACGATGCAACTTTACCGAAGGTTCTGTCATATAATCCTAGTCCTCAGACCGCTCCACCCCCTGCGTATAATCCACAGGCTCCCCAGATGTGGGGGGACAACATGAACTCCAGAATGAGGGGACCTCGGCATAGGGTAAGTTTCACTTATAATTTTTTCCACTTTAGTTCAAGATGATATATTCAAGTGCAGAGTCTGATACTATTTGCCGATTTCTATATATTATATAATCAGCTTTGTCTTGGTTCATGTTGGAAGTATCTATATTACTTGGACAATGATTGTTAGTTCAATCAAAATTAAGCTTGCAGTATGATTGGTCTCTGCGGAAGAAGCTATGAAAAAATTAGGACGAAAATATAGCCAAGTACAGTTTTTTTTTATTTTCTTGTCCTCTGACGTTGAATAATAAGGAAAGCATGATTCCATATTAGGCGATAATTCATCAGCTCATTTTGCGACGTTCTCCATTGCTGCCCTTGAAAAACAGTGGTGGAACCAACTATTTTCAATTTTGTGATGTTTCATATTCAGTTTCGATAGTTTGGTAACGATGGAAATCAAATATACCGACGATTCCTTTTTGTCTGGGTAAATGCTTTCAGCTGTGATAGTCAATGTATTCAGCTTGGTGTTCGGATCGATCGAAAGATGTATTATCTTGTTTCTTGTTACCATATACATATTATATTTTTTTCCTATTGTTAATCGTTTTCGAGTAGCTAACCCAAACTTGATTTACGACATGATGTCATGAAGAGCTAAGGTGTCTACCAATATCTAGCTCTACAGTTAACCAGTGGCGGAGATAGGGGTTATCGGAAAAAATAATTTTGCAAACAAATATTCTAACACTTGATTTACGACTCAAGAAAATTCAATTTTTAGACACACATTTTATTTGGCGAAAATAATTACTTGAAACATTTTTTTTATCTGCTAATATTTTGCAGGAAATGAATCCTGTTTTATTTTTTTAACTCTATGTTGAATTTACTTGGTATCGCAATAGTATTGTTATGAATTTTCTGCAGTGTACCAGTATCGCTACGTAACACGCCTTTGGAATGGGGGAGAATGATGTTGACACTGACAGGAGGGATTGGTGAAAAACAGTGGTGACAATTACGTTGTTAACGGTTCTAGTTCTGGTTGTTCTGTGTGTTATAAAAGAAAACCAATAGAAGTTGCGTTAGTCAAAACGTCTCACTTATATCCAAACGAACGAGTATAACAGTATATTGTAGTCCTAGGCGGTGAAGTGACATTTTTCCAGGCTGAAAGAAGAACTGAACGGGCGAGCTTTAGTGCCTGGCAAAAAGCTTCTTGAAGCCTGGAAAAATCACTTTATCGCCGTGTTCTACACATTATTTTTCTGCTGACACAGAAAAACAGTGAAAAAGTACTGGACTTTATAAAAAAAAGCATGCCCGAGCTGGGATTTAAACCCAGGTCTTTCCGCACGCCAGGCTAAGATCGAACCACTGAGCCACCGGGGCCGGAAATACTCAAATTTCAGGTTTCAGCCGCCATGTTGCATTTGTCAGCGACGTAAAAGTGTGAACTTTACTTTGTATCATAGGATTTAATTTACTCAGAATCCATAAGAAATATCTGAATAAGATGGTATTACATTCAATTGAATATTAATATACCTATTATGGCCCAATCACATGCATTCAGAAAATCACAGTGACTATATACAAGACAGTGACGACAATGGAGGTCTTATTTTCTATTGGCTAGCGACGGATCCGCCATGTTGCAGCTAGCATTCATTGTTTACATTTGTCATGTGTGCGTCTTTCGTGTTTTGAGAGTGTTTCTGAATTAGATTTTATAGCTTGTCGATCAAAAAATCGATTTCAATGGCTTACATTAAATTAAAAAATAAAAAAAAAATAAAAAAAGTACAGTGACTCTATAGAAAGTAGCTTGCCCGAGTTGGGATTTGAACCCAGGACCTTCTGCACGCTAAGAGAACATCAAACCACTGAGTCACCGGGACCGGAAATATCCATAATTCTGGGTAAAGCCGCCATGTTGCAGCTAACCTGAGCTCTATTGTCCTAACTGCCTTGTGTATAGTCACTGTACAGAAAATAATCTTGTAACGCCCTCTATTAGAAATAGTTGAAAACATTTCTACCGCCTAGCCATTTTTCACTACTTTGTCGGCCTAGCCTTAGAAAGTCCCACTTTCTCGTATCTTTGGCGTCAGTAAAATTCAGTTTCAATGTCGTGTCGGCAGAAAAAGTAAATTCTTATCAAGTAGGCAATGAACATTGTGACAGACCATGTTGGATGAATCATTGTGACAGTACCATACAATGGCAATCTCGTTTGCCCGACTTAAACCCGCTTGATTTTTATAAGGTTATTATATTTTATGTTATATATTATGAGGAAAAAGTTTATTTAACTTATTCAACTAATGATCAGACACCGTGAAAAAATAATACCTGTTTCGGAGCAAACCTGGCGCAATGAGCAAGCCCTACGACGAATCAAACGAAACTTTTTTCGCAGATGCAGATTCTGCATTAGAGCAGGTGGGGACCATGATAGTACAACCAGTTTTAGTATCATGGGTGGGGACTATTTTGAACATCTCCTTTAATAACTTGATATGTAAATTGATCCCGATTTTTCACACCCAGTTCCACTTTAGATTTGCCAAGTAAATTCAACATAATGTTATAAAAATAAAACAAGATTCATTTTCTTTGCAAAAATTAACCATGTTTCATGATTTCTTCATTCTTAAAAAATGGAAAAAAATCCGTCATTTTTCGCATGTTCAAAATCTTATAGCTGGACTATCCTTTGTTCAATTATTGTGAAATTTTCAGGAAGTACAGGGTTTTCACAGCTAAATGGTCCTCTCATTAACTTTTTAATTTGATGTGGTTTCAGAACTTCTGGGCGTGGTCCAACTTTCTTATTTCAAATAACAACCCTATTTTTTTTGTTTGATTTTTGCATTCTCCTAGAAATTCTAAACCTTTTTCATATAACATACTTTATACCCAAATTCAACCAGTAAGAAGAAGACATTATTAACATCAGAAATTTGCCATTATTTCGAGCATGTTTTAAACTGTATGGTATCATTTGGAAACCTACGAAACGAAGTAATTGTCAATAGGTGTCAAGGGAGATTTGAAAAAAAGAACATGATATATGTATTGCGAAAAGGAAAATGTTCAAATATTTTCTTTATACATACTGGGTGAGTTTTTTCTTGCAATATTTAAAATCTAGATTCTACTACTAATCACAATTCTATGTAAAATTTTAAAATGTTTAATTTCTTTTTAAATGATTTTTTAAAAATTGATATAACCCCAATTTTTTGAGTGGTTTTTGTCATGGTCCGAAAGGGTATTCCGTGGTCTTTCAGAATAAATGTTTATAGAATAAAAACTGTTCATTTTAATTAGTACAATCTAAATTTTAAATATTGCCGGCATGCAAAAGAGAACATTGGGTTTCCAAGGTTTCCAAATTATATAATTACATACATTTTAAAATATGCTCGAAAAATGTCAAATTTCTGACGTTAATATCTTCTTATTGGTTGAATTTGGGTTCAGGGTATGCTATGTGAAAAATGTTTAGAATTTTTGGGAAAATGCAAAAATCAAATAAAAAAATCGGGTTGTTACTTGAAATAAGAAAGTTGGACCACGCCCAGAAGTTCTGAAACACCATGTATATGTGAAAACCCTGTTTTCACAAAGTCCATTTTGAAACATTAAACTCTCATCCAGGACATTTCTTTTCCCAAACATCAAATTAAGAAGTTGATGGGGGTGTCCATTGAGATGTGAATACCCTGTCCTTACATATTGCCCCTCTTTCGAATGGTGCTGGACAATTTTATTAAACGTAACAGACTTTACTATGTGTTGAATAAATTGAATAAAACATCACTACAACATAGAAAAAAATTAACCCTCTTTTTATACGTGAAAAAAGGGTCCTGGACAAATGTTTGAAAAAATCGCCAGGACACATTAACTGACAAATGGATTAAAATTCTCAAATGCACCATTACTTCCTTGATGACTGATGCAGAATCAAAGTTTTATAAAATTTCAGACATGTGCTATTTATCTGGCCATGAGTGTAATTTGTGGGTATAGTAGAAAAAGAATGAGGTGAACTTGCGCTTATTCTGCTTTCTTAATTTCGTTAGTTTTATAAACGTCATCCATTTTCTATAAACATGGATATTTTCACTTTCAATGAAATGTTTTATTTTCAAGAAGAAAGTACAACAAATTTTATTGATCAAGCTACCATACATTGCACAAGTCAAAAAAGTATTAAAACAATCAAGTCATGTAAATAAATATAAAAAGGTGGACCCTTGCGGGTACCAAGATGTGAGCGGGGTGAGATAAATTTTGAAATATCGCTTGGGAAGCATATCTGTCAGATAGATAACACTGGACAACACGCATTTTATTACCAGAGGTATTTTTGCGAAATCTTAGTCATTTAGTTCATCAGTCATTAGGACAATGATGCTGATAAGCATGTTTCACTAGAGAAGACAATGTAATCTGTGAGCTCAGACTTGTCGATATATTCAGTCTGTTGGGCGCGATAATGATTGCTTCTCTCAGTACATCTTTACCGTTTCAACTTCCAACAGGTGGGTGGTTTGTATGAACAGTTCTTTTAATGTTATAGAGGTAATTTACTGTGTTGTATAAATTTTCTCATATATATTTGACCACGCGAGAGAGCAGGATGTTGTTTGTTCGATAGCCTCTCGTAAACTATTCATCGTAGAGGCTTGCGGCAAAAAAATTTATTACTAAAACGGCCAAGAGAAAAACCTGGAAAATATTTTCAAGTTTCTGGAATGGTCGCTAGGGGGCGTAACAACCAACACCAAGTAGAAAAATATGATTTTTATGGAATTTTGTCCAATGAAAATATATCGATGAGCTCATGTTCTGTTTTTGTCTAAAACGTTTTTTTCTATCTATCATAATGAAGTGGTGGGGGAAGTTCAATTGTTAAACAAACGGAGACTTCTCCCGTTTCGCTTGACCGATTTTAACGAACTTGGGCACATATGAAAGAGAATAGTCTGCGCTATAAAATGCTCATTTGCTTTTTAATTTATCGCCGTCGCCGCTAGATAGCGTTAACTGAAATGGTAGCATATTTTTGAGTTTTGTCCAAAAAAATCAAATGTAATGGTATATCCATTTTTATATATTTAAAAAAGGGATACATTTTCCTATAAAAAAAAAATGAAAAAAAACAAAAAAAAAAATAAAAAAAAACAAAAAAAAATCATTAATTTTCTTGTTTTTTTGCATAGGAAAATGTATCCCCTTTTTTGAATATACCATTACATTTGATTTTTTTAGAAAAAAACTCAAAAACATGCTAGCATTTCATTTAACGCCATCTAGCGGCGACGGCGAAGATCAAAAATTCAAAACCAAAAAAGTTTTTTGAAGTGCAGATCATGCTCTTTCGTATGAGCCCAAGCTCGTTTAAATCTCCGTTTGTTTAATAAAACAATTGAACTTCCCCCACCACTTTATTATGATAGATAGAAAAAAACGTTTTAGACAAAAAGTGTAGGTAAATAGTCAGTGAATCCGAAAATGAGCTCATCTATATATTGTCATGTGACAAAATTCCATAAAAATCATATTTTTCTACATTGTGTTGGCTGTTACGCCCCCTAGCGACCATTTCAGAAACTTGCAAATATTTTCCAGGTTTTTCTCTTGGCCGTTTTAGTAAAACATTTTTTTGCCGCAAGTCTCTGCGATGAATAGTTTACGAGAACTGGCACCCTTTCGCTGAAAATGAATCACCCTGTACAGGGTGATTCACTAAACCGGGTGTTAATTAAGTACTTGTAAACATTTTGAAGGGTGAATCTTTGACCAATTCTAAGACAAAAAGTTCATTTGAACATGGGTCCCCAACGGCTTGGTTTCTGAGATACAGGGTGTCAAAAAAAACTATTACATTTGGTTTTTTGCTTACATTTTTGTTGAGTAACATGGCAATAGAACAACATTCAGAATACTGGGTATATTGATGACGAGGAACTCAAATATTAACTTATTTTTTTGTTTAATGTTAGAGGGCGCGACATACAGTGTTGTTCTTGAATTTAATTAACCAAAACTTTTTTGTGTCACATTGTATGTCTTTTTTAACTATGTATACATAGGTACCTATTCTCCATTCAATTTTACATACAAAAGGTACTCCTAGTAGGTGTCGCTAAAAACAACCGTTTTGGATAAAAACGCGTTTGAAGTTGAACCTGCCTGAATGTTTTCACTTGTATCATTTCCGAGTTTTTGAAAAATAAGCGAAAAAATGTATCTTTCAATGATTGATTGTAACAAACTCATTTCACACAAGATCACAAGATCATTTACAAGACTAAGACTAAACTAGTTGATAACATTTATAATAGTTGCTGAAAATTACCACCGCCTACTTCAACACATGCATTAATTCGCCTTCACATTGATTTTTATCCAATTTTCACTAATTTGGTGATAGTTATATGTAAGGTGATAGTGTAACATAGCACATGACGTTGAAAAAGTATTTTTTTTTAAAACTCGGAAATGATCCAACCTAAAAAATTCCAATGCGGGTTTAACTTCAAGAGAGTGCCTTTTGTATGAAAAATTGCATGGAGAATAGGTCTACCTAGTCAAAAATGACATACAATGCGACACAAAAACGTTATGGTTAATTAATTTCAGGAACAACACTTAATGTGTTGCCCTCTAACATTAATTTAAAAACTAAGTTAATATTGGAGTTTCTCATCATCAATATCCCCAGTATCCCTAACTTCGTTCAATTGCCATGTTAACTAACAAAAGTATAAGCAAAATAGCAAATAGAATAGTATTTTTTGATGCCCTGTATCCCAGAAACCAAGCCGTTGTGGACCCATGTTCATATGAACTTTTCGTCTTGAAATTAGCCAAAGATTCACCCCTTAAATGCTTAAAAGTACTTAATTTACACCCCTCTAACTCATTTTATTTAAGGTGTACAAAAAAATACAAAAGCCTGGTTTATACTAGATTTTTAAAATTTGGTAGTAGCATTTATACAGGGTGTCCCAAACGCTGTCCACAGCACTCAACATTAATTTCATTTTATTTTTAGATTCTACCTTAAATCAAATCTGTATTAGGTAGATCTATCTTATCTTTTGCCGCTTTCGAGATAAAAGCTGTTAAATTTTGTGAGAAATCCTTGATTCACCATGTATTGTTCAACCCTCCTTCCTCTAAGTCATTTTATGCGAGGTATACAAGAAAAAGTTTGATACAAAAGTTATTTGATAAAAGGTACCATGGAGTATATTTCGTGCAAATTTATTTCAATTTTTTTTATTTAAATGCAGAGGGCAGAGAGAAGTAAGAGGCTCTTACTCTGCATTTAAATAAAAAATTTGAAATAAATTTGCTCGAAATATACTCCATGGTCGCTACCTTTTATTTCTACGTTCGTGCACATAGCCCTACAATCACCTTCAAAAGTAATTTGGTTCATACTATATTTTCTAAATTTAGTAGAAACATCCCAAAAGCTCTCCACAGCACCCAACTTCAAAAATTCGAATGGGAGATACATGAATGTGTTTCATTTTTAGAATTACCATTAAATTCTAAGTCAAATCCATATAAGGTAGCTCTACAGTATGTCCGCGGATCGGTTGACAAAAGGTGAAATGGACCAAAAATTGAAAGATACGACAAAAAGTCATTCTTGATAAAAAAGTCTGCTTTCTTAAAAAATAAAAGCTTCGATTAGATTTTTTTTTGTTATTATACAGGGCGTCAAGAGCAAACAATCATTTTTTGGCCTCTTAACGTTGAATGATAGATAAAAAACTTGCTCCAAATTTAGTTCTAACTTTGAATCAGAACTTTCTGAAGAAAATTTGATTTATAAAAATTTAAAAAAATTGACCAATTTTGCAAGTCAGCATTTCACTACTTCAATATGATGACTTTCATGCCTACAACAACAGGTTATCATGTACAGGTATAAAAGTCATAAGTTATTTGCAATATGCTAGTGGTAAAATGCTGACTTGCAAAATTGTTTAATTTTTTAAAAAAATTATAGATTAAAATTTTCTCCAGTGAGTTCGGAATTAGGGTTTTGACTTTATTTGGAGCAAGTTTTGTAGTTATCATTTCACTTTAAAAGTCCAAAAAATGACTGTTTGCTCTTGTTTTATGTTATGTTTCTACAATTTTGAGACGCCCTGCCCTTTATAGTGAAAATCAATTTTCTCATCGTTGTGCCTATTTTTTTGGCAAGCAGACTTTTTTTTATCAAGAATGACTTTTTGTCGTATCTTTAAATTTCTGGTCCATTTCACCTCTTGTAAACCGCATCCGCGGACATACTGTATATGTACAGGGTGTCTATTCAAGAATGGCAAGGTGCCAGATCTCAGAAACTAGGCATCCCAGACTTGCGGAGAAAAAAATACTGGGTAATATGGAAAAGCTGGAAAATGCTGAAAATATATCAGAAGTTCCCAAGATAGCCACAAGATGGCGTAACGGTGCTATCAAAACACCAAATAGCTGTTTTTTCGTGATTTTTAAATAGAAACAAATATAAATGAGTACCGCTATGGATTCATACAAATTTTCTTCAAATTTGTTTTTTTGATTTTTTTTTCTAGCATGTCAAATAAGACAGGTATCAGCTGTCAAATCTTACAACGCAAGAATGCTCATAACCTTGAATCAACCCAACCCATTGACGCGATCTTGGTCTCAAAACAGACGATTGTATTCAGTATAATATGAGGACGACGGACATTTTTTGAATTTACTTGAAATTTTCAAATGCAAAGGTATACTGAAAATTGTTTGTCTGAATTCTCGACAAAATTCCGCACAACTTCCATGTATTACACTTGTTTCTAGATTCCGAAATAAAAAAGCTACCTATACGCTTTTCTGTAATTGAATGTAAAATAGTGATACTATCCAAGATGCTCACGTAAAGAAGATATTTACAATTTTTTGCGTTACCTAGTAACCACCCAGTCACTGTTTTATTTCATACAAATTATATCTCAAATAGTAGGACTTTTTTGCATTAAATAATAACAAAAAAGCGTTTAGCGTATTTATTCCGAGAGCTACAAAAAAGTGTAATGCATGAAAGATGTACGAGATTTAGTCGACATTCCAGAACAACTATTTTCACTCTGCCTTTGTATTTGAACATTTCAAGTAAATTTGAAAAATGTTCGCCGTCCTCATATTATATTGAATACAATCGTCTCTTCTGATCAGAATCATTTGAAATCCCAAAATTGTGAATGAGGAGAACCTCCTCTTCAAAATGAGACCAAGATCGCGTCAATAGGGAGATATTTTTTTTCTGTGAATTCTCTGATGCATACTAATGCCAAAAACATTTTTTTTTCAAATTTTTTAATCCATATCTATTCTTGAAAAATCAATAAATATCTGCTAATTTTCTAACGGTTTCATTCAAAATACTCTTAGGGAAACTACGTCACCGACACGTGATCCTGATCAACAAATGAAACGATTCGAAAGTCTGTCTAAATTTGTTTACAGGTTGTGAAATTAAAGTAGCATTTTATTTAGCTCTATCGCGCATCCACCAATAAAATTACTCGTACACCAAGGTCTATTAGGTAAATTGCGAACGATCTGACAAGGCCGCATCATGTGGGTAACCTAACCGTGTTTCTTATTGTTTACATCATCCGTGGATCGTGATTTGGGATTTGGTTACTGTTACCTGTTACTGTTATTATTTTTTCTAAACATATTCCAATACACACACACACACTATGGAATGCCCATTTCCACCTGTCTAGGTTCTCCATAGATTGTTTCAAAATTTTGGAGACGAAAAAGCCATTTGAAAAGCATTCCGTGAACTATCCTGGAAAGCACTTGTGTAGTATACAGGTGCAAATGGACTTTTTCTTATGTTGAAATATTGTAGCCTCATTCTCTCTGAACATTTTGTTGTTCGAGGTGACTTAATAACTGGTTTTTCAAAGAAGTTACAAAGCTTTGTATTGGAGTATGTCTATGAATTTTGGACAATAAAAGACAATAATAAGGGTTTATTGTCACGCAATGTAAAAACTGTTTCACTGGTATATGAGAGCATAAAACCCAGAAGCCACTGATAAAAATGATGGCACAGAACACTTTTTCTTCATTTTTGTCACAGATTCACAAACACAAGCTTTTCCTTTTTTTTCACTGAATGAGAGCTTCACCGAATATACATATATGAGGTCTTTTGAAGGGTTTTGATTGGGTTTCAACGTATAAAAAAATCCAAATGAAAAGTGTACAGTTTTTGAAGAGCAAACAGCAAAATCGAGACAAAACAAAATTTGAGGTTAGGAGTAGGGGACGGTGCTGTGTTGCCACATTGACACAGAAATCACAAAAGATTATGCTTGTTAACCAAATATTGTATGATTTAGTCTTGAATGAATACAAAAATTGGCTCAAATTTGAATAAATAAATAGTTGATCGATTTGATTACTAGGAATATTCAATAGAAAATGTTTGATTTGTTTTTATATAACCCCACTAATCTATTTTCCGGAATGAAACGTAAACTGTGGCAAACGCGCAGAATGCTCGCTAAATCGGAAAAGGTTGTCTCTGGTTAATCGAGAAAGATGGAAAAGCTAGGGATAGTACGTCAGAGCGCGTCATTGAAATTGGTTTCAAATTTCTATCAAAATTTCAAACAGCTCTAGTCAATTGACAAATTCACCAAATGACTTGAAACTCTCACAGAGTACTGTTTGAGCAATTCTAAAAAATATGTTCATATGTTTTTGTCAAGTATCGAATTTCTCCCTTCCTCCTATTGGTTGACTTGTTTCAAAGTTATGGGCATTCTTGCGTTGTAAGGTTTGACAGCTGATACCTGTCTTATTTGGCATGGTAAAAAAAATCAGAAAAACAAATTTGAAAGAAATCTCCCAAGGAATCCATAGCGGTACTCATTTATATTTGTCTCTATTTAAAAATCTCGAAAAAACAGCAATGTTGTGTTTTAATAGCACCGTTACGCCATCTTGTGGCTATTTTAGGAACTTCTGATATATTTCCAGCATTTTCTCTATTCCATATTACCCAGTAAAGGCGGTGGAATTTTGTGAAAAATCCAGATTTCCGCATTTGTATCTGATTGAATAATATTGCTTTTTAGCTCAAGTTTTCAGTATTCCTCATATAACAATAAAGGATTCTAGTTTAGTATAAAAACCGGTACGTTTCAAATTTATCACGCTTTATATGTATGTACCGCATTAAAATATAAGGCTAAATTTAATAGCTTTTATTTTGAAGGCGGCAAAAGGTAAGATAGATCTACCTTATACAGATTTGACTCAGAATTTAACGTAGGATCTAAAAATGAAATAAAATACATGTTGCCCCGTTTATAATTTCAAAGTTGAGTAACTGTAGACAGAGTTTGGTTCACCCTGTATGAATTCTACCAACAAATTGATAATTTAGTATTATCCAAACAACTTTTGTATGAACATTTTTTTTGTACACCTTGAATAAAATGAATTAGAGGGGGGGTTAATATATACTGAATCAACCTGAACAAGAAGTTTGGATCCCCAATAAATGGATGATCAAGATAAAAAGACCTTCAAAATGAGGTACCAGGTGACCCCCCTTTCCATTTGATTTTTTCTTTCAAAATAACACCTAGCTGTTATTTTGACTTTTAGCTGTCATTACTATGTCAAAAAATGCCTCCAAAAAAGAACCTCCTCATATATGGTGGTTCAAATTTCGTTCTAATATATGAGACGGTTCAAAAATTGGAAGGAGGAGGGGACCAAGGAGTTCTGTTGGATCTTTGATATGTTTCTTAATTCTTCATGTTCTTCTTCTGGTAAGTTTGTTTGATGTTGCTTCAATAGATCATATATCAAGTCTACCTCAAATATTTGGTTATTCAAGCGAGAGCCTATAAGAAAAACCTCACGACATTCGCAAAACATTCAGCAACATGAAGCTTATTTGGAACATTTGCGTCTTGATCCAACATTTATCAACACAGATTTCAAAATAATCATAAACTTAGTTGCATCTCAAAAATGTTAGTGGAGGAATTATGCTCTTGAAAGATGTTTTCTTGAAGAGAGTGCTTACTTAGCTCATTTTAAATTTCAACGAACTGTTATTGACCGGCCATGATAATTTTACATAAATGCTCATAATCAAAAATTAATGTCACAAAAAAATTTGGCACACTAGTCAATATAATATACAGGGTTATTCACGTTATTCGACACAAAACATTATGGCTAAAGTATCTGATTTCATTTTTTTCTGGATGGATAGGGACCCTTTGAGGCTACATATTAAAAATATTTTCATGTTATACAGGGTGTACCTAAAACACGAGACGTATCAAAGTTGTATTTTTTTGAATGGAAAACCTTGTATATTATTTCATTTTTGGCTTGTATGATCAAAGTTAGGGTAAGTTTGATTGAGGTTTAATATACCTAATCCTTATGGTTTTTGAAATATCTTCAATTTTGCGAAAATTTAGTATTCATTATAATGCCTAATTTATCAGCTGTTGTTTTTTTTTCAACCAAATTGATCAATAAGTCTACTAATTGATCAAGATTGATGTCACACTTATTAAACTTTTGATAACCTATACAGAGTGTCTAAAAATTATGGTTAGATAATCATTATCTTCAAACGGTAATAACTTGTTTAATTTAAATGGCACGCCCTGTATTTTATGTCAACAACAGATGTAAAATTTGATTGTCTATCGAATATTATTATACCTTCCTATAGCTAACTCTTCACGTTTTCAAGAAAAGCGAAAAAAACAGGTGTCTTATTAGCACCAATAGATGAAGATGCCGTCTCCAAACCCTCGTTAGGAACATTTTTCACCTATGGTGTTTTGACAACCCCTATTATTATTTACTTAAAGTTGTCAGTTATTGATTGATATTTTCAGTTACTAATCGTTCTATTAGTGCTAGCAATAGCTTAAAAATGCTAATTTATCCAAAAAAAGAACGGATTGACATGATTTTTATACTGGGAGAATGCCATCAAAACTGCCTCTTATTATCAAGAGTTTACGCTGAAAGATTTCCAAACAGAAACCATCCAAATAAGGCAGTATTTGAGAGTCCGTTAACACAATTTAGAGAAACTGGAAGTGTTCAGTATGAAAAACTCATCAAAAGAAAACCTGTGACTGGAAATGAAGAAACTCAATTTGCGGTGATCACCTCCGTAACCAGAAATCCTCTTATAAGTCAAAACCAAATTGCGCAAAATATCGACATAAGCCAAGCGAGCGTTTCAAAAGTCCTCAAAAAATATAATTATCATGCTTATAAAATTCAGCTTCACCAAGAACTTTCCGAAGACGATTATGAAAGACGAGTTGGATTTCGTATGTGGGTATTAGAGAAATTAATGTGCAGATAATGAACACTTTTTCAACTCAGTTATGTTTACTGACGAATGTACATTTCATAACGATGGAATGTTAATCGGCATAACTTTCAGGATTGTTCATAATCAACATGGATGGTCAGTGAATGTGTGGGCCGGAATAATGGGTCAATATTTAATCGGTCCTTACTTTTTTGAAGAACATTTAAATGGAAGGTTGTTTTTAGAATTTTTGATCAATCAATTTCCAGTCTTATTACAAGACATTCCATTGGACATAATAGGAACTATGTGGCTCCAAATGGATGAAGCTCCTGCGCATTTTCATCGTGCGGTAACAGAATATTTGAATGCTCGTTTCCAAAATCGGTGGATTGGAAGAAATGGTTTTCAAGCTTGGCACCCAGGGTCACCCGACTTGAGGCCACCGGATTTTTTTTTGTGGGGATACATAAAAGGGATCGTTTATAACACACCACCGACAACACCAGATGATATGAAGCATCGCATCAGAGAAGCTTTCCGAACCGTAAGCCCGCGTATGTTGGCAAATGTTGCTGGAGGTTTTGGAAAAAAGATACGTTTCTGTTTAGAGTCGGATGGTCGTCATTTTGAACACTTGCTATGAAAAATTGTTTGTTGTATTTCCACCATGTTTTTATCTTTGTTCATAATTCAAGCCAATAGGTTAAAATACAGAGCGTGTCATTTAAATAAAACAAGTTATTACCGTTTAAAGATAATGATTATCTAACCATAATTTTTAGACACTCTGTATAGGTTATCAAAAGTTTTATCAGTGTGACATCAATCTTGATCAATTGGTAGACTTAATCATTAATTTGGTAAAAAAAAAGAAAACAACAGCTGAGAAACTAGGCATTATAATGAATACTAGGGGAGTGTGAGGCAAAATGACATATGTTTTATTCTAGCCGAGGAGTATTTCGCAGGGGAATTTTGGTGTACAGTCTCCATATAGGAATAAGTAAGAAATCAGAGGAATTAGTGAGAAATTAGAGGAAGTAGTGGGAAATTGTAAGGGAATTGCAGAATTTATTGGGAATTACATGAGAAATAGAAGAATTTGTAGGCCTATACGGCCGGCCAAAACTACATCGGCACTCTTGCTCGTCAACTTAACCTCACTCTTTGTTTTTATCTCGTGATTTTATTTTGTTCTAGAATTGAATTAAGGAGTAGGTATTTTGGAAATAATCAGATTTTGTTCTGCTGATGATAACATAAGCCGGTTAAATATTGCTCATTTTGTTTTATTAATGGAAGCATGAACGTCTGTGTACAGAGTAACTGGGATATAAAGTGCTTATGAGAGGCAGAGTTCCAAAACTAGTTTTATTCAAATGATAATACGCGAAAAACGAACAAAAAAAATACAATTTTTGGATTTTTTTTTGAATTTTGAATTTTGGATTTTTTTTTTATAAAAAACATTGAACATCGAGACATTTGTAAAATGACCGTGACAACGGCGTTTTCGATGCCCCCTATGTTGACTTTCAATATTTTCAATTCGAAACAACATTGCATTCAAGTGCCAATATCTTGAAAAAGGTCACTCCTATCGACTTTTACAAAGTATACCTTTATTACGGAAAAATCATTTTTCTACTTAAAAAAAAATCTTCGGGTGCGAACAAAAAAGTTATAACTATTCGAATGAGTGGAAAGATGTGTTAGTGACAGGCACAGCCCCTTTATATGAAATTTCATCAAAATAACTTGATCATTTCAAAATTTATTTGAAAAAATCAAAAATAAAAATTTAACTTTGGAAATACAGGGTTCTCTCTTAATACCAACTTTCGGAATAGACAAGTTGAGGTCTATCGCAATATTTTGCTGTATGGAATCTACTGTTAATGTATGTCCCATTACTTCTGGTCCTCCCTGTAGAAGATCAGGTATATACAGGGTGTTACTAATGCGAGTGTATGCATGGGGATCCTGTTAACCGTAAGAGATACAAGGTCGGTTAAACTGAGGCAAAAATGCGTATTTTGATGCTTAACAAAATGCCGTTTTGAAAGCCAAGAAATTCCGACTACGTCCGAAATTACCCAAAAAAAACGAAATTTTTCAAAATCTTTTAAATTTTTTTTTGAACAGATATTTAAAAAACAATGGAACTTTTTCATTGCCACTTTTTGCCCTTTACAAGATGGCGTTATTCAATTAAAGAACCGACGTTTCGTCTATGAGCAGTCATCATCAACTTTGTCTTTTCAAATGCGGTCCTTGATTTTTTATTACGGATTTCAAGAGCCTCTTATGTTCCTAAATCAACGATGTATCGCACTTACGTGCGGAATACATGGGAATATTCGGTCGGTGATATTAGCTCGTCGCATCAGTACCCATGCATACACTCGAATTTGTAACACCCTGGATATTAACACTAGTTTGATTGTTTTCTGACAGAGTGTGTCGAAATACCAAAAAAAATACTGGTAAATCATGAATGCGCTACAAAACTACAGAGCATATTTGCTTGATTCATATTTGACCATTTTGCAAGCCATTTTGTGACTTCCAAGGTAGCCTAGTTAACGTAATATATTTGATGAACTAGTAGTGAATTAGTCAGGAATTGGCAAAATTAGGGGAATTACTCGGAATTACTAGACATTCTTCAAAGTTATTAGAGAATTATTATAATATTATGTTTTATGTTAGGGAAATTAGAGGAATAACAATTTTGGGAATAAGTGTACACATTTTCTTCTGCGGTTTACCCCTCGGCTCGACGCATTCATTTAGCCTCGGAAAGAAGACATTGTAGATAAAGATTTCATTTCCTATGGTCCCATTAACACTCGCATTAACATAATTGGCGTCGCCCTTTTTTATTTTAAAAGAGCAGACCAACTTAATATTATGAGCAAATATGATGAGTATAAAAGACAATAATTTTTGTTTCTTTGTAATAGGAACATTTTTTTGGTTGTATGTTGTATGTGAGAATTAATTGTTTATTTTTTCCACCTTTTCACGAGCTTTTTTAATTTTGTACATCGCTTGATTCATATATTTGACCATTTTGCGAGCCATTTTGTGTCCGCCAAGGAAGCCTAGTTTACGTAATAAATTTGGTAGATTAGTAGGGAATTAGTCGGGAATTAGCAAAATTAGGGGAATTACTCAGAATAACTACACACTTGTTAAGGTTGATATGGAATTATAATATGTTAGGGGAATAAGAGGAATTAGTATGGAATTATAATATGTTAGGGAAATTACAGGAATTAGTAGCAATTTTGGGAATTAGTGTACACATTTTCTTCTGCGGTTCGCCCCTCGATTCTACTTCTAATATTTTATTTTTTAGAAACGTTAATTATATTTTCTCAGTACCTATGATATCTTTAGAGTGTTGGTCTTTGTTTAGAAAAGATTATATGTGAAAATTACCGTGTTCACTTGAAAAATATGGGCAAAATGTCATTTACTCTGAACATTGGTTACACCCGTCTTATCCATATTGTACATATATCATGGTAGGGTGAATATTTGCTCCTTGGATTGTGTGTTCCAATTTTTGGAAAAAAATTGTCACATCTTCCTTGTTAAATGCTCGCGCCCGTGTGGCTGAAGTAGCCTCTGGTACTCGATGTGATATGGCTGGATTTCTTGATATGAAGTTGCGGAACTATCCTCTGCTGGCTATTTTCTTGTCATTGTTGAGTTGGTGCTGTCACGACCACTGCGTTCAGCAAGTTCGTAAGCAACAGTTCGAAGTTCCATCTGCGTCAAACCAAAAAATTTGGATTCTAAGTCTAGGATGTGCTCCAACAATGCTCTTTTCATCTTGTTGCTTAGGGACTTACAGAAGCTTCCTATTTTATTTGTCAATTTCTGCGTAAATATTTTTGTTTTGATTATGCCTTTTTGGTGTAGCTTGGGGAGCTTGAATTCCTTGGAGACCCTCAACCATCCAATTCTATTTTCTCTGATCGCCTTGATTGGTTTTTGCATATCGGCCGTTTTCCAGGATTGGCGATTGGTTTTTTTTGGTGTGATTAGAAACCATCCTGAAGTAAAAATAAAACTTGGTAAATACTTTGTCACAATGAAAGGCAAAACGACATAGTATGTTACTTTGTCTTACGCAGACATATGTCATTTTGCCTCTGGATGCCATTTTTTGATGTTTCATTTTAAAACATAATTAAACAAAATACTTCTACAAAATCACTTTTGTACATTAAACATAACGGTGTACTGCTTACAAAATGATATTTAAAGTTACTATTGTGAAAGATTATTTGTCAGGAAACCACAAAAAAGTACCAACCTACCTCAATCATCCAAGCAAATGTCGGCACTTTAAATACAAAATGGTCGATTGCGAGCACTACTGGTTTCTTTGAAGGTTGTGACATCAGCACCGTGACAGGTTTAGGCTCAAGAAATACGGTACAGTGTTGTCAATTTTAGATTGGTGAGGGTGAAAGGAGAATTCAATTTTAAATGGATGATCCATGAAATGAGGTCGTATGTCATATCACCTACCGTGTCATTTTGCCTTACACTCCCCTACATTTTCGCAAAATTGAAGATATTTCAAAAACCATAAGGTTTAGGTATATTAAACCTCAATCAAACCTACCTAAATTTTGATCATACAAGCCAAAAATGAAATAATATAGAAGGTATTCCATTCAAAAAATACAACTTTGATACGTCTCGTGTTTTAGGGACACCCTGTATAACATGAAAATGAAAACATTCTTTAAAATCAGATACTTTAGCCATGATGTTTCGTGTCGAATAACGTGAATAACCCTGTTATATATTATTAATAGTCAATTGAAATTGCGAAAAAAACGCTCGACGGTGCCGTACAATGGATCAAACAAAGCATGAAAGCTGTTAGGTGCCGCTTAGTCATATGGGTGAGCTGTGCGACAGCGTAATATCGGGTACATTTTTTTTCGTTGTTAGTCGGTTCACTTATAATATTAGGCAGTACGTCAGAACTTTCATACTTTGTTTGGTCTATTGTAGCAGTTTTTTCGTTGTTTTTAACTGAGTTTGAAAATACTATACAATAACACTATTATTTCTATTTTATTATATTTCACAAATCAACCAGAAGTTCCCAATAATAAATTGTAAGCTTAATCACAAAATGTTGATATAAATGTGATGAAAGATGGCACGACAAACTGTATTTTATCACCAAAAATGACGCTCGCTCATACAAAATCCAAGGCACGATTTGCCAGTTCCCGTGTGTAGAATTGTAATAAACCACATTAGCGGCATCCCTCAGAACGGGCCCATACCAAATTTTACCGGAAAAAAAAATTATTCATTTTTTTTTTCGCGCGTGTGGTGAAATTACTTTATTCGAATACCGAATGTAATTTTCAAAATGTGAAACAAAATGATAGGTGTTTTGAGTATGGTGGCCAGAATTGAGTTGTTTTTTCATGACCCACTGTGAAGTTTTGGAAATTAATGAATTATCAAATTTTTTCTACGAAATAGTTACTCCTTGATATTTTCTGGTGAAAGTTAGTATAGGCCAGTTTTGAGGGATGCCGAATCCAATTTAAAAAAATCGATAATGTGGTTTGTCAAAATTTTGCTCCTGAGAAATGACAAACAAGGCCTTGCATTTTGTATGAGCTAGGTCATTTTTGGTGAGAAGATACAGTTTGTCAAGCTCTACAGTTTAAAAAAAACTTGAGCAAAATCGGTCAATTAATAAACGTTTTTTCGATGTGACCAGAAAACAAAAATGGGTCACACTGTATAAGAAATAATATTCTAAACTGCTGCTGCTATTATTTGAAGAATAAAGATATCTGCGGTTTGTGGATTTTCAAAAGTAGTTCCGTCCGTATCAAGTTGCATGGTATGGATCTCTCGTTGAATGATATACAGGGTGATTCATGAGGTCGTGCGCAAAATCAAAATTTGTGTGTGGAAAATTAAATTTAGACGTTTTTGTCAGTTTTTGAATTCAAGCCCGTTGTCATCCGATACGCTATTAAACATCAAGGAAGTATAGCGTTATGTTTGAAAAAATGCTATAACTTTAAAACGTATTGACAGATTTCTACGGTTTTTGCAGAGTTGGAGTGTAGGAAAGTATAATGAGAAATGATGAACCCGGCCTTTTTACCACCAAACACTTTGTCGTAGAAAATTATGGTTAGTTATGATAGAGAAATACTGCAACCCATAATTGTTATTTTAGCAGGAAATGACGGTCCCAAATTTCTCATACTCATAACAATGCTCGCCCTCACAGAGCTCGAAGGTTCGTGGATTTTGATTTTTCGCATTACTTCATTAATAACCCTGTATATCATAATTATTTATTTCCACGATAAATCTATGCAATACAACTCGATCCGGACGAAACAGGCTTTGAAAATGCGCAAACTGCATTCAAATATCTCTATTCTCGTTGAAATCTCTTTGAAGTTTACCCAAAAAAGTGCATGTATAAGTTTGCGTGTCCAGCAGTTTGATAATTAAGAATTAATAATACTATCCCTAGATAATCTGAAACTATTTGAATGATATCACAAAAAAAAAGAAAAAATCAAATACTATTTATTGACAAAGCCAATACATGTTAATTAGAAGTAGAATAATAATATAAAGAGAAACATAAAAACCTAACACTGTATAGTCGGAGAGATGCGTGAACGTGCAACAGTTTTATCAAAGCTCATATTTTGAAAAAAGGTTATGTTTGCGTCATATATCAATTCCCTAGAGTCAGCCAGATTTGCTAACAATTGGATCGTTGCACTATATCAAAATTAAAGCTGATTTTGTGATGAATATATAACTGTGGGTTTGTTAATAGAATGGGTCACATCAATGGACAATTTGCACATTTTTTGAAAATATGAAAAATATAAGGATTAGTAAGTACTGATGCCATTGATGATTAAAAAATCAAGCTACGACCTATAATGTAGTAATCACCGATTAAAGAGCGCCAATCAGCATCCACTACGTCACAGAATACACTATCTATCGCCGTCTGACGTATTAACTGAGATGACTCTCTCTCTCTCGGAAGGGTAATATGGCCCCACCTCTTTTGCGATCATGCAGTGAAATTCGCGTTTTCTTTTTCATTTATTTAGTATATTTTTGGGTATTTCGGAGAAATTTTTTAGCTAGTGACTTTCAAATAATGTCTAGAAAACGTATATAAAATTTCAACTCATTTGAAAATGTATGCAAATTGTCCATTGGCCAAAATGATGCACAACATTTAAACTAGGCCTCTTTGAAATAAATAACTCCATCAACCTTGGCCCATCGCCACCTTGACGCCACAGAGGAATATCCTTTATCCTCTTGACACTGAAATGAACGCGCGCTGCTTGATAAAAATACGGAGTTGCGAGATGTACTATTGATGGTATTTTACAAGAATTACTAGCTCAATATGATGAACGATAGATAATCGATACATTTAGGTTAACTTTAAAATTGATGGTAAATAATGTGATTTAATGGAAAAATTAACCAGGAAATTATATACGACACCACCCAGACTGGGTTTTTATGATAGCTTATTTGACCGTAAACCCTCAAGATATTTATTTTTCTCAGACCCAAATTTATGCAGACGCATAGAATAGTTATTTATCAGACGTAGGGATAAATTCAAAGACAATTCTTCGAATCTATCCCTAAGTCTGATAAATAACTACCAGGAGCGTCGCATACTAAACAAAAACTGCAAATTACGATACCCCCAAACAACACAAACGACCTTCAACAGTAACCCTTATTACGGTTTATGCCGGCACTATTGCCAAATTGAATTAATTCAATAAAACATCAGTTTCGATATTTTCCGTATTTTGTTAATCCTTAAAAAAAATTAATGTATTTCTTGATTTTTAATAGTAGCTATCACACGTAAAAGAGTTATAAAATGTATCAACTATTTATTGGTTGTTCTACGGTACATGGATAAATAAAAATCATTTGAATCTCTGAATTGGTCATCTAATCAACATATTTTCACATCTAAAGAACCAGTAAAAGTCAGGTAAATTCTTCTCGCAGGTAGATGTAGAACACATGCTCGAGTAGCACCGCAGTTTTACAAAGTTTTCCATTTCTTTGGTGAGAAATTAATTAATGGTGAATTTGAAATCTCGATGTAGGTATCTGGAAAATAACCATTTTTATTAACTGGTCGTTCTGGTTTTCATTCACATTTATTTTTTAAGTATACGTCTAACGTTCTATCCAAAGAAACTTGAGAAAAAAAGGAGTCCAGACCGGGAAGAGCAAAGTTGATCGAAACCACGAACGTGAATTCGAAATTGAGAAATCCCTAGAATAAAACACGCTTTACACTCGACCCAAGCAAAAAGCATTTCGGCAGCGTTGCGTTCTCTCCAGTTATCGATACACGGAAGAGCTGCGCCTTTCCGTCTCCAGATCCAAGCAGCGACGCCACAACCGCGTAATAATTTAAAAGGCTTGAAAGGACTCTGGGCGAACTTCGACGTTAGTCTAATATTTTTGATTATATTTTCAAAATATGCAATAAAAAAAGTACGTGTAACGACCCCATTGGCGTGGGTGGGGAGTGTCGAAGCTGTAAATTACATGCATGTTTCAACTGTTCCATTGAACTCCAAACAATGTGCTTGACTACACCAGCGTATTCTACGTTCAAAAATATAAAAAAAAACTCCAAAGAAAATTAGTCAAAAATGCTTCGTATAGAAAATTCAAGGTGACAAAGTTTAAAAAAAAAAAAATAATAAGATATTTAGAAAATCGCTGGAGAAGTCAAGTGAAATTCAGCACAGACTGAGGATCAATATAGACTCATAACCTTATATTCAGAAAAAAATTTTACAAGTGGCGTGCGTACGGGCACAGGCTATGCCTTTTCCATTAAAAAACATTTTACGCCACTGTTACTTTTTTCGGAAAAAATCTTTTGGATTTATTATTTAATTTTGAACAAAAATGGTCACTTGGGATATTTTCTCCGATGCACCATTATCAATTGATCGCTCTATTGGCAGTCAATAATTCACTTTGTCCGACAATAGGACGGTTTTTAATGTTTTACTGGAAAATGGTGCTCCGGAGAGAAAAATCTCAAGAGACCTTTCTTGTTCTAAATTGAATGAAAAATACAAAAATATTTCTTTTGGAAAATAAATAATAGTGGCATAAAATTTTTTTTTTTGGAAATGTCAATGCTAGTGAACAAATGCACGCCACTATGTCATTTTCTTAGCAGATTATAAGTCTATTGTTTCTCACCCTGTGCCAAATTTCACTTGATTATCTCGAACGGTTTCCAAAATATATCATTATTTCTATATTTTTCCAAACACTCTGAGACCCTGTATTTTTTATACGAACATTTTTAGACCAATAATGTATGCAGCTCTTTTTCATATCTTTAAACGCAGAATACGTTGGTGTAGTTTGGCAATTTTTTGGGATTTAGAAAAAGAGCTTCAACCTACCCTATTTTAAAAACCTTTTGAGACCTTCTCCACGCCAGTTGCTGGTGAAACTGACCGACTGAGTATAGGATATTGATATATGACGTAAACATGACCTTTTCTCAGAACATGAGCTTTAATAAAACTGTTGCCCATTTGGTTCCCTCATCTACTTCGACTAGTAGGGTGATATGATATCTTGATGAAAATAGAGTGTATGGGTAGTCTTGACTGACTAGTTAAGAAAAAACAGTCTCAATATAGTGGGGTCGCAGTCAGAAATTGGCCAGGGGAAGTAAAAACAACCCTTTAATGCTAAATCAAGCTTTCGAGAACTTTATTTTCTCTTCATCAGGATTTTCTATAAAGTAAAAATGACAACGTGTTACAAATACAATTGACATTTTTCTTATACAAAAACTCACCATTGCGGGTTTGAACTAAAGAATGTTAACATAAATGAGAAAATACCGAAATTCATCATCGATCACAGCTTACAATTTCACACATCATAATGCAGGATTCATTAATTTACTACATTACGACCAAACTCTGGAAACGTGCAGGATGAAATGAACAATGAACAAACGAACATGGTGGTCAGAGATGTTTTTTTGTGAAAGAAGGGATTTTGATTTTAGTCGTTGGTAGGCGAAAATACGCAGGACTCCACCGGAAATCCGGCTGCTTTTGACATATATCAAATATTAGTTTGTTCATTCGTACCTTTCCATACCTTGACATACCAGGGCTCACCTGAACGTTACAATTATATGGTGTATGAGAGTTCAACAATAACAGGATGATGTCAATTATTATACAGTATTATTACAGGTTTAAGATTACAAGTTTATTGAATTACCAAGAATAAGAGCAAAGGGAGACAAACATATTACTGGTTCATCTTATTGTGAAGAGATAATAAAACCGAGAAATAAATATAAATATTACGTGTTTGACTGGTTTAAGGAGACATATCTGTCCGTCTGCAGTTTGAGAATATAACTATAAATAGTGCTAAGATTCTGGGTGTCGGTCTTCCTTTTTAACGTGTTTGACTCTTCATTAATGTGGATCATTTCCAGGAAAATCCTCTATAATATGAGTTTACTTTGTCCAAAATTTCAGCACTATCCCAGTTCATACCGTGGCCACTTTCAATAATATGATCTGCTAGAGCACAACTGTTTATTTTTTTTTACAGTCACTTGTGAGAAGCAATCCGACCTTTTAAGTTTCTTGAAGTTTGACCCATATATCACTGTTGACAGTCATTACAAGAGATCTTATATATTACATTCCAGGTGTCCATTTTTTGTATTTTATCTTTGAATGAATGAATGAATGAATGTATGAATGAATGTATATTTATTTTAGCTTACATTGCTAATACAAAAAAATATTCTAAAAATAAAATCCAAGTCTAAATGTATAACGGCGTAAATGTCCGTGAGTTCACTTAAATCTAGGAGTCTTTGTTTAGATACATACATTTCAGTTTCTTCACAAATATTTTCACATTTTCCGATTCTTTCACATCACGTGGCAGTGCATTAAACATTCTAAGACCATCATTAAATATAGATTTCTGCATAAAAGTTGTTCTGGTGAAAGATATAGCAAACTCATCACGCGATCTAATATTATAGGAATGCTTCGCATGTCTAGGAACTAGATAACTTTGAAGATATTCTGGCAAAAGTTTCTTATTGATCTTGTATATGAACAATACACTGGAGTATTCAATATATTTTGAAACAGACAGCCAACTCAATGATTTTAACATTGTCGCAATGGGAGTATACCTATTGCATCCTAAAACCAATCTCATAGCCTTGTTTTGAAGTATTTGAAGCCTTTGTATGTCTGAACTTTTGCATGATATAAAAAGAGAACTACAATAATTAAAATGCGGGTACACAATAGTATTAAAGATTAAGAGCTTGCACCAATGACTAAGATTTCGAGACACTCTTCTGAAGAATCCAATTTTTTTGCCTATTTTACTACAAACATAATCAGTATACAATGAAAAAGTAAGTTGAGAATCTAGAATAACACCTAAATACTTCATTTGAGAGACCTGTTCAATTGGGTTATTGTTAATTGCTACCTGATAATCACCTTCAGAAAACAACTTACAATTCTTTTTGGTTGCAAAAACCATGAACTTTGATTTGTTAACATTTAATTTTAGTTTATTTAAACATAACCAATCATGTAGTACTTGTAATTCTGAGTTCATCTTTTGCACCAACTCAATACTGTTCTTGCCAGCTATATATAACAGCGTGTCATCTGCGAATAAGCTAACCTCACAGTGTTTCATAATCTTATCGATATCATTAATATACAATATGAACAAAAGCGGCCCCAAAACACTACCCTGGGGAACCCCTATGTCGTTGTTAACCACTCCCGACACAACACTACCTATTCTAGTCATCTGAGACCGATCCGAGAGATAGCTTTCAAGCCACAGAAATGCTGTGTCCATCAAACCGTACCCTTGCAGCTTCTCCAACAATCTTGTCCGGTCTATCGTCTCAAATGCCCTTTGAAGATCAATGAAGACACTCAATACCATGTTTCCAGCATCCATTTCAGAACGCCATCCTGAGCACACACACTGCAACGCTGCCTCGCAGGAATGCCTCTGTCGAAAGCCTGATTGACCTTTGAAAATCAGTTTATTTTTTTCTAGAAAATATCTTATCTGGGAGCACACAATTGTTTCCAAAATTCTGTCCACAACTGAAAGCAGATTTATTGGTCTGTAATCCTCAGGTTTGGTTGGCATTGACACCTTTGGTATCGGTACAATGACACACGTTTTAAGGTCTCTAGGTACACGGCCTGTCTCAAGTGAGGTGTTGATTAAATGTAGAAGTGGATAGCCAATCACACTGAATGTTTCCTTTACAAATTTTACGTTGCACACTGTATCCGATGTTGATTTATTCTTGAGATGCATCACTATATCCTTGAGTTCATGAATATCTATTTTTTGAAAACTGTTTAACTTTTCAGCAGGCTCCTTAGCAAGTGTGAACAAATCTTTTTTTATAATTGGTATACTGGATGCAATACTGATGATACTTTTAGAATAGAAGTTATTGAAGTTTTCTTCAATGCTGCCCCTATCTTCTTCAAAATGGAGATTATCAAAGGATGTTATATTTTTGCTTTTACTACTTATAATGTCTTTCAATGTTCTCCACATTTTTTTACTATTTCCTCTGCATTGATCAATATTTCTTTCATAGAATTTTGATTTCTCATTTCTCAGGACTCTAACAAAATTATTTCTTTTTATTTTAAAAGATCTCCAATCCGACTCACTCCTCGTGTACATGAATTTTTTGTAGGCCGTATCTCTTTCATTACGTGAAGCTATTGCAACAGGGGTCATCCAGGGTGGTCTATCTGAGGATATTATTTTAAGGGGTGCAATTTCATCAACAGCTTCGGATATATTTTTTATCAAATTTTCATAGATAATATCTACATTTGTAGAGCTGTAATTCCAGCTTTTCTCAAGCAATACCAACATTATACCATGCATGTTGTCGGCATTGAGGTTACGTTTTTTTGTAACATGAACCTCTTCTTTATTGTTGTTTATTTGTAGCGAGCATCCAATAATCATGTGGTCAGAGATCTGGGGAAAGTCGCGCGGAGCTTCAACCATATCATAGTCATTTGTAAAAATCAAGTCGATTAACGACGCAGACAAATTGTTTACCCTTGTGCACTCACGAACGATTTGAGTAAAACCCGAGTCACTGGCAATTTTCAATAGTTTATCTTTACTTGAATTTTCATAATCCAGTCTAATATTAAAATCACCCATGATCACTGTCCTATTATTACACACGAAATCTTCATCAAATAAATCCCCCAAAAAAGCCATGAATGATTCTATATTTCCATTTGGTGACCTATACAGCGACCCAATAATTACTGCTTCAGAGTTTATCTTGATTTTAGCAAAAATTGCCCAATATTCATATTGTAGAGACACATTTTTCACAACTGTTGCCGATATATTATTTTTTATGTACAATATCACTCCCCCCGTATGACGGCTGTTTGAGTAACAAACGAAATTTTTGTATCCAGAAATATACAGTTCACTATCTTCGTACAGCTCCGTTACATGAGTTTCATTGAGGCAGATAATTTGGGGATTTTTTTCCTTTGCTAGTAGTCTCAATTCGTCCATTTTTTTATCATTGAGTCCTTGTATATTGATTGACACACACAAATTTGAAATTTTCATGGATTGCTATGCAGTATATTTAGTTTTTGATTTAACCCTCTCAACTTGGCGCTTATAAGATGCACATTTTTTTATCAAATACAGAATGATTATATTCAACAGGGATGTTCAAAGACATATTCAAAAACTTACAGTTGCTGCAACACTTGATTTCTGACGAACACTCTTTAGTTTTGGAGTAGAGAAGAGGAATAGTTTTCGTTTGCTTTTTAGCAATTTTAATGTTACAATCTTTAAAAACGTTACAATGTTTTTGGGTTAGCTTTTCAATGTAAGGCAACGAAGAGTAGAACGTGGGCTCAATCGGAACTGGGGTTGGTATGTTAGTCAAATTTAAACTTAAAGAATTGGACTGGTTAAGTTGAGGTTCTATGTTTTCTTGAACAATAGTATCCGGAATATCATATTGAGTACTGAATAGAAATTAATTAATAAATTTGACTGGATAGGAGTTGTTGATTAAAATTGATTTTAAGAATTGTAATGACTCATTCCTGTATTGAGGATGTGTAAGTTTTATGGCTCTATTTTTCATTCCCAGTACTAGGTTGATCTTTGTTTTCATTGGGTGGTATGAATGAAAACTCAAATATCTATTCGAGCAATATGGTTTTCTGTACCATTTTGTTTGTAGGATGTTTTCATCAGACCTGATGATTAACATGTCTAGGATTGGAATACATTTATTCTGCTCATTCTCTACAGTGAATTGTAGGTGTTCATTGTAACTGTTGAATTTATTTAGGGCCGAACCTACTTCCTCGGTAGGAATTTCCAGAATTAAGTCATCAACAAATCTTTTGACAAACGGAATTTTGAAAGGTAATTCATCTACACAACTCTTCACCAAATCATCAAGAACAAAATTGACCAAAATATCCAAAGTTAATACATTAGAGTCAAAAATAAAGGTAAGAATCTCAACCATCATGTTCCAATCCAAATCGCAAAACCCACCAATCACATCCCATTTTCTTTCTAAACTGTGCAATATTACCTCCAAAGGAAGATTTGTGAATAGTGAAACTACATCGAAACTAACCATGATGTAATTATCTGGAAGTTTATAGTTGTTGGTAAATTCACTGAACTTAAAAGAATCTCTAATACAATAGGTGCTGTCAATTGAGTTGTATGCGTTTGTTAGAATTTTCGTCAAGAACAGAAATAAAGACCCATTCGGTGAGTTGATTGATGAAACTATGGGTCTCATTGATACGGTTGGCTTATGTATTTTAGGCAATGTGTAAAATCTAGGTGCTACGGTATTGTACGTTGTTAGTTAGTGTCACTGTAGCAATGAACAAATCTGACCATTTGACCAAAAGTCAAGAACTACTGGATGATAACAAATATTATCTCAAACTCAATAAAAATCCTATTTGCACTTTTCAACGTAAAGCCAACATTTTGATTAAAAAAATGGAACAAAGGGGTCACATAAATAAGGAGGCTTGTAAGAAACTAACAGCGTACAATACCGTAGCACCTAGATTTTACACATTGCCTAAAATACATAAGCCAACCGTATCAATGAGACCCATAGTTTCATCAATCAACTCACCGAATGGGTCTTTATCTCTGTTCTTGACGAAAATTCTAACAAACGCATACAACTCAATTGACAGCCCCTATTGTATTAGAGATTCTTTTAAGTTCAGTGAATTTATCAACAACTATAAACTTCCAGATAATTACATCATGGTTAGTTTCGATGTAGTTTCACTATTCACAAATCTTCCTTTGGAGGTAATATTGCACAGTTTAGAAAGAAAATGGGATGTGATTGGTGGGTTTTGCGATTTGGATTGGAACATGATGGTTGAGATTCTTACCTTTATTTTTGACTCTAATGTATTAACTTTTAATAACCAAATTTATAAACACATTTTTGGAACACCTATGGGATCAACGATATCTCAAATTTTGGTCAATTTTATTCTTGATGATTTGGTGAAGAGTTGTGTAGATGAATTACCTTTCAATATTCCGTTTGTCAAAAGATTTGTTGATGACTTAATTCTGGCAATTCCTACCGAGGAAGTAGGTTCGGCTCTAAATAAATTCAACAGTTACAATGAACACCTACAATTCACTGTAGAGAATGAGCAGAATAAATGTATTCCATTCCTAGACATGTTGATCATCAGGTCTGATGAAAACATCCTACAAACAAAATGGTACAGAAAACCATGTTGCTCGAATAGATATTTGAGTTTTCATTCATACCACCCAATGAAAACAAAGATCAACCTAATACTGGGAATGAAAAATAGAGCCATAAAACTTACACATCCTCAAGACAGGAATGAGTCATTACAATTCTTAAAATCAATTTTAATCAACAACTCCTATCCAGTCAAATTTATCAATAAATTTCTCTTCAGTACTCAATATGATATTCCGGATAATATTGTTCAAGAAAACATAGAACCTCAACTTAACCAGTCCAATTCTTTAAGTTTAAATTTGACTAACATACCAACCCCAGTTCCGATTGAGCCCACGTTCTACTCTTCGTTGCCTTACATTGAAAAGCTAACCCAAAAACATTGTAACGTTTTTAAAGATTGTAACATTAAAATTGCTAAAAAGCAAACGAAAACTATTCCTCTTCTCTACTCCAAAACTAAAGATAAAATACAAAAAATGGACACATGGAATGTAATATATAAGATCTCTTGTAATGACTGTCAACAGTGTTATGTGGGTCAAACTTCAAGAAACTTGAAAGGTCGGATTGCTTCTCACAAGAGTGACTGTAAAAGAAAAATAAACATTTGTGCTCTAGCAGATCATATTATTGAAAGTGGCCACGGTATGAACTGGGATAGTGCTGAAATTTTGGACAAAGTAAACTCATATTATAAAGGATTTTCCTGGAAATGATCCACATTAATAAAGAGTCAAATACGTTAAATAGGAAGACCGGCACCCAGAATCTTAGCACTATTTATAGTTATATTCTCAAACTGCAGACGGACAGATATGTCTCCTTTAACCAGTCAAACACGTAATATTTATATTTATTTTTCGGCTTTATTATCTCTTCACAATAAGATGAACCAGTAATATGTTTGTCTCCCTTTGCTCTTATTCTTGGTAATTCAATAAACTTGTAATCTTAAACCTGTAATAATACTGTATAATAATTGATATCATCCTGTTATTGTTGAACTCTCATACACCATATAATTGTAACGTTCAGGTGAGCCCTGGTATGTCAAGGTATGGAAAGGTACGAATGAACAAACTAATATTTGATATATGTCAAAAGCAGCCGGATTTCCGGTGGACTCCTGCGCATTTTCGCCTACCAACGACTAAGATCAAAATCCCTTCTTTTACAAAAAAACCTCTCTGACCACCATGTTCGTTTGTTCATTGTTCATTTCATCCTGCACGTTTCCAGAGTTTGGTCGAAATGTAGTAAATTAATAAATCCTGCATTATGATGTGAGAAATTGTAAGCTGTGATCGATGATGAATTTCGGTATTTTCTCATTTATGTTAACCTTCTTTAGTTCAAACCCGCAATGGTGAGTTTTTGTACAAGAAAAATGTCAATTGTATTTGTAACACGTTGTCATTTTTACTTTATAGAAAATCCTGATGAAGAGAAAATAAAGTTCTCGAAAGCTTGATTTAGCATTAAAGGGTTGTTTTTACTTCCCCTGGCCAATTTCTGACTGCATCCCCACTATATTGAGACTGTTTGATGAAAATATGTATTACAAAAAGTTTACTACAAAAGCGATTTGTAGATGCCTGGTATGCACCCCTTCATACCTCAGCATCCAGGAATGCAACGTGAGTTGATCCCAGTACCCGTCGTAACGGATAACACAAAGCCTCCTCCTTCTATTCTACCCGGAGGTTTTGCTGGAGTACCGTTCGGAAATCCCGGAGTTGCGCCTCCGCAACCTTATGGTTCTGGTGGGATGCCTGTTGTTCATTCAGGTTTGGAAGGAACTACCATGCACACGGGATATAGAAAGAAGGTATGTTTCATATTTTTGTCTGCAACTGTAAGTACTGTACTGTAGCTTCCTATATTCATTTTCGAAGAAAAGTGGAAAAATAGACTTTTTTCGACAAAACAGTTGAACGAACCTTTTTTTGTTTGTTCAATTTCCGTTCTAGATGTTCATTTGGATATCTTTTTTAGTTTGACTACAATCGCCTTGGTCAGAGAAAAAATTACACCAATTGTACACTGGCGTTGAAAAAGATCCCCGCCGGTCTGAATACCATCACCCATTTGAACAATCATTTCTCGAAGTTTGGTACCATTGTCAATATACAGGTGAGGGTTTGTATATTTAAACTTAAGCATGATTTTTATCAAGAAAGTACAAATTGTTATTATTGGTTACAATAACAGAAACTATTTCTCTTTTTAATCCAACGATTAATTGAAAAATACTGTGATCCGTGTGATGTCAGAATCTTAAGTAATAAATGCTATAACTATCATTATTTGCATATTTACTTCTGAAATTGTGTCTGTCTTTGTGAATACATAGAGGTGAGAATATCTGTGCTATTTGATTCTGACATCGAAAAATCACAGGCATGTTAACTGATAGCTTCAATAACTCCATAACTGGAAAAGTGACAAATTCACTCTCAAACCCAAGAAACGAACCGAGGTTGCCTATCAATTCAAAACCTTTCTTGTAAGCTAGAAGCCGGAATGTAGAATTCGAGAGTATTTGGGTTTAAGTGGGATGAATGAAGATTTAAAAGCTGAAAGTTTTATCTGAATATTCAAAGAAGCCGCTAGCAATACTGATGTCGAAAGCTCCGATTCGAAAAACAAATAGCATCAAATAGCGTCGAAACAATCCTCCAATAATTCACGGTCGACAGTTGACATTTGATAAAATAATCGAAAACCAGTGAAGGATATTTTGTAAGTAGCGAATATTATAAGACTTCTTTTGACATTGTGGATCTTATTGTTTTTGCAAAGCCAGAGTATTGTCCTAATTTGATTAGAGTACACCAAAGCATTTGACATCACTAATCACAACTTACTACTTCCGGTTCTTGGTTTTGAGGAAATCTGCATCTTGACTTGTTTCTTTTATAGCTATAGAGGAAGAGGATAATGATGAATGATAAATTATCAGATTTAAAAATAGTCACTGTTTGGGTACCTCAGGGTTTATCGAGACCAGCTCCAATGTTTTTCGATCCCTGTAGAGCTACCAATATCATATTCACGCTGATGATACAGAATTTTATAATTCTTCTGAAACGGTGGAATACAAAACGATCTAGAGAACAGTGATAATTCATTCAACTTGTGCAATGATGAATAATTAGGTTACAAACATGCCGAAGATGCATGGATGAGCGCAGTGTAAGTCGCGGTCGCGGCTTCGGTTTACATCTAAGCCGGGCAGAACATACCAAGGTTGCTTTCCGTTCAGTTCAGTAACCGTATATGTATAAGTGGACATCCATGTAAACCGCGAGGATGGGCGGCTATTTGAATGACTTTGGTATGTGCGGTCTCATAAGAAGATGTAGGTTCTGATATCGAAGTAGCGACCGCGACCGCGACCACCACCCGCTCATCCATGCAGCTTTGGCGTGTCCGTACCCTTAGTCAAGGCTTATTCCTCTTGGTGGCCTACGAAATTAGAAAAAAAAAACGATTTTTCAAGAAAATTAACGTAAAGTATTTTCTAAATCAATTGACAAAGAGCAAATGAAGCGCACGAATGCCCCGACGCGCCGCCAAACAAAATGAATGAATAAATATATTATATCTAACCAGCAACGGAGAACGCTTCCTGTTTGTCAGTTCACTCATACTACTACGCGGCACGTCACAGCCTTCACGCGGTGTTCGTCAACAGACTTTAAAAATACTGTACAGGGTTGGCAATGCGAAGTACTGTATCTGAACCACTATTCATCGTAGAGGCTTGCGGCAAAAAAAATTATTACTAGAACGGCCAAGAGAAGAATGAAAATATACCGATATTATTTTCATATTTACTGACTTTTTACCTACACTTCTTGTCTGAAACGTCTATCTATCAAAATAAAGTGGTGGGGAAAGTACAATCATTTTTCTAAACAAACAAAGATTTCTCCAGTTTCGTTTTATCGATTTTAACGAACTTGAGCTCATATGAAAGAGCATAATCCGCTCTACAAAATGATTTTTTGCTTTTGAATTTTTTTTCTTCGCCGTCGCCGCTAGATGGCGTCAACTGAAATGGTAGCATATTTTCGGGTCTTTTCCAAAAAAATAAAATGTAATGGTATATATTTTTTTATATATATATTTTAAAAGAAAATACATTTTTTATCAACAAATTTAAAAAAAAAATTTTCAATAAAAAAATGTATCCTCTTTTGAAATATATAGAAAAAATATACCACTACATTTGATTTTTTTGGAAAAAACTCAAAAATATGCTACCATTTCAGTTAAAGCCAGCTAGCGGCGACGGCGAAAGTAACAAATTCAAAATCAAAGAAGCATTCTGTAGTGCAGATTATGCTCTTCCATATGAGCCCAGGTTCGTTAAAATCGGTCAAGCGAAACGGAAGAAATCTCCGTTTTCTTAAAGAAATAATTGAACTTCCCCCACCGCTTTATTTTAATAAATGAAAAAAAAACGTTTTAGACAAAAAGTGTAGGTAAATAGTCAGTAAATATGAAAATAATATCATGGATATATTTTCATTGGGCAAAATTTCATAAAAATCCTATTTTTCTACTCGGTGTTGGTTGTTACGCCCCCTAGCGGCCATATCAGAAACTTGAAAATATTTTTTAGGTTTTTCTGATCACTCCCCGACAATAAATTCCGGACAAGAATAATTTGGGTCAAATTGATATCCCTATAACTTTTTTATTCTTTGTCCAATTTTAGTGAAATTTGTACCAAAGTCCTATGTTTTGAGGTATTACCCTTGATTTTGGTTTTGGAAAAATATCGATGGCTTGGTCATTATACAGGAAAGAACAGAAGCTACTTTTTTACCTTCAACTTTTCAACACCCTGTGGAAAAATTGTGCGGCAAAATCTAGCTTTATTATATTCTTTTGTGAAGTGCGATCTTTTCTCAACAAAATGTTTTTTTGGTCATGTCAATATCTGCTTTTTTAGAGAAGATACAAATGTTTTGATAAAATGCTGCAGTTTTTCGATATTTTATCAATAATGAATGATAATATTTTTATAGTCTTGCATGAACAAAATGTTCTTAAATTAATAGCGCGTATTTTCACATCGTATCCCTATGACTTCTGCCATGCAAATGGCATGCTTTTGATGCCTCTTGAGAAATATTTTTGTTATTTATCAAGAAGGGCTTTCTCGCAAATCAGGCAAGGTGTCAGATGTCTCTTGCGAACATGTCTACCTAGCAATCCTAGCATACCTATCCCATGTATTTGATTTCCTATTTTCAATAAATTCCGATCTCTACGGCCATGTAGTTATACCCCAGTCCACACAATGATACTACCGCCTCCAAAGAGTGTTCGAGGTGAACAATTTGCCCAATATGGAACATTGGGTAAATTGGGACAATATGGAATTCTAGAACATTTGTTCCTGCAAGTCAATGAAAATGTTTTCATTCATTGTTGATAAAATATCGGAGAACTGCAGCATTTTCTTTAAACATCTGTATCTTCTCTAAAACAGCAGATATTGACATGATCAAAAAAAAAAAATTGTTGACAAAAGAACGCACTTCACAACAGAATATAATGGAGCTGAATTTCGCAGCTCAATTTTTTCACAGGGAGTTGAAAACTTGAGGGTAAAAAGTATTTTCTATTCCTCCTTGTATAATCACCAAGCCATCAGTATTTTTCGAAAACCAAAATCAAGGGTAATATCTCAAGACATAGGGCTGAACTTTATGCAAGTCTATAAGAATGTTTTCGTTCATTGTTGATTAAATATTGAAAAACTGCAGCATTTTATTTAAACATTTGTATCTTTTCTAAAAAAGCACATATTGACATGACCAAAAAAACATTTTGTTGAGAAAAGATAACAGAACATGATGGAGATCAACTTTGCCGCTCAATTTTTCCACAGAGTGTTAAAGACCTGAGGGTAAAAAAGTAACTTCTGTTCCTCTCTGTTTAATGACCAAGCCATCAGTATTTTTCTAAAACCAAAATCAAGGGTAATATCTCAAGACAAAGGGCTTTACTTTGGTACAAATTTCACCAAAATCGGACAACAAGTAGAAAAGATATAGATATAGAAAAGATTTGACTCAAAGTGTTTTCGGGAAGTGTAGCTTTTTTTTTGCACTACATCCAAATGAATAGGGGGACGGCAGGCGATTTAAAATTCCTGTTAAATATTTCCATAATTTTTCTCCAATCATCTTTTTTCATGAACTGGTTAACATACATTTCGTGTCTCACATTCAAAGAATATGCCTATATTCAAACTCATGAATCAATTGCAAAAAACATTTCATGTGAAAAATTCATTTTGTACGGGACCGTTCGGAGCGAAATGAACGGTGCAACCAAAAGCCCGTCCAGACTGAGCAAGGTATTCTTTTGATGGACCGACAACCTTCGGATCGGCCGCCGCACAACATGAGCGTGCTCAGCGCGTTTGTGCGTCCCGTCTACGTCTGAATGCTTATGTGTCGCAAAGTTTTCATGCGATGCGTTTGCTCAGATGTGGACGGGGTCTAACATTGTAGGGTCCATTGAACATTCAGTATATTTTCGTTTGTATTTGATTACATGAATCTTAAGCAACTCTTTCTCCTCCACTACACCAAAGTGGACTTTTCGACCGTTGGAATGAGTGGGCTGATAGTTCGAATCGTCGCTTCCTGGTCTTCGTGGTTCCTAGTGTAATGCGCCAAACAAATAAAATGAATCACTTTTGGTTTTCCTGGAGAAAACTTCATGTTCCGGAAGATGACATCGTTAATTCTTTTCACGGTGGCCTCACTGGACTCCGTTTCCTCGCTTTTCTCTTTGGATATGACCAAGCATTTCACATTTCCAAGTTGTCGTCTTTCGGATGCGGTCTTTTCGTCGCTGATTTTGCGCGGTGATTCTTCTCAACTGTTTTGCCGTCAAGTCGAGCCGATACCAGAAATGCATACACTCCCAGAAGCTTTTTGAAATCTTCAGTCGTTTATTGATATGCAACTCGTCCCAAACGAGCAATCACGGCTCAAAAATCTTGGAAGGTCTTATTCGCCTTTTGAAAACGTTTCTTGAGTTGAAAATACTATATATTTCCGTTGCAGACTAACCGTTTACCCTTGCTGTTACTTTGATGGTAGTTATTCCATGAAGTCTGTCCATCGAACTAAGGAGCCTCCATCTAGACTCTGTTTTCTAATTTCTTTTGTCTCATCAATAATAGGGAGGTTTCATGAATTAGAAATCTGACAAAAACTTGAACAGGTTTTTTAGAATTGCTCTAACAGTACTCTGTGGAAGTCTCATGTGATTTCTGTGTCAATGTGGCAACACAGCACCGTCTTCTTCTACTCCTAACCTCAAATTTTGTTTTGTTTCGCTGTTTGCTCCCCAAAAACTGCAAACTTTTTATTTGGATTTTTTTATACGTTAAAACCCGATCAAAACCCTTCAAAAGACCTCATATATGTATATTCGGTGAAGCTCTTATTCAGTGAAAAAAGGAAAAGCTTGTGTTTGTGAATCTGTGACAAAGATGAAGAAAAAGTGCTTTGTGCCATCATTCTTATCAGTTGCTTCCGGGTTTTATTCTCTCATATACCAGTGAAACAGTTTATATATTACGTGTTACGTGACAATGAGTGGTAAACACTAATGATTGTCTTTTATTGTCCAAAATTCATAAACATACTCCAATACAAAGCTTCGTAACTTTTTTGAAAAAACACTTATCAAGTCACCTCAAACAACAAAATGTTAAGAAAGGATGAGGCTACAATATTTTTACATGAGAAAAAGTACATTTGCACTTGTATACTACACAAAGTGCTTTCTAGGATATTTCACGGAATCGAGGCTTTTCAAATGGCTTTTTCGTCTCCAAAATTTTGAAACACTGGAGAATTTAGACAGGTGGAAATGGACATTCCATAATGTGTGTGTGTATTGGAATATGTTTAGAAACAATATTAACAGTAACAGGTAACAGTACTCAAATCCCAAATCACGTATGTAAACAATAAAAAACTGGGTTAGGTTACCCACATGATGCGGCGTTGTCAGCTCGTTCGCTATTCACCTAATAGACGTTGGTGTACGAGTAATTTCATTGGTGGATGCGTGATAGAGCTAAATAAAATGCTACTTTAATTTCGCAACCTGGCAACAAACTTAGCATGGGGCGTCACTAGTCTTTCGAGTCGTTTCATTTGTTGATCAGAATCTCGTGTCGGTGACGTTGTTTCCCTGAGAAGCCGTTAGAAAATTAGCAGATATTTATTGATTTCTGAAGAATAAATATGGATTAAAAATTTGAAAAAATTGTTTTTGGCTTCAAAGAATTCACAGAAAAAAAATAAAAACAAAAATATCTCCCTATTGGTGCAGAGTTCCTGTCCCTCATGTCCTCGTTGCTGCAATTTGCTGGCTCATTTCCTTCAATCCATCCTCCAAAGTTTTAACTTTCTTTTTCATTTCATCCACTAGACTAGTAATTTCATTTTCTGTTTTTTCAATTGATAACTAGAATCCTGTTAACCACACCCGCGTATTTATCATTTTATCGTCAATGTTTATATTTTTTTTCCTAATTTCTCCATGTGTGATGTTAAATTTCTTGAATTTCCCTTCTAGAGTCTTTAAAACTGTTTTCCATTGCCGTATCCACTCCGTTTATAGCTCATCCTTTTTTCCACTCGTATTAATATCACGTTCTCCCAGCTCTTTCTTAAGATCTTTCACCTTCAAATCTCACAACATAGGTCTTTTAGGACATCTTCAAAGTATTTTCCGGTTTTTCCACTTTGTAATGGTCACCGTTCACCAAGTGTCTTTTCACTTTATTCACAATATTTATTTACACTCACTACTTCACAACAACAGGGCACTATACCGGGTGTCTCACGGTGGCCGTCCATTAGAATATCTCGGGAAATAAAGCGATTGGAATTCTGAAAATTTGTATGGTGTGATATTCAAGGATATTCTCTTCAATGGGGTCGTTGCACTATATGAAAATTAGAGCTGATTTTGTGTAGAATATATAACTGTGGGTTTGTTAATAGAATGGGTGACATGAATTGGCCAAAATAATGCACAACATTTGAACTAGGCCTCTTTGAAATAAATAACTCCATCAACCTGGGCCCATTGCCTCCATGACGTCACAGATCAATATCCTTTATCCGCTTGACACTGAAATGAACGCGCGCTGCTTGATACAAATGCGGTGTTGCGAGATGTACTATTGATGGTATTTTTACAAGGATTACCAGCTCAATATGATGAACGATAGATAATCGACGCATTTAGGTTTACTTTAAAATTGATGGTAAATAATGTGATTCAATGCAAATTAACCAGGAAATTATATACGACACCACCCAGACTGGGTTTTTATGATACCTTTGACCGTATCATAAAACCCTCAAGATATTTATTTTTCTCAGACCCAAATTAATGCAGACGCATAGAATAGTTATTTATCAGACGTAGGGATAAACTCAAAGACACAATTCTTTGAATTTATCCCTACGTCTGATAAATAACTACCAGGAGCGTTGCATACTAAACAAAAACTGCAAATATTGGTACCTGCAAATTAAAGCTGGTAGGCAATATTATTTATTGGCCCATTCTTTTTTGACGATATTGAATCGTATATGAGCAAAGTTGATCCAAACCACGAACGAGAATTCGAAATTGAGAAATCCCTAGAATAAAACACGCTTTACACTCGACCCCAAGCAAAAAGCATCTCGGCAACGTTGCGTTCTCTACAGTTATCGATCCACGGGAAGAGCTGCGCCGGATCCAAGAAGCGACGCCATATTTTGTCGTACACGCGTCATCATTTAAAAGGCTTAAAAGGACTGTTGACAAACTTCGACGCTAGTTTATGCCCTTAAAAATCGATAACAAAAAAAAAAAAAAAATACGGGTCTAATATTTTTGATTATATTTTCAGAATATGCAATAAAAAAAGTACGTGCAACGACCCCATTGAAATAAGAGCGATGTTGTGCGACTTCTGGTTCCATTTTTGGTTTCTATGTAAAATTCTAGGCAGATTTGAAGTATCATGTCATATATCTAAGTAAACGATTTTTTGAAATATTTGAGTTTTAATGTCAAAAATGACGTTTGTAGGCTCCAACTTAAATGTGAATTTTACCTATTGGAAAGCCTTTATCATGGAATTTGAGTTGAATTCCTTGTTGGAAGAGACCTACTATGAAATATTTTTTACAATATTTTTGTAGCTATTAATACAGGGTGGTCAAAAAATAAGATCACAAATGCAGTAAAGAAAACTGCCAAAAATCATTTTTTTCAAATGGAAAACCACCCAATTTTATAATTTCATCTTATGGAGCATTGCAGTTAAAGGTAAGTTTGTATAACATTGTCCACTTCAAAATTTAAAAAAAAAAAAAAATTTTTTGGAAAAGACAATCTTTTACAAAATCACCTTTATATTAGATGCTTAATACTATACTAATATATGGATAAGTGATGACTTCACGAAAAAGGCTCAACGAGACAGAAACACTCTGATAGCACACCTCAAAAAGGCAAGAGCAGAGGGGAAAAAAGCTGTTCTGAAGTACGACAAACTTATAGTCGATGGGATGGTGTATGATGGATATAGCTTGCAGGAAAGGGAGGAGAACGACATTGAGATTGAAAACACATACAAACGAACAATGGCTGATAGGTCACCGGAGACAAATAGTGACTTGGAACAATTAAGGAAAATAACTAGAACAAGCAGTAAAAAAAACTATTAGCAGAAGAAAAAACTGGACTGGAAAAACGGAACGATAATGGCAGCGAAGTGGACTTGAATATTGATTACAAGGAACAAAGAGACGACGAAGATTGGAAAAACAAAGAAAATTTGAAAGACAAAAAAGTTATTGAAACGTTCAATGCAAACAAAAGGCGAAAACAGCAAGAAATCAAGATAGGGACATGGAATGTGAAAACGATGCTGGAACCAGGGAAAGTGCAGGAAGTAGCGCTAGAACTGGAAAAATATAGAATTGAAGTGGCGTCAATCCAGGAGATTCGATGGAAGGGGCATGGGGTAATAAGTGAAGCAAACTTTGATGTATACTACTCGGGAAATGAAAAACAAGGCCAGTATGGGGTAGCCTTCATTGTAATGAAGAAACTAAAAGACAAGATAGTGGATTTCAAACCAATAAGTGAAAGAATAGCCTATTTGAGAATTGAAATGAAACCATTTAACCTGTCATTGCTGAACATATATGCTCCTACGGAAAACGCCGAAGACGAAGTGAAAGACAAGTTCTACGAAAGACTTGAAGCAGAATACGAAAAGATACCAAAAGAAGATACAATCATTATATTAGGAGACTGTAATGCCCAAATAGGAAAAGAAGATTACCTAAGACAAACAGCGGGTACACACACAATTCACGAAAAAACTAATAACAACGGCGAAAGACTATGGAACATGGCGATTAGAATGAACTTAATTATTGGCAGCACGATTTTCAAGCACCCGGGACGACATAAAGTTACCTGGACAGCACCAGATCAAAAAACCTACACCCAAATAGACCATGTGCTCATATCGAGAAGGAAAAGATCAGACTTGAAGGACGTAAGAACATACAGAGGTGCATGCGCGGATAGCGATCATTTTCTAGTGGTGGCAACGATCACACAAAAAGTAAAAAGGAGGATAACGGGAACAACCACTAAGTGGGACTTGAGAAAATTTGAAAGTGTCACAATAAAAACCAAATATGCAGCACGCATGAATGAAATTCTAGAACACCAAAGCGAAATGGAGAAGAATATACAGGAAGAATGGCAACAAATCGAAAAATGCATAAATATAGTGGCAGGTGAAATTATAGGAGCAAGGAGAAAGGCTGAGAAACAATGGTTCAATGAAGACTGCCGAGAAAGCATAACAAAGAAAGCAGAAGCTAGGTTAAAATGGTTAAATGGTAAAAGAGAGCAAGACAAACAAAGATATGACAAGCTTAGGAAGGAGTCAAAAAAAGTAATAAGAGAAGCCATTAGAACATGGATACAAAACGAAATACATAAAATAGAAAGAGAAAGTCGCAACTCAAATACAAAACGATTCTATAAAAGGATCAGTGAACAAAACAAAAACTATAAAGGAAAATCAATAGGCATAAAAAACAAGCACGGAAAAGTAGCCGAAAGCGAAGAGGAGTATAAAGAAGTGTGGAAACAATACTTTACAGAATTACTCTACGAAACCCCCCCAAACCACATAGAGACGCTATCTGGAAATGAAGAAAATTACGTAGCAAACACAAACGACTCAGATGACATCCCAAGTAGAGAAGAAATAAAGAACGTTATCAACAAAATTAAAAACGGCAAAGCGCCAGGTAGAGACGGAATCAACATAGAACTTATAAAGTATAGTGGTGAATCTTTACAAGAGAAGATATTCCAACTAATAAAGAGGGTTTGGACAGAAGAGACAATGCCAAGCGAGTGGGAGATGGGACAAGTCGTAACTATACATAAGAAAGGCGACCAGCAGATATGCAGTAACTATAGAGGATTGACCTTGCTAAACACGGCATACAAAGTACTGTCAACAATAATTCAAAACAGACTAGTGGACAAAACAAGGCTCTTAATTGGACACTATCAATGTGGATTCATGAAGGGCAGATCAACGACTGACGCAATACACACCCTCAAACAAATAATAGAAAAGGCTCATGATTATAAATTATATACTGAGCTAATTTTCGTAGATTTTAAACAAGCTTTTGATTCGCTGAACAGAGACAAGGTACTGGAAGTCTTGGAGAAAATGGGAGTACAAGGAAAACTGAAAAGATTAATACAGATGACAATGACCAATACAAGAATTAGCATAAGAACACAAAAAGGAAACACAGAGGACTTCGAAATTAATAAGGGAGTGAAGCAGGGAGACACACTATCGACCACACTGTTTAATATAGCTCTGGAGTATGTGGTCAGAAAAATAAACAAAGGAACGTTGAGAACAAGAGAAGGACAAATAATAGCGTATGCCGATGACATAGTCATCATTTCAAAGAACCGTAAAACATCAGAGAACCTGTTAGAAGAAATTGTGAGGCAAGGAGAAAAGATGGGGCTGAAGATAAACACAGAAAAAACAAAAATGATGATAATGGATAAAGCAGTAGGAAGTAAAAATGATAACATCAAAATAGGCAACCTCAAACTAGAAGAAGTGGATAGATTCAAATATTTGGGGGTGACTATCACCAATAATGGAGATAAAGGAGCAGAGATAAAGGAGAGAATAAGGAACACAAACAGGGTATATCAAGCAAACAAGAAGTTATTAACAAATAAAACACTACCGGGCAAGAAAACGAAAATGAGGATATACAGGACGATAATACTACCTACAATGATGTACGCTGCGGAGACGATAACAATGACTAAGAAACAGGAAGAAGAGCTAAGAGTACAAGAGAGAAAGATAATGAGAGCAATACTAGGACCTGTTAGGACGGAAAATGGTGAGTTCAAAATAAGGACGAACAGAAAAATATTGGAGGAACTAGAAGGGGAAGACGTGATAAAGAGGATTAAAAGACAAAGAATTAGATGGCTGGGACATGTGTGGAGAGCTGGAAGCAGATCTACAATATATAGCATGGTGGAATGGCAACCTAGTGCAAGAAGAAGGAGGGGAAGACCAAGATCTAGCTGGATGAGAGAGGTACAAGCTGACCTAAGCAGGGCCGGAGTACGTAACTGGCAGAAGAAGACAGGGGACAGAGATATATGGAGACAGATATGTGAAAGTGTTTGAATTAGAGACTGGGGACTGATCTACCCCTATTTAAATAGATCTAGAAAGCTTTTTGCGGCGATACCCCGCCTGGGGTTTTTAAGCCATTATATATAAGTTAAATAACAGGAACGAAGTTGTGTCTTTTAAAAAACTGTTTATTTACTTCCCGCTTCTAAGAACTAACAATTTTGTGGTCTTAACTCTAGAAGTACTAGCTATAGAATGCCTTTCTGCGCTTACAGTTACTTTCCTCCTAAACTATCTAATGGTGGGAATGTTTATACAATATTCGGGGTTCTAGCTTAAGTGGCGATAAATGTGTCGACAAAGAGCTTTTAGCAGGCGTCTGGGGATATTACTCCTCCTCCCTTAGTGTTATCAATGTCCTCATTGATCAATTTTTGCAAAAACTTTATTGGTATAACTTTTCCTTTTTTCTTGTAAAAGTACAGAATAATGACTATAATAATTACTAATACTAAGATACAAGTAATAAATGAATACAATACATAATAATTTGTAGATACATGTGGTATATCAAAATCCTGAAACTGTAGGGGGTCGAACAAACTTTCTCCTAACTTTACAGGATTTTTGAGATGTTCAATTTTCAAACTTAGAGATAAATTAGTTTGTTGTAGTTGTACGTTATCGACATAACTTGTGGAAACATTGTTGGCTTGTAAAGAATATTTCTTTCTGTTAACAATGACATCGCATTGGCTCTGAATTAGATAGCAACCTCTGAGTTTTCTGATTTCGAACTTTTGACAGTTTTCATAGATAGTTTCTTCATTTTTGCTACAGTAAATTGAGGCATTGTTGTGAGTCTGTTGATGAACAAAGTATTCGTTAATAACCTTTGCATAAGGACAATTCTCATTTAATTTGCAATCTGAATAGGATTCCTGAAAGCAAATCCATTTTGAATTTATCTCTTTACATTCTTCGTACCAGGAATCGTTACAATAGTACTTTGAAGGGCTTATCAGTATGCTCGAATTTTTGGTAGGAATTGGGTAAATTTGTTTTAAATTACATTTGTTTTCTTCGAAAATAGGTATTTTCACAACAAGTATTGCTACGTCGTCTATCATTAAGAAGCCTGTCCTACAAATAAGTGATAATTCGGAAAAGTGATTCATATTCCATAAGGTTTTCTTAGGATAATTCGTTTTCAAGTATGTCCACATTTCTTTAATTTGACTTAATTGTAGAATTTCTAAATCTAAAGTTTCTACTCTTGCAAAAGATATTATCCGCAGTAACTTTTCTAGCATCAGATTCAGGTTAGTTATTTGGATACTTTGATGTTGCATGGAGATTAATAAGTTGAATTTTTTATTTAGTTCTACAATTTGGTCTTCAATCTGTTTAGAGTTCTGATTTATGCTGTTGATGCTTTTATCAAATTGATCCATGATGTTTCTGGCAAATGAACGGAATTCATTTATTTTTTGAATGGTGTTGATTTGGTTATTTTTGAGACTTTGAATACTATGAGTGATTGTTTCCAGGTCATTGTTGTCGAGATTACCAGTTACAAATTTTATGGCCGAGCCCAAGAAATTAATCAATCCACGTTTTCCACGATTCGAATCCTCTTGATGAAATTTCAATTTTTCAAATGTGTCAAATGTGTTATTAAGGCTTTTTGATAACTCGGATAATTGGTTTGATATAAGGGAATCGTTAGATTTACGTGCTAAAGAACTTATAATTAAAAGGTTAGTATACATTTTAGATAATGATGATGATATTCTACTGATATTAAAAGGGATATAGGTTGTATGATAATGGCTTAAAACTAATGCGGGAGAAATTGTTTCTGAGTAGTAACCTACATCAGGAAGGTCATGCAGTCGAAGTGCTAGGCTTCGGTTCTGATGAGTCAGAGTCAGGATCAGAAGTCTGAAAATGAGGTCGTTTTCTGAGTCTTTTGATTTTCCTCATATGAGTATTTACAATTTTCTTTTTCTGCTTCCCTTCTACTCGGTTTTTATCTACGACTGTAACTTTTATAGGGATAAAAGCTGGGAGATTTTTGTTTCTTAATGGGTTTTTTCTATAGACTATGTCGTCGTTTTGAATGTCAGGTGTACTGTCCAAGTTTTTATTTTTCTTGTCAGTACTCTGTTTTTGTTTTTGGTATGCCGTTTGGTATATTTTTTCGTAAAAGGGTATAAGTTCGTTTTTTCTTTTTTCATTATATTGTTCGTAAATAGTTAGGTCATTATCTAGTTGTGTTTCGTTCATGTAAGGGCCGTATAGTATAGAGAATGGGGATTGTTTGGTTGTGGAGTGGATACTCTGATTATAGATTAGAATAGCTGATGTCATAAGGCTTGGAATATTTTCTTCGGGGTTCGTCATTTTCAATATGCGTAATTTTTCAATGAGAGTCGAGTGCAGACGCTCTACAGGGCTGTTTGAAGTGGAATTTCCTGTAGTGGTGAAATGAGTCTCAATCTTGAAGAGTTGACAGAATTCTTTGAAAAGTTTATTGTCGAATTCTTTTCCTTGATCTGCTACAATCTTCTTAGGAGTGTGATGATGAGAAAAGTAGTGTCTCAATTTATTGACAATGGTGACAGCATTTTTGTCTTGAACAAAATAAGCTTGGGCATATTTGGAGAATGAGTCAATGATGGTGAGAAATTGACATTGGGAGAACAAAAAGAGATCAATATGCAAGGTCTTAAATGGTTCTTCTGCTAAAAGTGGGCCTTCATAGGCTATTTTATAAGGGTTTCTCTCATATTTATTTTGAAGACATATTTCGCATTTGCTTATGAAGTCTTGGATAGAGTTGCGAAGATTAGGCCAGTAGTATTTTTGTTTCAAATGATTGTAAGTTTCTATAATTCCATTGTGATTTTGGGAATGGTAATTGGAAATGATTTCAGTCTGTTGTTCTAAATTAGTGATGTCCATGAGGTAAATGTTGGAAAACATGAGTTTAGCGGATGAATTTAGATTTGCCTTGATAATCCTTTGGAATTCTAGTCGGAGTTCTTCGTCTTTAATGAAAATGGTATAAGCATTATTGGGTCTTATGACTTCTTTTAGTATTCGAATGATCTGTTGTGTACGATCTGGTTTGTGAATTTTTATAAAGTAGTGGTTCTTTTTGAATGGAGTGGAATAAGAACAGATATAGGTGATACCATAATCAATTATAATTCGATTAGATGCATAATTAACAGGTAATTCCGAAATCGGGAGTCCTTTTCCATCATTGTCGTTATTTGAATGAACAGTAATAAAAGAATCGTTATCGTTTGGTATTTTTTCATCATCAAAGTCTTTTTTTGTAATTTGTTCAGTCGGTTGGGATTCTACGTATTTTTGGTTGATGACAAAGTCTTTTAAATCGAATTTATTGTCAGTAGTGGGAACATCAAAATCAGAAAGGGCGGCGATAGAATCGTCCAAATTTGGTACGACCGAGGAGTTTTCATTAGTCTCATGGATGTTGAGTTCTACACGAGAAAGGGCATCAGCAACGACATTTTCCTTGCCTTTTTTGTATCGGATCTCGAACTGAAATTCGCCAAGTTTGAGTTTCCAACGGATTAACCGTGAATTGGGTTCTTTTATTTTGGATAGCCAAACCAACGGGTTGTGGTCAGTTTCGATGATGAATTTTTGACCATAAAGGTAAGGGCGGAAGTGTTTGGTGGAGTCGACGATTGATAATAATTCCTTTTCTATTGTTGAGTAGTTTCTCTCAGCGGTGTTGAGAGTGCGTGAGTAGAAAGCGATGGGATGTTCATTTTGAGATAAAACGCTACCAAGGGCGACATTTGAGGCGTCCGTGGTCAACTTAAAGGGTTTTGTGAAGTCTGGGTATATTAGAATTGGGGAATTGGTAATCAATTCTTTACATTTCTGGAATGCAAGTTTGTACTCAGGGTTTTCGGGATTAACTATGCTTCCTTTTCGTAGGCACTTGGTCATTGGAAAGGTCACTTTTGAGAAGTTTTTTATGAATCGTCGATAATAACCAATTAATCCAAGGAATGATTTTATTTCTTTTGGAGTTTTGGGTATTGGATATTTTTGAACAGCTTCAATTTTTGAAGGGTTAGGTTTTATTCCTTCTGGGGTAATGACGTGTCCTAGGAAGGCTACTTCTTTTGATAAGAACTCGGACTTGTCAGGTTGGACTTTCAAGTTGACTTCTCTTAATCGCTTGAATATTATGCGAATATGGTCAATATGCTCGGAAAGGGATTTCGAAAAGATGACAACATCGTCCATATAGACGAAACAGAATTTATAGAGATAATCTCTAAGGACTTCGTCCATCATCCGTTGAAAGGTGGCAGGGGCGTTTTTCAAACCAAATGGCATCCGGGTGTACTCGAAATGTCCCTGATTGACTGTAAATGCCGTCTTCTCAATTGATCTGGGATCCATTTCAATTTGGTGGAACCCTTGAGCCAAATCAAGTGTCGTGAAATAAGTGCACTTGCCTAAGTTGTCTAGGATTTCTTCAATCCTAGGAAGTGGGTATTTTTCTTCAATGGTTTCGTCGTTAAGTTTGCGGTAATCAATTACCATTCGAAACTTGCGTTTTCCGGAGGCATCTGCTTTCTTTGGGACAATCCAGACAGGCGCCGAATAGGGCGAAATAGACGGACGGATAATTTTGTTATCAAGTAGTTTTTGGATTTGAGACTGAATTTCTTTATTCATAGCAGGTGGGTGTCGAAAAGATTTTGAATAAACTGGTCTTTCCTCTTTTGTACGAATGAAGTGCTTAGTTTGACTAGTGAAAGTCAAATCGCAATTTTCATTGTACATGATATCTCGAAACTCTTGACAAAGAGGAATAATTTTGTTTTTTTCCAAAAGTGTAAGATGGTCAAGTCGAAGATTTCCATCAAATTTGTAATTTGAATTCTGGACATCAGGGTCTTGTATGTCAAAATGCTCTTGTGGAATGACGTTCACTCGTGAGTGAAAATTGACGTGAATCTCCGGTGTGGGATTAGGAATTCGGGCAAAACCATTTTCTATGGAAATCAAACTGTCGGGGATGGTGTAGTCACCAATGTTGAAAGATGGAAGTATTGCATCACCTTTCTTACAGGTGACGGGAATATTGAGAAATTCTGAATTAAAATTCACGACAGGTTTTTTGAGGGGTTTGTTGTAGGCCAGAAGAAATGGGATTTTCAGGTTTCCCAAAGTCAAGGTTTTATTCTCGTAGTTGAGAACTGCATTTAGGTTGAGAAGATCGATAGAGCCGATAAGTGCGTCAAATGAATTATGCCAATTCATTACGCGAAGATGAAATTTCTTATTAAGTCCTAGTTCTTGTAGGAGTGGAAAAGACAAGTTTTCCGTTTCTCTGTAGACCTTTTTACAAGCAGTTACTTCAAAGGGTTCATGAAATAGTAGGTTGGGAAATTTGTGTGCAATTCTGGGGGAAATTATGGAGTCTGAAGCTCCAGAATCAATTAACACTGTGATTTGAAGGTTGGGAAGGTAAAAATAGGGGAGTTCAATTTGTTTGGCGACATTGTTTAGGTTGATTGAAGGTACGAGGCTGATGTCGGAAAATTTGCGTCATCGTTGCATTCAGGGGAATCATCGGTATCATTGGGACTTTGATCCGGGATCTCATGAGTTTCTTGATGGGGATAATAATCTTCATAGACGAAATCGGGTGAGGGGTTTTCCTGCTCTTTCGGGAATTGATCACTAATTGGGTATGTTTCGACATTGGTCAATTCTCTTGATACGAAATTTCGAGGACCGGAAGGGCTAAAGAAATTTTGGGGTCGATGATAATTTTGATTATAGTTTTGGTTAACTCTTGAAGGACCACCTGTGGAAATTGACATTGGTGTCGGTGGGTCTAGTTTTAGGTGAGAGTTATTGCGTGGAGCAAAGACATTTTGAGGTTTTACGAATGGTCTGTTATTTTGAAAATTATGGTTGAAGGGGCGTTGTTGTTGTTGTTGATTTCGGTTTTGGAATGGTCTATTTGTAAAATTATTTGTTTGATGATTTGGTCTGTTCGGTGGTATGAAGTTTGGTTTAGGGTGGTTTGGTCGTGGGGGAATTTGATGAGTTTTTATAGGATTAGAATTATTGAAATTTAGGTTGAGAAAATTGACTTGTGATTGGGTAAGGTCAAATTCAGCATCAAGTTTGTATGCATCGTTCAATGTTCGAGGTTTTGTAAACATTAGCATAGTTCTTAATTCTAGGGGTGAGTTTGAGGTTAGTACTAGAACAGACGTTAGTTCTACTTGGTTAATGAGGGGAACAACTGAATTTTCATCAGGGATTTCAACATGGATTTTCGAAATAATTCTATGAGTGAAATTCTTGAGTCTTTCCAAGAACTGTAAAATGGTCTCGTTTCTTTCAATTTTAACATATTGCAACTGTTGCAATAAGGTACTATAGCTTATTGGATCGCCGAATTTTTGGCTTAGCAAATTTCTAATTTCATCCCAAGTTTTTAAATCTGGGCGAGAAAGTTGAGCGGATTTTGCTTCATCCGAGAGCTTACTTTTGATTATACCTAAAACGTATTTCTTTTGAAGATCTGAGGTATTATAAAATAATTGATAGTATTCGTCTATGGCTATTAAAAAACTTTCTAAATGACTCCTTTTGCCAGAAAACGTAGGAAGAATATTCGCGAATGCTTTTGCGTTTTCCATTTCGTCACTGGGAATTATATCTTCTACAGTAGTATCAAAATTTCCACTTACAGTAAGGGCGTTAAATAATTCAGAAATATCGTATTCTAATTCGTTGGATGATTCGTTTGAATTTTTTAATCCTAACTTATCCTTGTTACGAGAAAGTAAATTTTTAAAACGTTCTATAGGTTGACTACTCATATATGGCAATTCAGGTAAAAACTCACAGTGCAATCAAAGGCATCTCCTATAAAGCTTGTACTGCTCGCTTCTTCGTACTCGCTGGTGGGCTTGTAGAAGGCTGAATTGTCCTGCTGGTCTTCCTTCGGTTGAGGGAGCAGGATGATTGGCCGCAATTCTCTTCTGACAAAGAGTCCTCTGACAAGGTACTTGCAGCTTCACCAATGGGTTTCTTCGTCCAGTAGGTAGAGTATTCGAATGTTGGTAGAATACTCTGGTCCAAGAAAGTTCGTTTGGAATTGTGAACTTCTTGTTTTAATAATTCGGAATAGTGCACAAAGATTTGAGAATCACGTACAACTCAACGAAAGGCCGATAAAGAGTTGACTCGCACTATCCTGTTCGCAGCGCCAGTTAAATAACAGGAACGAAGTTGTGTCTTTTAAAAAACTGTTTATTTACTTCCCGCTTCTAAGAACTAACAATTTTGTGGTCTTAACTCTAGAAGTACTAGCTATAGAATGCCTTTCTGCGCTTACAGGTACTTTCCTCCTAAACTATCTAATGGTGGGAATGTTTATACAATATTCGGGGTTCTAGCTTAAGTGGCGATAAATGTGTCGACAAAGGGCTTTTAGCAGGCGTCTGGGGATATTACTTATATAATAATACTATCCGATGAAAAAATTTGGGTGTTTCCATTTGAAAAAATTAATATTTGGCAGTTTTGTTGATTTTGTTTTTGATCTTATTCTTATTTTTTTCAAAACATTGTAGAAAATCTTTTATATTAGATCCCTTTCAACAAGGAATCCAACCCAAGTTAAATAATAAGGGCTTTCTTATAGGTATAATTCACATTTAAATTGGAGCCTACAAACGTCATTTTTGACATAAAAACTCAAATATTTCAAAAACTCGTATACTTAGGTAAAGGATATGATACATCATATCTGTCTAGAATTGCACGTAGAATCCAAAAATGTAATTATATATTGGGTGTTCCATTTTAAATAAGCAAAGTGACACCTACTTCCGGTATAACCGGAAGTCGCACAACGTCGCTATTATTTCATGTGAAGAGATCATATTTGAAAATCTCACCATACAAATTTTCAGAATTCCAATCAACACCCTGTATGTCAACGCACTGTACTATTTATTTATAACCACTCATCATTGTTTTCGATACCGCCACTTTCCTATACATTTCTTCCTCTTTCCGGAGACGTCTCGTCATCACTCTCGAATGACGTGGAATAATATGTCAGTCTCTATGGACAGACGTAAAAAGCTACTTTGTGGGCAAGGTCGACCTCGATACCAAACTGGGCAGTTCCGCGTAACAATTACAAGACATTTTGTCCTCAACAATTAGAGCTTTCCAGCTTCATTGATTCACAATAAGAGAAGTCTTCGGTCGCTTCCATTTTTTACCGTTCAACTCAATCTCAAATGTGCTCTCAAGAATTTTGAATTTTTCATAGAGAAAAGGTTCCAACGAATCACGTTTCAAGCGATTAAATAGAGGGTTTTGACTGGCTGGCCCAGAACATCGAAAAAATTCGTACTCTTCACAAAAAAAATCCACTCAAGTTGATGGTTGCTTGTAGAGAATTTCAATGACGCACGGCTTCACTTGAAGAAAATGATATGTTGGATATCATACAAAAACGATGATGCGTCCGAGCGATGGGGAGGCGAGATGGGAATAGCTGCTTCAACTGTCATAGTACAACTTTTTTCGATTCTCAGTAACCTCTCTTTATACATGCTGATAACACTGGGATATTTTCAACCTGGCTATGATAAGATTAGATGGGAATCAATGAATCTAGGACGTTTCATTTTTTTTCCATATAGTTCTGAACTACGAGGTATAGATGTAGATGTGTGTGATGTGTACCTATGAAATTATTTCAAGAATCAAAGTAAAAGTATTTACAGTTCACACCACTCACTTTCTTCTAAGTCAAGATTTTTTTACCTAAGGTAATTTTAAAAGTAACAAAACCTACAATGTAGGTTGAAACTTCAGAACTACACTGCGCCAAAAAATTAACGCTTAAGCAATATATTTTTCATAAGACTCAATGTAAACATGACCTGATACAAAATTTCATATCTTCTTTGAAGCACCATGTATCAAGTTGACTCGGACATTGATTTGCAAAGAGTGAACGTAGCTACAATATTTTAACAACAGAAAAAAATCTATTTCAACCTGTATAATCCACAGAGTGTTTCAAAATATTGGAGACACTCTGGCCATTCACTAACCATTGGGTGAAATGTCTTCAAAATCAAAATCACCCTGTGCAGTATGCAAATGTTAGAGTCAACTTGACAGATGGTTTTTCAAAGATATTATGAAATTTTTCATTAATGGATGTCTAGATTGAGCCTTTTGAAAAATATATTGCTTATGCGTTAATTTTTTGGCGCAGTGTTTATTAGACAGTGTGTGTTAGTTCAGCGCGTATTGCTCCTATAATGATAATAATAATTAATCATCAACTTTGGCTTCCCTAATTTCATCAGTAAGATTTGGTAAATGTTCATTCATAATTCCTTCGGAAGTTTTATTTAAAAAGCTTATTTCCTAAAATCCTATTAAGAAATATTCACGCAAAGGTTAGACAGACACTCAATGGAGTTATTGAGATTGATTGAAAATCGCGTGTGTAGGCGTAAATTGGCTGCCAGTATAGTTACGACTATAACCCTTTTGTGATTTGAATCAAGACATGTTTTTTTGTGCAATTCAAACTATCAAGTCAAGCCCATTATGACAGCTATTTTCTTCATCAGGTCCAGTACCAGAATGATGCAGAAGCAGCCCTTATCACCTTTTCCGCACATCATGAAGCGAATTCAGCTTATCGGTCTACTGAACCTATTTTGAATAATCGCTTCATCAAGGTGTTTTGGCATGACGCTGAAAACAAGACTGATATCACGAGCTCCAATAATCTTGTGGCTGCTGGAACAGGCAGTGAAAATCAACCTCCTAACGATAATAATGTGAGTTTTTTATATATCATTTTTAACTTCTGTAGTTGGCCACTTTTTGAAGGTGTGTATATGTCACAGTAAAACCTGGAAATTAGTAAAAATTAACAGTTACTAGGAAAAGTGATTTTCCTGATTTGGAAACATTCAGCTAGTAAAAGTTGAATTCGATCGACTTCATCATACTCTTACTAGTAAGTGTTAGCATTCACGTAACTGTTCTAGTGGAAGCTGCTATACTGAAAACTATTATCGAATTCACTGGACGTAGTTATAAAAATCCTTATTAGTTCGAGTTGTATTTTCGGAATTCGCCGACAGATTAGACGCTCGGGCAAATACGAGAGTTACGAATCGCAAGTGTACAATGTCAACATTGTACAGATACCGTGTTAAAATACTCAAGTATTTTCAGTAGGGGTTAGTCTGGGCTAGTTTCGGCAAGTTTGGGTTTGGCAAAAACTTTGATGTCGCCTTAGCGACATCATTTAGTGCACCGTGGATCTTGGGTTGGTTAAAAGGCGAAAATAAGTTGTAAAAAGTACTTTTCCTAACTGCTTTCAGTAAAAGTTGACTTGATAAAGTTTTTCCAACATTCACGAGTAAAAGTGTACTATCTTCTTCAAAATTTAACATTTCCTTACAGATCAAGTGATTGCTAGCATTAACTATTAAATGCTAGCATTTACTGAATTTCCAACTTTCACTGTAACATATACATCAAGTCTCTTTGGTGTCCAATGCTCGTTGTAATTATTCATGTAATTTCATTTCGCGATCCAAGGAAAGTCACCACTCATTTACGTTACTGAATGAACATTTAATTCAATTTTCCAACCAATAAAAACATAAGCCAAATAATATTATGGATTCAAAATGCCATTTTCTCAAAATAGGTTAGATAAAGGTATGGGGTAGATTATATGGAATATACACAAAATGTTACGCAGAGTTCAAAAATGAAATAAAAAAATTATGTTTCTATTTGAACGAAAAAGTTGATGGTCGTAGCTTATTTATTGTCACCCTGTATATTCCTGTGCGAATGGATAAAAAATAATGAGCATGAAAAGCTTCGTTCCCCAACAAAAACAATACTTCTCATGAGACAACAACAACTATAAAAAGCTACGATCCGCATATTATTATGGTAACCATAGAAACTGCCGTCACTTCGCATTTTCCACCATTTTCGTTAGCGAAGCTGACATACCGTGTATAGGTGTATCGTGATTGTAACAATCCCACTCGTGGCCACTGCACGCTCAGAAGTTTTTGCGCTGAGATATTTGTCACCATAACAACTTTTTATGGGCGGGAATGTTGGATTTGACACAATTTCAATGAATACGTACAGGCCTCTGAATACATATAGCAAATGCCAAACATCTTTCGATCTACTTCATAATTGCCACCAAGCAGGTTGTTATGGAGTTTGCTGGTGGCCAAATTTGGTCAACTGCAAATCACATAATAACTAGCTTGGTGGCAATCATGACGGGAATCGAAAGTTGTTTGGCGTTTGCTGTATCTGTTTTGTTTTGGAAAGCATTTCGACCGAACTTTCCACTATTCATGTCTACCGTACTATCCGTACTTGTAACTTGAGATATTGCCAACCAGTCAACTTCTACCAGGCACAAGTCAGGGACATGGTAGAAAGAAACAAGGTGTATCAGACTCAAAAAGAAAAATTGGCTACAATTGCGCAGTGATGTCATCAGCGCAATTCTGTTTATAGTAATCACGATACACGCAAAGTGGTATGCCGATTTGTGGTCGTTCGTGCATGCCGCCATGCTGGAGATGACAGTTGCGATGACACAAGATATTGAAAACATTGATATCGTGATGTGACTGGTGTGGTTAGAACGATATCTCTGACTGTCAATTTATCTTGAAAACATCACTCGACTGGCAACATTACAGAAGTCCATTGCTCCTGCGTGACGTCACATCTGCTCGTCGGTATACCGCTTTGTGTGTATCGTGATAGTAACCATGGTTACATTGGCTTTTTATGGTTGTTATAGCATAACAGATAAGTTGGTTGATTTGCTGTGGATATTTTCCTATAATGAATACTTGTGAATACATAATTACAAAACACACCTTGAAAAACAACTTCTTGTTTTCATTCCTTCTTATGGCATTCACTATAATAATATGGCAATTTGGCAATGTAGGTTGTTGAATAATAAATGTATTTCTATTCTTTTCTATTCTATTCTATTTCCACAACTTTTCCATCTTCGTTACAGTTTGATATCCAGAAATCAAAAACCAGATTCAACTGACTAGGTAAAAAAATTATGAACGTAGGAAGAGATAATATGAATTTCTCTAAATATTCAAAATTTCAAATCAAGAATTTTTGTTTGGGCCTATGCAGGAACACTCTTGACAATGGTCGACATTGAAAACTTGACGTAAAATTGAGGTTTGACAGACATAACAATATTCTGTATTCAGGAAGGAATCACTTCAACTTTCTTGTCTTGAAATAAATCATCCCTTGAAAAGAAGTCAAGTGACCCCGAGAATATCAATATTTGGTATTCAGAAACTACAAAATTGACAAAAATCATTGAAAAGATGTCAAGTAAAAACATGTAAATATATATATATACAGGGTGTTTCAGAATAACATGCTAATAATAAAGGGGGTGATTCTTGGGCTCATTTTAAGAAAAAAATTTCATATGAACGTATGTCCTAAACGCCTTAACTTTTGAGATACAGGGTGTCAAAGTTTTAAAAAATAGATACTTTTTTCACAATAACTTTGTCATTACTGTAGATATCTTTATGAAATTTGAGTCATGTATTTTAGGCATTAATACTCATTCTTTGATGCACCAACAATTTAATTATTCTGACCAGTGCCGTCCATGTGGGTTTTGGTTTGCATATTTTTTGGGAAAAGTTAAGGCATTTAGGACATACGTTCATATGAATTTTTTTTCTTGAAATGAGCCCAAGAATCACCCCCTTTATTATTAGCATGTTATTCTGAAACACCCTGTATACAGAGTGTCTCACGGTCTATGGTACGTTAGACGTTTACGGAAAACTAGACATAGGATCGTCCTGAAAATTTGGCTGAGCCCATAATCGAGTATGATCTATATTTTAAAAATATTTTCTGTTTTGCAGTGTTGTCGCTTCTTTCCAAAAGTCGTAACAACTTTCTTATTTTGAATGGACCACCTTGTATATTATTATTTTTTTGGATTCCTTGACTGATTGTAATGACTTTTGCTTGATATACTCCTATAGCTATCGGCAGCGGTTTTCGAGATATAAATTAATTTATAATATTTGTGTCGTAAAACACATCAGTGGATTGAGTTCAATAATTTCGTACTTGAAAACGGTGGAGAGTTGAAATTGCTATGCCGACTAGAGGAAGGTAGGTTTATATGGTTCCAATGGAGAAACCGATCTGAAAATATACAGGGGTGCTTCAAATTTATTAATCTTTTTCCTTCACACAAAAATGATAAAAAATCAATTTTTTCAAATGGAACCCCCTGTATATTACTTGAAAAATGAAAAAGCCAATAAATTTCCTTTCAAATGGTATCCCATGTTCCTATACCTTAACCTTCAGGATCTACAAGAAAAATGCATTTGTCTAAAAAATAAATTATATTGGTATACATGATATGAAACATAATGTAGTTTCTAGGGCAACTCATAGTTGCCAGGTCACACAGCAATAACAATTTATTTCTAGTAGCAAATTGTAGCTTTTTTAGAATTTTTGAGTCTGGAAATGGCTGAAAATAGATACTCTAACGAAGTTCTTATCCTCCTCATGAAACCTCACTATTTCAGAGAAGCTTCACTTATAATGTATATAAAGTCTATAATACTGTGTCAGAAAGTCTCAAGTCAATCAAGCCGTCAATTTTCAAATCTATTGTTAGAAGAAATTTCTTGCAGCGTCATCCTTCTGTGGTCCTTTGAAATGTTATTATGAAGGTATACTCACGATAGGTACTATTTTGTTATTAATTTTTTGGTTTTTTGTTTTAAGTTTGAGCGAATTTTGTATTAAAATGGTTTTTTTTTTGTTAGTTCATATTTCAAGGGAGCTGAACTTTGATCAATTTTTAATTGCTTTCAGCTCCTTTTTTTTTTTTTTGCTTTTTCGTAATAGTGAAAGGTTTTCTGTTTTAAAATTTTAAGCTCTGTAAACTTACTTAAATAAGGTTGCCATGGAAACTTTCATATCATTTATACCAATATAATTTATTTTTTAGACAAATGCATTTTTCTTGTAGAACCTGAAGGTTTAGGTATAGGAATTATGGGATACCATTTGAAAGGAAATTTATTGGTCTTTTCATTTTTCAAGTAATATACAGGGGGTTCCATTTGAAAAAATAGCTTTTTTATCATTTTTGTGTATAGGAAAAAGATTAATAAATTTGAAGCACCCTGTATATTTACAGATCGGTTTCTCCATTGGAACCATATAAACCTACCTTCCTCTAGTCGGCATAGCAATTTCAACTCTCCACCGTTTTAAAGTACGAAATTATTGAACTCAATCCATTGCTGTGTTTTACGACAAAAATATTATAAATTAATTTATATCTCGAAAACCGCTGCCGATAGGTATAGGAGTATATCAAGCCAAAGTGATTAGAATCAGTCAAGGAATCCAAAAAAATAATTATATACAGGGTGGTCCATTCAAAATAAGAAAGTTGACACGACTTTTGGGTAGAAGCGGCAACACTGCAGAACTGAAAATATAGATCATACTCGATTATGTGCTGAGCCAAATTTTCAGATCGATCCTATGTCTAGTTTTCCGTAAACGTCTAAGGTACCATAGACCGTGAGACACCCTGCAGTGCGGCTCTTAAAGGTCCCCCTCCTTTTTTTTTTAATGTGTGCACCAAAAATTTTGATACTTGGCATACTTCAATTGCTGTCGAAATACTACTTTTTGATGTTACTGACGTACTTTAAGTATTCAAGATGGCGGCTGGGCGTCATTTTGAAACATTTTTTTAAATGGAAAGGGGGGTCGTGTGACACCTCATTTTGAAGATCCTGATGAGTACTTTATAACCCTAGAATATTGAGTCGATATCTTCAAGTACTACAAAATGGCGGTATATTTAATTACTACATTGATACATACACTTTTTGATAAAAATCGTCAAGTTCAATTCAAAAGATGCTTTTTTGTTATTTTTGTCATTTATTCCTAACCCAAACTTTATGTCAGGAATATTTCCAGCATCTTTTGAATTGAATTTGTCGATTTTTTTCAAAAGTGTATGTATCAGTGTAGTTATTAAATGTACCGTCATTTTGTAGTACTTGAAGATATCGACTCAATATTCAAGTTTTATAAAGTACCCATCAGGATCTTCAAGATGAGGTGTCACACGATCCCCCTTTCCATTTTAAAAAAATGTTTCGAAATGGTGCCCAGCCGCCATCTTGAATACTGAAAGTACGTCAGTAAAATCAAAAAGTAGTATATTGACAGCAATTGAAGTATGCCAAGTTTCAAAATTTTTGGTGCACACAATAAAAAAAAAGGGGGGGGGCACCTTTTAGAGTCGCACTGTATATATAGATAAATAAGAACGCGTCGAAATCAAGGGTTTTGAAAATCTTGAAAGCAATAAAACCTTGACAACCTTGACAACCTTGCTTAGGTGTGTGAAGTGTTTAACGTTCAAGCGCAATGGAACTATTGATATATCGACAGTTGCTCGAAGATGAACTTCTAATGTTTGTGGCTCAGTTTATATAGTGAGGACGCTTAGGTTGGAAGAACTTCATTTACAATTCAAGGGTTTTCTGACTGCAATTTTATCTACAGTATGTCCGCGTATGCGGTTAACGAGATATATACTCCTGTTATTTTTTGCAAAATGAACACAGTTTCTTTGAATATGTCTTCGATCATTTGCTTTGCTGGAATAAGTTCACTGAATCGCGACTCCACTGTATTCTGAAAAGCAGCTTTTTGATAGCTTTTGACTTGATTTTTTGAACGCCCGGTAAAAACTAGAGTGACAAAGCTTTTCGAGTCATAATTGAAAACATGATTTTTTTTGTAAAATAAGTTCATTTTCTTTTTTCTTAATTTGAACATCCTCTTCAAAACTTAATCATAAAATTATCGGTTTTAAGAGTTTTTGGATAAATCAAACTCTGAAATGCTACCCGTTTTTAATAATTGAATATGCCTGGTAACTTTTCACGTGTTTGGGTCTTTTTATTAATCGTAGAAGCCATGGAAATCACATACCAAATTTGTTTGGATCGAAATTCGGGTGAGCTGATAGGAATACAGTATAAACTGTCGTACTATAAGGTAGGATTTTTTAAAAAACGGGTTATTTTTAATCAATAACCAAATTGTCGCCAATCGAAATTAAACATTTAATATAAGCCAAAGAGTGCAGAATATTAATTCTGAAATTATGTATTAACAGGACCAAGCTTACAGATTGGAGGACGAAGTAAATGAGGGTAAAGTTGCAGTCTCGAAACAGCCACTCACTAAGGAAGAAACGAAGTTGCAGGCTGCCGCTGCTGTCAAGAAAAATCAGGACTTGTTGGCTGCTCAAGCTAAGGTACTTCATGTACTCTTAGTACTTATACTTAGTAAAATAATTTTTTTTTCGTAGATGAACAAATCCAAAGATGACCAACGCAATCATGTTTTGAAGCTTCAGAATGACATAACCAAAAGAAAACAAGAACTTCTCGAGAAGCAGGTAGCCCAACTCAAAGACCTTCTTATAAAAATGTCAAAAAGTGAGTTTTGATGGTTTTATTAATATTGAAGGGTCGAAAGATATGGTTATTTGTAGTACCTGCTGGCCCACAAAGGGACTCTCTGAAACTCACCATAAAGAAAACCGAAGAAGCTATTGAAGCCACAAAAAAAGATGTTGAAAAGGCCACTCTTGCTGCTAAAGTTGCTACAGGTGGTAAAAAATCGAAAGAAGAAACTCAAAAGGTAATAACTAGTCAATGCTATCCAAATATCTTGAATCGTAGAGCCATTGCAGTGCGTATGCATGCGTATATTCGGTTCTAGTAGCTGTTCCGTGACTGGACGGAAATAAAATCCCCAAGTGTTAATGATCATTGACTGCCACTAGCACTTGAAGATTCTGTTCGGTTCCGCGAACTATATTAAACAAGTGTCAATTTACTTGGAGTACTGTTTATCTTGAACAAGAAAATGTATGATTGAAAACATAATCTAAACTACACACGCCGGCAAATTTAAAGGAACGATTGGAAAATTTATTTCATTTCAGTTTTTAACGGTCAAATCTAGATAGCGTCTCATCATCCACAATTTTTTTTTATATATTTTGCATCTTTCAGAAAATTCGCAATGTTAACACCTTTTTAAGTAGTGTTTGTCAAGTTGAGTGTTGCTGTCAAGTTAAAGCACGTATTTTCTCTAGTTCAAAATTTGTGCTGTTAGGTAAGTAAACAATTCAGTGTGGTATTCCCGTTCGTTTATCGCTCACCGTTTGTCAGATGCGGTGACAGTTTTGAAAACACCTACCAATTGGTTGCTGTTTTTGATATGCGCTGGACGTTTTGCGTCGTGTTTACATGTTATTGTATTGGCAGAGATCTCTGGTATTGACAACAAATTTGGAAGAACGTTTCAAAGGGTGATTTTGAGTATTTATGTTCATATCAGAATTCAATAAGTGATGGCATACCAGTTCATCGGTGATAATTTAATTAGAAATATTGAGAATGCTGAGAGGCAACGATTTTAGGCTTATGATTCATTTGAAATGTTCATTTTTTCCAATTTTTTTTTTGCTCCAGAAATCGAGTTCAACTTATTGGCAAGCTCTTGCCGCTTGCCATAGTTTCCGTGAATCCACATTGGTAAATTGGTTCGTATGCTTTTGCGTTACGAGCTCCGGGTGTTCGCCCACAAACTTGATCAAAACATCTTTTTTGAACACCTGATAGCTGTTCTATGGACATGGAGTTAATTTGTCAGTTAAAATTTAAATAATCGGAAAAATAACAAATATTACGCAAACGCTCATGTCAAGACACTCAAAACTCATGAAAGTTTGACCAAGTACCTGCCTGGTTCACATTCAATTCCATTTCGAAGTGGAACTGTCAAATTTCAGCTTGGCAAACGGGAATCATGAGGTACCATACACCATTCACATTGAATTTTGCGTGAGCGTGACTGAACAAAAATTCAATGTAGATGGTAGCATATGATCCCCGTTTGCCAAGCGGAAATTTGACAGTTCCAATTCGAAAACAAATTGAATGTGAACCTTACATCACACCGAAGTGTCACTGTCACTAGTGTCAGTCAACTACATCTTCTTCTCAAATGCCCGAAAAATGCATCGTTGCCAGCGTTTGCTAAGCGCACTCGGTAAAAACGATACACACGAATACGCACATCGAACGCTCGCTGCTTTTGCTTTGCTTACCGGGCGGCTGTGCGTTTTGAAAACGTGTCGTTTTCAGGCAGAGAACGGGAATACGGGTCCTGGCAACGACTGATATCGCCAAGGCTGTAGAGATGATTGAAAATGCTCGATCATACCGCGAGGTTGCCCAAAGGTTTGGGAAATCGGAATCCACTATTCATCGATGCGTTAGATGTTGGAGGCAGACGGGACTGTTTATGAGATGACTTGGTCAAGGCAGGAAACGCTCAACAACGTAGTCGACCATTTTCCAGTCTTGCAAACACCAAGAAACCGGCGTCAGACGGCAAATCAGACAAGAAACGCACTGGAAGAGGTTCGAGGAGTTAAGTTAGCGTTCAGTCAGAAGAGGACTCGGGGAAGCTGGTTGGAAGACGTATCAAAGTCTATATATTCCAATAAGTCCGACCACTCTCTCGAAGACGCGAAAATCCCCCTCCTGCCGTCACTATCCGTCTCGCCGGCAAAACCCACATCTGATGTGTGAAAGAATCTACCGGGTGCAATTGAAAAACATGTTTTCTTCGTTTTTGTTTTGGAAAATATTGCCAATTATTCTAAATTACTTTTTTAATGCTACAAACGATTTTTCGATCATTAGCTATGATGATTGTGTACACGCGTGAAGATAAAATTGTCAAAAATAGCTATTTATGCTGAGTAATTTTTTGGAAATTTCGAGGACACCGAGGAATATGAAATGAAAAAGATCGTAAACATAAACTTTCATAAAATATAACTAATAGAACATGATGATCAAAATGTCGGCAAATATACACAAAATATTTGTGTTGATCTAATCAATGGAGGAGAAAATAACCTCGGAAATAACACAATCGAACATCTACTAGAGACAAAAACGTATACAAATAACCTATTATGATAAAATATAAACGAACAAATATTATGTACAGGGTGTTTCCGTATATTTCGTCTGCAGACTAACTCGCTTAATATGCAAGATAGATAGGTACTTTAAATACAAAGTTGGTAGGTATTAACATGAACCACCAGAAAAAAATATCTCTTTGTATACCGGGTGCACGAGAAAAGTGTGACAGACACAACTTGCATTTTTTCAAATGGAACACCCTATTTATTATTTTGTAATCAAATAGACATAATTTTCTGATCTCAAAAATATACAACATGTAGGCATTCCTTCCAGCCGTTTTCAAAATATTTGAGTTTTAAAGTTGGTTTTTTGGTATTGCCAAATTTAGTATCTATGGTTACAATAATGGGGTCGTTGCACGTACTTTTTTTATTGCATATTCTGAAAATATAATCAAAAATATTAGACCCGTAGTTTTTTTTTTTTTTTATCGATTTTTAAGGGCATAAACTAGCGTCGAAGTTTGTCAACAGTCCTTTTAAGCCTTTTAAATGATGACGCGTGTACGACAAAATATGGCGTCGCTTCTTGGATCCGGCGCAGCTCTTCCCGTGGATCGATAACTGTAGAGAACGCAACGTTGCCGAGATGCTTTTTGCTTGGGGTCGAGTGTAAAGCGTGTTTTATTCTAGGGATTTCTCAATTTCGAATTCACGTTCGTGGTTTGGATCAACTTTGCTTATATACGATTCAATATCGTCAAAAAAGAATGGGCCAATAAATAATATTGCCTACCAGCTTTAATTTGCAGGTACCAATATTTGCAGTTTTTGTTTAGTATGCAACGCTCCTGGTAGTTATTTATCAGACGTAGGGATAAATTCAAAGAATTGTGTCTTTGAGTTTATCCCTACGTCTGATAAATAACTATTCTATGCGTCTGCATTAATTTGGGTCTGAGAAAAATAAATATCTTGAGGGTTTTATGATACGGTCAAAGGTATCATAAAAACCCAGTCTGGGTGGTGTCGTATATAATTTCCTGGTTAATTTGCATTGAATCACATTATTTACCATCAATTTTAAAGTAAACCTAAATGCGTCGATTATCTATCGTTCATCATATTGAGCTGGTAATTCTTGTAAAAATACCATCAATAGTACATCTCGCAACACCGCATTTGTATCAAGCAGCGCGCGTTCATTTCAGTGTCAAGCGGATAAAGGATATTGATCTGTGACGTCATGGAGGCAATGGGCCCAGGTTGATGGAGTTATTTATTTCAAAGAGGCCTAGTTCAAATGTTGTGCATTATTTTGGCCAATTCATGTCACCCATTCTATTAACAAACCCACAGTTATATATTCTACACAAAATCAGCTCTAATTTTCATATAGTGCAACGACCCCATTGTTTGAACATTATTTATTAATTTTTATCCTTCCAATAATCTGAAACAACGAATATAACAACTGAATACTTTATATTATCAATAAATTGATATCATAAAATGCAATTATTGAATATGCCCGCCATTATTTACAACACATTTTCTCAAATCCATTTCATGATATCAATTTATTATTAATATAATGTATTCACTTGTTTCATTCGTTGTTTTAGATTATTGGAAGAAGAACAATTTTAATAAATAATGTTCAAACAATTATTCGTAGATACTACAATTTGGCTATTTGGAGTATACCTACATGTTGTATATTTTTGAGATCAGAAAAATTATGTCTATTTGATTATAAAATGATATATAGGGTGTTCCATTTAAAAAAATGCAAGTTTTGTCTGCAACACTTTTCTCGTGCACCCGGTATACAAAAAAATATATTTTTTTGTCGGTTCATGTTAATGCCTACCAACTTTGTATTTGAAGTCCCTATCTATCTTGCATAATAAGCGAGTTAGTCTGCAGACGAAATATACGGAAACACCCTGTACAGTATATAAGAGTATGCACTTAAAAAAAAAAATTTTTAGCCTATTACTTTTTGACCTGACCCTGTATACAAATTCCGAAGGCAGAATCGAGTTCCACGGGAAAAGTATATAACTTTCGATTATATTTATATATTTTTGAAAAAGTAAAGATAAGACAAATCTTATGGACTATAAATATACAGGGTGTTCCATTTAAAAAAATAAAGTTGGGTCCGATAACTTTTTGACCTGACCCTGTATACTAATTCCGAAGGCAGAATCGAGTTCTACGGAAAAAGTTATAAAAGAAACAGTTTTCACATTTTCCATAACTTATCTGATAGTTTAGATACGAGGGGTATCTTAAATTGCAACATTTTCAGTTTAGCCCTGTATCTTAAAAACTAAAAGGGCTATGAAAATTTTGTTAACGGCATCTTTAGTTTCACGAAAAAGTAGCACAAAAGTAGATACCCCGCAAATGTACCCAAAATGGGACACCCTGTACATTCTTGGCAATAAATAAATTCTTAGACATTTTTCAAGATTTCCAGTTTGGGATGTTTTTTATTCTTTCTAGAGGTTCTTAGTGTTGAATTTGCAAATTTTAACGTAAAATAGTTTCGCACCATTGTATAAGGATAGCAGGTATTCTAATGGGAAGCTTGGGCAAGGGTGGGAAAATGCAATAGAAGACAACTTGGTCTTCAAATGAATCATTGAAATTTCCAATCGAGTTTTCAATGAATATTTTCTAAAGAAATCAGATATTCACTGTAACTTTTTGGAGGAACTGTCAAACCTCCAAATCGTTCCTGCACTACCTTCATAAACTTCTTTTTCACAGAATGATTTCGATTGGTCACATTATTTCAAGATTTTGCTTGATCGAATAGGAAAAAAAAATTAAGTCAAGAAAATTGTTTACGGCTGTTTATATAGGTAATTTCTTTGAAGCTGGAATTACTGGAAGTCAAGTTTCAATAAAAATGCCGGAGGCATAATCACAATATCTAGAACTAATAATTCTGATCGGATCATTTGTATGTATGTATCAACAACGACGCTTTGCTAAATAGATTCACCGTCCGCGTATCCGCACCTCGTATACTACCAAAAAACTAGCGAAAAAAGGTGACCGGACTTATTGGAATAGATAGACTTTGGTCGTATGTACCAATAAAAGCGCCAGAACTTCAGAGACAGCATCGAGTAGCGCGACTAGATTTTGCTCGAGAACATCACCATTGGTCAGGAGGCATGTATTGTTCACGGATGAAAGCCGTTTCTGTGTGAATTCGATTGACGGTAGGGAAAGATTATATCGACGTCAAGGAAAACAAAATGCTCAGTTTAATTTTACCCCTATTGTCTCTTTTGGTGGATGCTCCGTTATGGTGTGGGGCATATGTTAAGGCGCACGTACAGAATTGGTGGTGGTTGATGGCGGTGCTTTAACAGCAGACAGATACATACGGGATATTCTGCAAGACCATGTGATAACTTTTGGTCCATATATCGGCGACAATTTTATTTTAATGCAAGACCATGCTCGGCCGCACGTTGCTCGATGTGTAATTGACTTTTTGAACCAAGTTGATGTAACCAACATGAACTGGCCAGCATGTTCTCTAGATCTCAATCCAATAGAGCATGCTTGAGAGCTGCTCTAACTGAAAAATGGCAGGCTTTGCCCCAAGAAATGATTGATTGCGTCATCAGAAGTATGGGAAGACGAATGGCTGCAGTCATACGGGCTCGTGGGAGGAACACAAGTTATTGAAAAAAATAATCCCTTTGAATTGTACAGTTAACACGCTAAACGCAGTCTTTTTTGCTGCAAAAAAGCTGTTGTTTGTTTTTTTTTCTGCCAACAGGCTCCCGAATGGCACAAGGTTCTGGAAAATTAACTGCTATCAATAAGTTAGGTTTTGTATCAAAGGATTCCGTTAGAGTTTGGAGAAAAGAAACACGCAGGACAGAAAAAATCTTATTATAGCGTCTGTTCCTTCAAATTGCCGGTGTGTTTATTTTAAATATTGCTTCTGTGTCAATTCTTTTTTTTTATAATAGTCAGAAGGTGGCCTCCATTTTGTCGCACATACTTCTACAGACTTGTTATAAAGTTGCCAGAACTTTATGCATGATTTATAGCGGTACTGAGATTACTTAGATTTATCGGGTATTCGGGATGTCATTTCCGATCAAAGAGTTCCCATAATATGTTAGTTCCGGTTCCGAATAACATGCCAGACATAAATGTACTACAGCGGAATCCAGTTGGCGCTCGAGAGTGGTCGTGCTATCAGAACTCACTCAAAAATCGATATCTCGATATCCATCAAAAACTAACGACCAGTTTTTTTTTTCGATGTCCTTGATATCTGTGTTTTTTCGCGATCTGTATTCTCTTTTTGAATGATTGCGACTTTAACGTTTTTTCAATATAAACAAATTTGGTACACCCTGGCGATGTCGTAGAACTCCATTTTGGGGATACCTTTAAAAAGGCTGGTTATTCAAATAATCATAATCTCTTTTCACAATAATCTAAAGAGTCTTCACAAATTCTAAAAAACAAAAAAAAACGTGTTTTAGGAAAACTCGGATTTTTCAAATGAATGCCTTTTTTTTATCTCAGATTCTAGTTCTAGAAATGTTTTTTTCGTATGACTCTACATTGTTCTATACCTAAAATTCTTAGTTTCCTAGTTATTTTCAATTTAAAATCACTTTATTGAAAGCAATGTGAATATCTATAAAAATAATTTTAGATAGAGAAGAAAGTCATTTAGATTCCTTTTTGAAAATTTAGATAAGTTTATTGAAGAACATCTCTCGCCATCTTTGACCGTTTTGGAAATATTTGTATTTGAAGAAAAAAATTGACAGTTAACGCTTGGTATAATAGGGACTTTTAGACGCAAAACAATTAAATATAGTGTCAATAGAAAAAGAATTTTGTCTAAATTTGATATCTGAAATAAAAAACAGGCAATTCATTGAAAAACCGGATTTTTTTTTGTAAAAAACTGTTTTTTTTTGTTTTCTATGATTTGTGAAGACCCTGTAGATTATTCTGAAAAATGATTAGGATTATTTGAGTAACCAGCATTTTTTATAGGTACCCCTAAGGTTTCATCGCTTTACGTCTAATAATGGGAGTCGCCATTTGAAATAAGAAAGTTGGTAGCTGAAAACTGATCGAAGCTGATTGTCCTTTTAAATTAAAGACCTTTCATAAAAGTTGTCCGAACTAAAATCATCCACCCCAAATAATGGTTAGAAAAACCCTCCCAAAGAGCTTTTAAGGATAGCCCACTTGGAGGATCTTTTGTCCCCTATCAAATCCCTTGAGTTTAAGGCAGCTTAATCTTGCGGTTAATTTTTTTGAAATACGCACAGAAAAAAAATATCAAATACAGTGTGTTGCATTCAAGATGAATACTCCACTTTTTTTTTTGGCTTTTTGAAGGAGTCGGGGGTTTGACATTTTGTACTGTGTGATGAGCCAAACTTTATATATCCATCTGAAATTTGAATTCTTCCGAAAAAGGAACAATTCCCGATATTTTGCTTCGCGTCTGAAATATCGAAAAATGTATCTGGACTTGAAATTTAAACCCTGGAAAAACAAATATGCAGACTATTCACGGCTGAGGTATACAATACAAATGGATAAAAAGATTCATTTTTCCGGAAAAACTCATTCTTCATAAAAAAAAATGCTTGTAACGATCCACGAAAATTTTGATTTTCTTTACAGGGTTCGCAAAAACTTCAAAAATCAGAATTTTCTCCAAGAGTAAACTACCTTCATTTTCAACTCTTAAGCAGAATGTCATTCAGGAAAGTTATTTAGAATGACGTGAAAACCGAGATTTGAAATGACTTGGATCTTTCTAGTTTCTCTAATCTTTAGTAAACATCTACACTAAGACTATAGATTTTGATTTAAAACTTCTAAATGCCTTTCTATCACTTTTTGGGAAAACACGGAATCTTTTTTTTCAACTAAATATCTTTGAAAACACAAAAATCATTTTTTGAAACTTTTCGACACTCCTGCTCTATTGAAGATAAAGTAATTCATGCTGTCTGTATATCAACCTCTAATGCTGTCCAGAAACAAATTGAATTGGATTTTTGCTTAAAAATAGAAATAAAGGTAGCCAGCTCTTGAAAAAGATTCAGGTTTTTGAGGCTTTTGCGAACCCTGTATAAAAAATCAAAATTTTCTCTTGATGAATCGAGTTTATTGAAAGACAATGTTTATTAGGTAATTGATTTAATCCAAGGAAAATATAGAAATAAAGAAAGATTGAATATTTTGAAATTCGGTATTGGGGGTAGAATACAATTCGGAACACCTTTAACCGACATCTCCGACGCGAAGAAAAATATCGAGAATTGGCCGCAAATACGTAGTAGGTAGGGTTTAGACATCAAATATCAGTTGAATATCAGAAACAGCGGAGCTCATCAGTCTGTAAAAAAATTTAAAACCGACTTCTGCAAATAGGGAAAATAAAGTAGTGTATTCATATCTTATCTGCGTCACACAGTATAAAAAAATTGGATTGTTACCGGAGTGTTCAAATTCGACAGTTGTAATCGCGTTCGAAAGACCTTCAAAATGAGGTTTCACGGTAGGTCTTTCCATTTAACATTTTGGACGTCTATCTCACCATCGCTCACGGGGTGAAGTTGAGAATTTGAAAAAAGGTGCAAGATGTTTTCTTCTCAAATCAAAAATCGACGGGTCCTATAATTTTTTATTTGGTTCTCTTGGGTGACCGTTATTTGCGGTGGATTTATTTAGTTGGGAAATCTTGAGTTGATGATTGTCCGCTGTACTGTATATTTTTAATTTAATCAATCTATCTATGTTTAAAGTTCTAAGACGATATGCGTTTCAATTTATTCCCAAGAAATAAGTTAAGGGATTGGAGAAATTACTTTTTGATCATGTAGTAATACTATTATTGATCGGAATGTGTTGTGAGCTTTAACATAATCTTCATTTATTTCAAACTGAGTTGTTTTAATTTCTACATGTTAGTTAAGTTTTATCACATGCAGGAATTATTGGATATGGAGCTAGATCTGATTACAAAGCAACAGGAAGGACAGGATACAACAGAGCTCCAATTGAAGCTAGCGGAGTTGAAGGCGCATGCTTCGCTTATTAAAACTACAGGTACACGAGGTAGAGGAAGGGCCCGGTATAGTCCTATTAGCAGATATCTACTCACCAAAAATAATGTGGCTGATAATCAGTACAGTAAGTTGTATAACTATTAAAGAACCAAAGTTATTTTATTTTAATAACAAATTTCAGAAATGACTGGGAAAATCAAGACAGTCAATAAGATAATCAATAATCCATCTTTCGTGACTCCATCTGTACCAAAACCAACTACAACTAGCCCTTCTCATGCTCTCGATAACCGAACAACTCGGCTTTTAGTTTCAGGATACGAACTAGATGATCAAGAAGCGGTTATCAGTCATTTCAAGGTATGTAGTTTATGAAATGTTTATCTTCTATGATCATCATCTTTCATTATGTTTTAGGATTTTGGAGAGATTGTTGATTATAGCATGGATGTTGCTCTACCCAGTGTGACTTTGAAATACAAAACGCGTAAAGATGCCGAAACCGCTTTATTGATTGGTCGTCACTTCCAGGTACTGAGTATTTGAAGTCAATTCATTTATGCAACCCATGCTTACTTATTTAAATTGTCAGATAAGAAAACCATAACAGTCAAAAGTTATAAAAAATATTTTCAAGGTTATTATTTTCCACATGTTGTCCAGTGTACGAGAGTACGAAAAATCAGTACGTCTGTCTGAGTGTGGGAAATTCACCTCAAGAATACGATGACTAAGCAACTAAAGATTTCACATGCGAATCGAGACCACTGACCTCTAAAACTAATGGATAAATAAAACGCTTGTCGAGGCTGGCTAAATTACGAGCCCGAAACATATACACCGACGAACAGTTTCGGGCATGCCTAGTAGACGGTTTTATTTCTGTTTTTGAGAATGCTGAACAGGGCCGTACTCAATGACGTAGATAAATAGACCAGGCAACATGCATATGCATTGACGGTGTCGCAGTGCGAGAGAGATGGAGAAAGAATATCAAGTGATAGAGAAGGATGGAGCTAGAGCGGGCAACAAAAAAAGGATGTTAGTTTACTTTTTTCATTGTTTTGTAATTTATTTCATTAATTAGTTCAATATTTCAAAACGGACTATGCCTATTTATCCGCAAAAACAAATTTTCACCTCTCAAAACAAATTTTGAGCTAGTTGCCCGCCACGGTAAAATGACATATTGGCGTGACTAAACAAGCAAGCGCTTATTGGAAGCGGCAGGTCCAATTCTCATACCAGATAAATTTTTTCACAAAAGGGTTCGAAGTGGCCCGAATACGGTCAATTGAATTGTCAGTGGTACTCATTGCAGCAAATGATATTGACCGTCTAAGCAGCGATTGTCAATAATCGATTGATAGGAAATTTGATTGAAGCACCTCGATGGTGGAATTCATAGTCGTCAATATTATTTGAAATCTCTAATCAATTGTCGATTTGATTGAGGTTTTGTTTCATAGTCATGGAAATGATCATTGATTCGGGTTCGTGCTCACATCACATTCCTGAATTAGTGATTGATCGACATTCGATTATTGTAATTCATAGTTTGGAAATAATCACAGATTGTTTACCAGGAATTCATAGTCACTGTCAGACATTGGCAACAGTGGTCCATTTGTGAATTGCGCTCGTGAGTTCAATCAGTTTACTTTCTGCACTATTTTGGAAAGGGTTGTCTATCGGTATTTGAATTCTACGTTCGGTTTGACTTTCGCTGTTTTAAACGCTGTTGAAGTCTTGAACTGATGTGAGTATGAATAAAAATGTTAGAAGTGCGGGGTGGTGTGTTCCATGAACCTATTCATTAAAGAAAGTAACAGGCTTTATCTTATTTTGTTATTTTGTAGTAGGTGGGGAAGGGAACAACAACCAAACTAACTGCATCTATTATTGTACCTATACTGTTTCAATTATTCAAAAAAGTAATTCGATTCTTAGTTCTTGCCATAGTGTTCAAATCACCGACTTAAAACTTGACCTTAAGCTTAAAAATAACGAACTTTACACTAGAACTATCACTATCCGAATTTAACTAACCATTAACGCTAACTATGAATGTCTATTAAGTCAAGATAACCACAAAATGTTCCAAAAACGCCGAAAAAATACCATAACCCAATAATCTTCAAAAATTAAGCAAACAAGCTCGATTCACTACGAAATAATGGCGTCAATGTCAATACCAATACGATACCTCGATACGGCACTGCAAACAGTAACAGCTACAAGGAGCTTTATCCCCACGTCATTGAAAATTGCGTATCGCGCTTGACTCATGCTGTTTTCGCCTGACCAATTTCGTGCGCAAACAACACATAATTTTCTCCGTGTGATCCCTGCTTTTCAATGGGCCAGGCATACAGCTTTATTTATCCACTTATTTCAGGTCAGTGATCGAGGCCCATAAATTCGAGCTACATCTACTTTCTGTATTATTATTATTATCATCAAAATAATCGGGAAAACAAATTTTTTGAACAAAAGATATTCGGGTGGTGGTAAAGAAGGTAAGGAAGAGAGAGAAAAAATGGAATGGTGGTAGCTGGTGAAGAATACTATTTTATAGGCAAATGGTATCGAAGGAAATCGTTTATAAAAATGCGATATCTAACATGAACGAATATTACTGTTTAAAAGAAAATGGAAGAAAATATATATTATGAAGAAAAATGTTTTTGTGGCATATGGACAAAAGGGAAAGTGGGAAAAGTTGGCTCCAGGCGGGACTCGAACCCACGGCCTTCGTCTTACCAGGACTTTACTTTGAAAATCATTTATTAATTCATATTTTTACATGAGGAAGATAATGTACAAGTTCCTATATACAGTGTTATGCTATAATGCAAATTAAACTATTTACATTATAATATGTACAACACCACGACGAGGACAGGCCCTCGTCGTTAGTCGCAAACCAGCATGAGCTGAGGGTTGGTGGTCACCCCTTTGCCTTGTGCACCCTTCCTGAAACAATAAGCAACGCACCTCTCCTATGCAATGGCATTTATAAGTGCTTTAATGAGTGGGGTTTGGTCGCCGAAGTGACTTGAAAAAATTAATATAGAAACCCGATCTGAAATTTTCCGCTAAGGGGACAATGCTCTACCAACAGAGCTACCAGTGCACATAGGCAAAGCCAGCCCAATGCAAACCCCTCCCACTTCTAGGAATGACAGTTAGCGGTATGGCGAGCAACCTTCTGCGGTTACAAGCCATTTGGAGGTGTTATAGGGGGTAGGACGAATTACACACACGTTCGAAGGTTATTGGGAGTCTTTGGAACCATCAACCAGGATGCGTCGTCGACATATAGCGACTTCAGCAGGTATCGGAATTGACACCCTAACCATCGAAATCAGCCAAGTACAAATATGTAAGGGAGTTTGTCTTTTGTTGTCCAGTTAATATAATATGAAGAAGAATGTTTTTGTGACATATGGACAAAAGGGAAACACCTCCAAATGGCTTGTAACTGCCGAAGGTTGCTCGCCATACCGCTAACTGTCATTCCTAGAAGTGGGAGGGGTTTGAATTGGGCTGGCTTTGCCTATGTGCACAGGTAGCTCAGTTGGTAGAGCATTGTCCTGGTAAGACGAAGGCCGTGGGTTCGAGTCCCGCCTGGTGCCAACTTTTCCCACTTTTCCTTCTGTCCATATGCCACAAAAACATTCTTCTTCGTATTAGGTGTGTTTGTTATGATCCACTAGTGCACACTTTTCTAAACTACAACAGTCAGTGTGGCTTTGTTTGTGAATTGTTTGTCTGTTTTTCAGGAAAGATTATCATCATTAAACTAGAAAAGATATTCTTTCCTAAAAAACAGACATATATTTCACAAACAAAGCCACACTGAGTGTTGTAGTGTAGAAAAGTGTGCACTAGTGAAGCATAACAAACACACCTAGGACAACAAAAACCAAACTCCCTAAAATATATATTATTATATGATAAATATTATTATATGATATATATTTTCTGCTTTAATATAATATTACTTGGGGTGACACATTCAACAATAGGAAAAAAATATAATGTGGTGGGTGGTGGGTGGAGGTGGAACGTTTTCTCATTTTGACTTCAGAGATAACTTCCATGTGGCTACATGATAGAGTCGGAATCATCTGACATCTTCAATTAAGATGACGCTACGAGAAATTGCTATTAGGTGAAAGGAGTTTTTCTATGAAGAAGCAAGTCATGTTTTATAAAAAAAAATGCTTTAACTATTCTGATGTTTCGTATTTTTTATCGAGTTTTCCAATAAAACAAAACATTGATAATAGTCATGATGATCATGAATATCATTATCATTTGTGGATTTAAACTGAAACATATTCTTTAATCTATCAATCAAAATCAATTGAAAATTGAATCATGTGTTTCTTCTATAAATTATTGTTAACGAATATTCTTCGCGTAACAACACTAATGGTACAGTAATTAATTTGGTTCTTTTACCTGGAAAGTTTTCCGGAAGTTTTGAAAATTGGTGATTTTATAGATTCCGATGTGCTCTTTCCGAATTTCAACTTAGCTCCTTCGTATCTTTGCCGCTCGCGCCGCAATATTCGAAGAATGGTACCTAGAAGCAGTTTTTAAACAATACCTCTTTTCCTACTCATTTCACGATGAAAACATGTATATACAAAATGAAACTACAGAAGATGTCCAACAATTTATGTGGTAACTTTTTTTTGTAGAATAAATAGTTTTCACGTACGAGCGCCGCAAAGTTTAGTTCAACATGCGTTTTGGCCAAAATAGTTATTTTCCTAACAAGTATTCGCAAAGTGATGCTTTCCCGCACGCAAAAGCAGTTAGACGAACGACGCGAAGCGGACTTCGGATATGCTTTAAGGGCGGGAAAGACATTTTGCGAACGTTTTAGGAACAATATTTTTTCTACGAGCGTTCACAGATTAGACACGAAAAACTCTAGATAATATATTATTTGAACGCACTTAAAAACATAGAACTTGAGAATAATGATTATTTATGCTTAACAATATATTTATATTGAAAGAACAATTTTTGGCGGCAGCTGGAAATTGGATAATATGGGTATAATCAAAATCATAATTGATTTATTTTATATTTGAAATGCAAGGGCATGTCCGATCACTGTTCATAAAATTTCCTCTTTTGTCGCCTTATTCCCTGCTATTGGCAACACTGTTTTGATTTGACATGACACTCTAGACAGCTGCGTCAGGCGTCAGTCAGTCTTCGTTTAATCGTTTATACTTTTATAAATTTGATTGTCCGTTTGTTTGTATACATGATCAGGTTTTTTTGATGCCAGTATTCAGCTCAAATCTTTCGAAGATTTTCGATAAACACAGTAGTTTGCATCGAAATCAAGCAAGAACAACTCACAAATGCCGATTGAAAGTCGTCATTATCAATGTTTGTTTACGTTACTGGCGAATGCGTTTTTAACGCAAAAAAAGAATTGTGTGTTTCAATTTGATTTGACTGAAAAGGGAAAAGTAACAAGAACATTATTTTGTGCATTACAAAGTGCATTATCTACAGTTTGGTTGGTATGGAAACGAAGTTTAAAACAACAAATTGGTAGGTAGTTATTTGATTTGACATTTGAGTGCGGGAAAATTTTTTCCCGCACTAGTGCGGGAAAAGGCTACTTTGCACACGCAAATGAGTGTGCGAAGTGGTTACTTTGCGCACGGTCGTAGAAAAAACATATTTCCACACCACCTTGAGATAAAGTGCGCGATGCGTTTTTTTTTATTCGTAGTATCCCCAGTTGACCTCAAAATTCCAAAATGTATCGTATTCTCCTTCGCTTCGCTGTTCTCATTGACCAAGTATTGTTACGGGTTCATTTTCACAGACCGAAAAATTTCCCCATCATCCGCTATGGGATTTCAAGTTTCATCGCAATCCTCTTCGTTTTTGATTTCATTATGCTCGAAAATAGTCTCCGTTTCTTCCTTTTCTAAGATAGCGATGAATCTTGTCCTGATCTTCTTTATTCGTTGCCTCAAAAAGAACCTGTTAACCTAATAATACAAACGTTTCGGAAGCGAGTCAGCTTCAGTCGTCAGTGGAACCTGAAAAGGAATGAATAAGCTCAAGTTCAGCAAATATTTCTCGTTTTTCTGTGATTTATCAGCAAAATAGTCTTGTCTGTATAACATAAAATGCCACTTTATTGACATTGAAGTGAAAGGTGTTGGTTATCTAAGTATGTTAAGTATTTTTTGTCAATTTTTTTGGGTTACGTTTCATTTCTTAGTAAAGGTGACCATGTATTACTAAGATTCACAGATCAATTTGCTAAACAACTTATTTAAAAAATCAACACCTTATACTTCAATGTCGATAAAGTGACATTTTGTGTGATACAGACAAAAGACTGTTTTGCTGATAAAACATAGAAAAACGAGAAATATTTGCTGAATTTGTACTAATTCTTTCCTTTTTAGGTTCAATTGAAGACGGAAGCAGGCTCGCTTCCGAAACGTTTGATATAAGTAGGTTTTATTTTTTACTAACAGGTAACGAATAAAGAAGATCAGGTATTTGAACATTGGTTTGATTAATTTTTCAAGTGAACAGTCACTTAGATAAATCTTGGATTTTCAATCAAGTGATTTTTTATTAAAATTTGCACTCATACCAAGTGAGAATTTTTGATTGTGTGTGGCGAAATACCCAAAAAAATATGGTGATTACAATGTTTTTATTTAAAACCCCTTGTGAGTTTTATTTTACCTCATTCCTAAGTATAAACATCGATTGTTTTCATTATTTTTGAAAATATTCAAGATTTCAAAGCACAAAACACATAATAAACATTTTTCCCCCAATATGATGCAGCAAAACGCATTTAGTCCTAGACTTTTTAGTCCATTTATGGAAAATTTAGATGATTTTGATTTGAATGAAACTATGTCCATGCATACTCTGATTCTACACACACATTTAGCTAAACTACTTCGTTTTTAGCCGTAAAGGATTTTTGGTAAATATTGAAAATTTAGTTTTGGGTGTCATAATGCCTTTTGATAAGTAACTCCTCATTTGAGGTCGTGAATCCATCTTGGCGAAATAAGGTTTAAACAATAATTATTATTATAGGCGATGAGTTTGTTTCGGTTGGTCAGTTCAAGAGAAGAAGTCGCAGTATTTTCAAGATATTTAAGATATGTATTTCAAAGCAGAGAAGTATCTGATTATCAACTCAACTTGCTCTTCTCCTTGCTTTTTTAATATTTTCTGATCAAGCTTTTCAATATGGTTCGTTTGTGGTCATATTTGCGCTTCCACTAGAAACTCGTACGAAATATCTTGTGACGGTTCTCGAACACTTCTTCATAGTCTTGAGATTTTAAAAAATGCTCTTAGTGACCGTTTCTTTGTAGCAGATTGTTCCATTCGTATATTCAACCCCGGTAGCTACTACTTTATTATCATGTAAAATTGTTTCTTGTTTTATGCGGAAATCTCCATTCTGACACTTTTTCAAATAAGAGTCTTCATACTAAATGTTCCGTTCTGAAATTTGTTTAAATACTGGTTTGAGCTTTTTGGTAAAACATTATTAATCGAGGATTCAATTATACAGGTTGGTGCAACCAACATTGGGTGGACGATTGTGGAAAAATGGAGACGAATTTGAATAATTTTTTTTTGTATAATATAGTTAGTCAAAAAGGCTACGTTTTAAAAATAAACCATAGTACAGGGTGTCCCAAAAAGTTTGTGGCAAACTAAACTTGTATTTTTTTAAATGGAACACCCTGTTTATGAGAATTCTAATTATTTCTCCTATCTTGTACGATCATTTTGATATAAGGTTTGTTGGGTCTAAGATTTATAATAAAGGAATGGGAGGCGATCAAAGTTGAAAAAAGACTTATGGTTGGGATATTTTTTAAGCGAAATGGAAAGAAGTTTTGAAAAACCAAATCACCCATAAAACATTACTTATCCTTGAACACAATAATCACATTCATTTCGAATAAAATTATTTGTGATTATACACGCTGCACGCTGGTCAAGTTTTGCAAACACGACCTGTACAGGGTGGGCAACTAAGAATGCGAGGTACTGTATCTGGACAACTATTCATCGCAGGGGCTTGCAGCAAACAAATTTATAACCAAAACGGCCAAGAGAAATACCTGGAAAATATTTTCATGTTTCTGAAATGGTCGCTAGGGGGCGTATACAGAGTGGTCACTTAAGTGTGCAACATATGGGATTTTTCTTTATCAACTGCACAATCAAAATACAAATATTGCCGAAAGTTGGTGCATGGTCGATAATCATATTAGGTGCACTTAGAATGGTTGCAAGTCAAACAGCATACAGGGTTGGCCAAAAAATATGAAAATTGTACAAGAGTAAAGTTCCCTTATTTGAGAAAACTCGGCAAAGTGTTATAAAAAAAGTTGTTTTGAACCAAAAGTAATGCCTAAATACCAAATCATGGCCTCCTCAGAAAAAAAATATGATTTCTTTTAAACATCCAGTAATTTCCCAAAACATATTTTTTTTTCGATATTCACCCTAAACAGTTTCATAAATTATTCAAAAACAAATCAATTTTGCATAACTTAGTTCAAATTTAAGCATATTTGGAAAATTTACCTGAGTTTAAACATTTTTAGGGACTCACAAGCTTCATGTTTGATGCAACGATATTAAACACAACTTTAAAATCTCGCAAACATTCTTTTTGACAAGGTAGAATATTATTAATGATAATATGCATATTAAAAACTTGCATATAAAGGGTTTTTTTTTAAGTGAATCTTGTGATTCCCCAAAAAATTTAAAATTTAGGTAGATCTTCTAAATATGCTTGAATTTGAATCAAGTTATGCGAAATTGATTTGTTTTTGAATAATGTATGAAACTATTTAGAGTGAATATAAAAGATAATAATAATTTTTGGGAAATAATTGGATGTTTAAAAAAAACGATATTTTTTTTTCTTAGGAGGCCATGATTTGGTATTTGAGCATAACTTTTAATTCTGAACAACTTTTCTCCATAACATTTTGCCGAATTTTCTGAAATAAGGGGACTTTACTCTTGTACAATTTTCATATTTTTTGGTCTACCCTGTATGCTGTTTGACTAGCAACCATTCTAAGTGCACCTAATATGATAATCGAACATGCACCAACTTTCGGCAATATTTGTATTTTGGTTGAGCAGTTAATAGAAAAAAATCCCATATGTTGCACACTTAAGTGACCACACTGTATATTGTGCACAGTTTCTACTTGCAATTTTGTGACATTTGTTTTTGGATGCGGTTAGCTCCTGTGAAATGTCGAAGGAAGTCAAGATAAAATTCAGACACTCCAGTAGTTTTTATCGAAAAATAAAACAAAAAAACAGATCTAGAGAAGAAACATCAATTTCATTATTTTCATCGTAGCTTCCGATAGTTCTATCAACCTCAATCAAGCAACTGAAATAGAAACCACTCAAAAATTACAGTCCCCTGAAATAGAAGATGAGTCGAGTTCCATAGACATTAAGTTGGATTTGAAATGAAACATATCCAGTATAAACATGTAAAGAGGAAAACCGGTGAGATTCCGCGAGGACCGGAACTCCATAGAGCAAATTGGAACGTTAAGGTGCTGGGCTGAAACTGAATGGTGTCCCCGGCGACCACGAAGTATCAATCTAGTGACCCGCGGAACTATAGAGTAACGTGGGCTTCAAACTATAGTTCCAAAAACGTTTTTGCTACTCCAAAGTGATTTTTGGGTAGTTTCAGTATCTCCTATATGGGACCAAATCTTTCAAAGTTCCATACGGGTGGTATTTTCGTCAAATGCGTTGGTTCCCGAAACCTTATTAGAGCTTGAGGAACTATGTGGTGTTTCATGCATGGAACAGCCATCTTTTTTGAAACTCTCAAAAAGCGTGAAAAAATATAATATTTATTTTCACATTTCTTTCGCCTGTACCTGACGAATATCATTTTCTCTTGTTACTATTTGAGTTTTGGTAGTTTCTAACTCTAAAATATAGTTGTTTAGAATTATGATCAAATTTCCATATTATAAATTTTTGGTTGAGTATAGAATTCAACACTAAATGAATTTCTTTCTTAAGGCGCTTGAATATTTTGTAATATAAATTGCATATTTTACTCAGTAAACTGCGTTGCGCTGGTGAACTTCAGTAGAGATGGGTGAAGAAATAGCGTGAAAAACAAGCAGTCCTTATTAATGGCTTCCATTAATAGTCCCTATATGCGTCAGAAATTTATATACATATATGTCTACTTGAAAAATTGCAAATAAGCGATACGACATAGTTTCAAAATGCAGTTATGAACACCAGGCCCCCACGTAACTGGAACTAGACAGCCACGTGGCAGATAAGTTCCTGCCTCCACACTGTCACTTCATAGTGACAAATTGACTTTCTAAGTGGCAGATACTAACCAAAATTTTTCCCCATTTAAGTGGCAGATACGTAGCCGTTACGTGCCTAAAAAGTAGCCGTCCAAGGTGGCCGCCTACTCTGTGGAGACTTTTATAGTAGCGGATTCGGTCCGGTCACTGAAAATGCTAGTTGGGTAACCTTCGTCGTCGCCGCTAGATGGCATTAAATGAAATGGAAGCATATTTTTGAGTTTTTTTTCAAAAAAATCAAATGTAATGGTGTGTTGATTTCTATATATTTTAAAAAAAAATACATTTTTCTGTTTGAAAAATGTGAAAAAATACAAAAAAAATAATTTTTTTAATAGAAAAATGTATCCTCTTCTAGAATATATAGAAATGAATATATCATTACATTTGATTTTTTTGGAGAAACTCAAAAATATGCTTCCATTTTAATTAACGCCATCTAGCGGCGACGGCGAAGGTAACAAATTCAAAACCAAATAACCATTTTGTAGTGCAGACTATGCTGTTTCATATGAGCCCAAGTTCGTTAAAATCGGTCAAGCGAAGGGGAGAATTCTCCGTTTGTTTAAAAAATAATTGAACTTCTCCCACTCGTTTATTTTGATAGATAGAAAGGCATGTTCTGGACAAAAAGTGTAGGTGAAAAGTCAGTCGATAATAATATCATCGATATATTTTCATTGGGCAAAATTCTATAAAAATTCTATTTTTCTACTTGGTGTTGGTTGTTACGCCCCCAGCGACCATTTCAGAAACTTGAAAATATTTTTCAGGTATTTCTCTTGGTCATTTTAGTAGTAAAATTTTTTGCCGCAAGCCTCCACGATGAATAGTTTTCCAGATACAATACCTCGCATTCTTAGTTGCCCACCTTGTACACACGTTTTTCAAATTGATTACCCTGTATATTATATTTTCATTTTGAAGATAACATCATTAACTTTCAAAAAATACCATACATCATACCTTTCTGATCAATAGTTTTTTCAGAAATCACCCGCGAATACAAAGTTTCATCATTATTTACTCAGTTTATAAAATTATGTGGCATGACAATATCACGAATGAAAAAAAATATTGATAACTAGTCAAAGCTACTACGTATAATCACCGAACAAATATCAATCAGAAGATCACTCTGCCAAGCGCGCAAAATCGACCCGAGGAGTGCCGAAGTTCCCAACATCATACCCCGTCCATTTGGTCCGAAAATGCCAGTCTGTTCAACGACCGACGTTATCAGTTTATTATGAGAAGCGGTGTTAACTCGCGATTTTCAAATGTCGGGCACGTATGTTCTGTGCTACGAAAACGATGTGCTCCCGAATGCTTTGGCGAGCTGTCTTTTGATGCTGCTACACAATAGAGTGAGCCTTCTTGTTGTTATTTGTTCGGTGGTATTATCTAGCATAATCCATTATTTTCAAGTTGAGTGTCAGTGCCACAATACTTCGAATTGAAAAGAAACCTTTTGAAGACCTACTTGCTAATTAATTAATTAATTGCTAATTAATCAATCCATTGCTTATTAATGATTCAACTAATTCCTGATGTTGTCATGGCTACTTGCATGGCCATCTATAGTTTTATGAACTGAGTAATAATTTGTTGTACAATGAGGAAACTTTGTATTCGCGGGTGATTTCGGAAAAAAAACTATTGTACAGAAAGGTATGATGTATGGTGTTGTTGAAAAGCTTTTGATGTTATCTTTATGATGGAAATATAATATATAAGGTGTTCTATTTGAAAAAATCGTGTACAGGTCGTGTTTGCAAAACTTGACCACCCTGTAAAATAACAAATAATTTTATTCAAAGCGTATGTGATTATTGTGTTCAAGGATAAGTAATGTTTCATGAGTCAGTTGGTTTTTCGATACTTTTATCTATTTCGCTTAAAAAATGGCCCAACTATAAGTCTTTTTTCAACTTTGATCGCCTCCCATTCCCTTATTATTAGTTTAAGACCCAACAAACCCAATATCAAAATGGGTGTCTCATTTAAAAAAATACAAGTTTAGTTTGCCACACACTTTTTGGGACACATTTTCTATATTTTCAAAACATAGCCTTTTTGACTGTACAAAAAAAATTATCCAAATTCCTCACCATTTTCCCACAATCGTCCACCCCATCTTGGTTGCACCACCCTGTATCTTCATCATCCTTTTTCCTGAAATGTTAAATACAAACCCGCTCATTTCTATCCTTTGGATCCAATGAATTTGCAATATAACCTAACGCATAGGAAATGTATCGAGGAGTCGTTTTTGGGCGTTCTATTTTTAATTTCAAGTGTCGCTTGTATACCTAGTGACACAACAGGTAAAACCACCAGGCGTCCAAGAAAGAGTTCCGAAGAATTTTCAGATGAGTCACATCTTATTATCTAAACCTTATTATGGAAACGTCAATATGAATGCACTAAATAGGACTTAAGGAAACACTAGTAAAAGATAATGTGAAAAATTGAATATCGATTTAAATCCTGCACTGTACGACGTTCAGGCTACTTTTGACTGGTTCCTGTTTTTTTTTATACTAATATTCGCTTATCTTTTGGAGTATGCTATGTCAAATCAATTTAATTGAAAAGCTCTATACATTAATTTAAACCAAGCAATTTGCTTTACAGGATCGCACACTTTCAGTCACATGGCAAAATAGCTCTCCAAGTCGACCGCCAAGTATCAAGGCTTTGGCTGCTTCTTCAAACAGTGAGGTGACCTCTTCTGCAGACGAAGAACGGCTGCTAAACTTGAACACTACAGAACTGGAGGAGGAGGTAAATACCGATGTCAAGTTCAACAAGAAATATAATCTCTTTTCGTTCCACTAGCACAGGACCCAATGACTTCTATTTTTTTTCAAAACTAACAACTACTCAACAAAAAAACGGTAGATACGAAATTTTCACCTATGTGTCTTCGAACTGTCATGATTTTTTTAACGAAGCGCTGAAAAAATATGGGGATTGCACCACTATCGAGAGAATTTTTTTTGCGGTTTATAAAGGGTGTTTCCTAATTACGGTACGAAACGGAGTTGCTTCGTTTCTGAAATAAGGGCGTTGAAGTTTTAATGAAAAATCGTCAAGTATAAGAAGTATAAGTAATAAAAAATTTGGTCCAAAGAACCTCGCTTCACTACGCATGACTCTGAGGGCTAATGATTATCCTAAAAGCTTAGTCAACAGAATATTGAACCAACGGCCACCCACAATCACTAACGAAATCCACAAGATAGAACAGGTCACTATTACGCCATCTAAATATTTCAAAATCCCATATATTCGCCATCTTTCCGAGCCTCTTTCAAGAAAACTGAACACAACAAACGCCAAAATATCTACTTATAATACAAAACCAGTACGCAGATTATTCTCACGAACAAAAGACTCAACCAAAACCGACCTCAAAAGCAACATCATTTATAAAATTCCATGCGGATGATGTAATTCATGCTACATAGGACAAACTAAACAGTACGTCAAAAATAGAATATCAGAACATCGTCGTGATTGAAGGACATAAGTTTAATTTCAGCGCTGTGGAAATATTGGATAATGAAAATAATTTAAATAAAAGACTGTTTTTAGAAATGTGCTATATACATAAAAGCAAGCCGAATGTGAATCTCAATCAAGATACGCAAAACTTAAGTATCATCTACCATAATTTGATCAGCAATTTCCAAAATGATAATAGTACAGTTAATCATCAGTAGAGTGGGAAGGGCAATTTGTAAAAATTGTGCACTACTGACCCAGCCCAGACGCCCAGACGGTCAGTTCTTCAGTACTGTTAGAATCGGCGGCGGAGCTAATGCTGGAGCGCCCTATATCTCTTATCTATGCACTCGCAATTTTACTATTTTATATGTATTGCGCAATTTTAATTATCTGGGTGAGTTTTAACAGTTTTTGGTCCTGGTTACACATGTCATGTAATGTTGACATTCCTGTGTATTTTGTTGTTAGATTTTATGAAAAAAGTTTTAATATGTACAATACGTAGATTTTGAGAAAGAGGCTGTATATTATGTAATGTTCTTCCATGTTTCATGTTTTAGCCCTGATGATGCAACGGACCAGTTGCGAAACGTTGGCTCATTGATATTGATGTTTAATATATTGTCCAAGAAAAGCTGAAACCTTTTTTCTTCAACAATTAATGAATAAAAAGTTCAATGTTTATTTACTTAAAGTAAACCTATTGAAGTCGTGTAGGTTATTAGATGGTGGAAATTGTTTCGAAATTTCAACTTAATCGGTTTAAGGATATCAAAGATATTTTATAAATACTGATTTCTTATAAGGTCTGTTCGTGGAACAATCACAAAGTAGTCAGCGTTTAATCGATTGGTCAGTGTCAGAAATAGTGCAAATGCTGAATTGCTCTGACTGATTTGTGATTGTTCTACGAAAAGATCTTTTAAAACTTCAACGGTATTTCAGAAATGAAGCAACTCCGGACATAATGTTTATAGAAAGTTTTTTTCTTAAAACGACCTAACGACTCACCTGCTCAAGTCTCGTTCCGTAGTAAGAGAACACCCTGTATACATGATGCAAAAAATTTCTTAAAAAATATCTTTCATACAAGGTGGTAAAGAAAGAACTGTACAGATACTCTTTTATAACTGAGGGGACAGTTCTCACAAAGATTTTTTTATTTGTTTTTGCTTTGCTCTTATGTTTGTCACGTCTATAACTCGGGATGGTTGTCGATTTTTATCTACATATATCTTTTTTCGTTTTTGAAATATCTTAATTTTTCGAAATAATCTCACATAAAGGTGCCTTTTGTGCGAGTGAGATTGGGAGATTTGGTTAAACGGAGATTTGCCGGATTGGTGGATGACGATCACGTGACGCCAGCGCGTTTGTTGAAAATTACTTTTCTCCAAATTCTCGAAACATCGTTGAAGTCTATGTTTTCGCCGTAAAATATACTTTGCGTACGCGTAATAATCTGCTGTCACGTGACCTAACCTAGAAAGTTTGTAGAAAATGGTACATACCTTCAAACCTCGTTTCCTTCTTGTAAAATTAATCAATAATTATTGTTGTTTTTTCTTGAGTTATTACAACAGCAGTGTGTTTCTCATTTTTAATATAAATTTAAGGCAACGCAATCACCGGATCGCCGTATTAACAAATACCCGTCGCATAAAAGGGTGTCTTGACAGTGCCACTTTCCCCACCTCTGAATCTCTCAATACCGAAACACCCAAATCTCCCAATACCACGCGCATAAAAAACACCTTTAGGCTTTGACTGGCGTTCTGCCAATTTATAAAACCTGTTCAAATCTCTTTCCAATTCGACATGTTCACCATATTTTGTAAAAAGAAGTAGTTTTAACAGGTTTGACAAATCACAACTTAAATTTTCGAAAACTGAAAATCCAACAAAAACCTCTAAATCTTTTCGAGAAATCACATTAAACGACACGTTAGTATCGATTAGATTGTGATTTAGTCTCTTCGTTATAATACTTTTCAAGAAAATTTTCAAAAATAACGAAACAGTTGTTTTCTAATATTTAAACATTCTCTGGTACACTTTGTATACTCAAAATATTGCCGAGTATTCAGTATTCAATAGATTTATGTCTTGACATAGTCAATTGTCAGAATAACCAGTTAAAGCCTTTTGTGTGATTATTCCGTGAAAAAAATATTTCGAAAACGAAAAAGAAAATTTTAAAAAAAACGAGAACCGCACCGAGGTATGGACGTAAAAAAAACTTTGAAAAATGTTTGTAGAAAAGGAGAGACAATGGAAAAAGAGTATTTTTACAGTTCTTCGTTTACCACCCTGTACAAAAGTTTTGAGTAAGTTTATTTTTTGCACCATGTATGGGTATGATCAGTGCCTTTAATTTGATGATAAATCTCTGATCCTGCATTTGTTATCAAAAGAGAAATGGTGCATTTGAAAACTTCAATCCATTTGTCAGTTTACGTATACTGGCGATTTTTTTTCAAAAAATTGTTTAGTGTTCTTTTGTCACTCAAAACTTTTTTCTGTGTGAATTTCATGATAATTGAACAAAGGATAGTCTAGGTATAAAGTTTTGGACTTGGCAAAAATGACCCATTTTTAAAGAAATCATAAAAAATAGGTAATTTTTGCTCCAGTTCAAAATTTTATAGCGAGAGTTGTTCAATTATTATGAAGTTTTCAGAAAGTACATGCATACATCTTGCTCCTCTTTTGTATGGTTCTAGCCATTTTTATCAAAAGTAACACAGAAAAAAGTGTAGTTTCTAAATCTTTTTCTTTAACGGGACAGACGGACCTTGAACAAACTGACAAATGGATTGAATTTCTCAAAAGTATGTTCACTTTTTTGATAACTGATGTAGAAACAAGTTTCCATTAAATCTTTGGCGGTTGCTCTACCTCCCCAGTAGGTCCAAATAACATTGTTCAAACATGACCTCTCTTAGGGTACGGACATGCCGAAGATGCATGTATGAGCGCGGTGGAGGTCGCGTTCGCAGTTTCGGCATTCAAACAATAATCATTTCATAAAGATTTTTCGCGAAATACTTCCAGTATTCTTGGATGGTATTTGTTCATATCATTTACAAATAATTAGGTTAAATGGTTTCCCTATCCTCAACTGTTTAGGCGATACTTTTTGGGTAATTCCAATAACTCTTACATAATATGGTGGTTGAAAAAACATTTTATAGTAAGGAGGCCGCAGATCCTGTTCACTCGAACAGACAATTCAGCTCGCATTTCAGTCGTGATTTTTTCAATCACGGCGCTCCAGACTTTTTTTTATTAGTAGTACCAGAAATGAAAAGTTACAAAATATATTTTTAGTCGATCAAGTGAGGATAGCTGTAGAATAACCTAGATAAATGATGTGCAAAATCTTTGAACATATACCTATCTTTCAAGGTTCTCGAGGAAAATGAGGAGGCTTTATTACAAGATGATGAGGATGAGGAAGAAGAGGACCGATCTTGGCGCCGATAGTTATCGTCCATGTAGACAGTTGTCGTGTCGTCAAGCGAATCTAGTAATTAGATGAAGGGCATATCATTATGTTTTCAAATTCAAATTCATCGGCCGGATTCTCAAATGACTCTAGTGCCTTTCTTTGATTGTATCCTTTCCGAATTTTTGTGAGAACTTATTTGAGAATTCTGATTTATTCATACCATTAACAAATAATCAACCATTCCTACTGGTTTACCAGATAATCTGGTTTCATCCATGCAACCGGCCTGCCCGAATGGAATGGTTTTTGATGTGTGATAAATATATGTTATCAGAATCAAACATGGGATGGAAATCTGTAAATATTTTATAACATTACCTTGAAATGAAGAATATTTTTTGGTTAAGGTTTAATTGTTCATAATTTTTAGTTTTTTTCGCTGTATGTATCTTGAACCAATAATATAATTTATGGAGATAAGCTTGAATAAGTGATCCAGTGTATGTACATTTACAAGCGTTTTATCAGTTTTTTCGAGTGTAGGCCAAACCGTCTGCGACATTCAACAAAAAGATAATGGAGAATATAGAAAATCTTTTTGATAAGAATCGAATCCGTTTTATTCATTTTTTACATTTGATAAGTTAGTCTCAACAACAGACTAAACGTTACAATCATTTGAATCTGTTTTTAAAGCTAGAACTTTTCTCAACTGAATTTTTTGTTTTTATAAACTGACTGCATTTGGTGAGAATTTTTTTCTGATGAACTATAATAGACTAAATATAGACTTCTTCTAATAATTCGATTTTCAATTCCGACATGCATCAAATAAAATGTTTGCGGCAAATTTCCTGTACAGAGTTCGCCAAAGTAAGTGGCCTATTAGAATATCTCAACCTACAAACGTCATTTTTGACAAAAAAACTCAAATATTTCAAAAACGCTGATACTTGGGTATGAACATAAATAAAATAAATAAATAAATAATCGTTTATTTAGCTATATAAGCTGTATAAATAACAATGAAAATAATATTTTATATATATATATAAGTAAAAGTTCATATAAGACAATAATATACATTTTTTGGTTAATGAAATTCCATAATATGTTAACGAAGGCTGCATTTAAATTTAGGTAAACTTACACATTCCTTAATATTACTTGGAAGACCATTAAATTCATAAAGCCCTCTACATAAAATAAAATTTGACATTAGATTGGTGTTAGGTTTCTGGTCTAAAATAAAATCATTTCTATGACGAGTATTATACAGTGCGGGTCTAAATGGTCCCCCTCCCTTTTTTTTTAATGTGTGCATCAAAAATCTTGAAACTTGGCATACTTTAATTTCCTGTCGAAATACTACTTTTTCATGTTACTGACGTACTTTTAGTATTCAAGATGGTGGCTGGGCGCCATTTTGAAACATTTTTTTTAATGAAAAGGGGGGTCGTGTGACACCTCATTTTGAAGATCCTGATGAGTACTTTATAACCCTTGAATATTGAGTCGATATCTTTAAGTACTACAAAATGGCGGTACAGTTGATTACTACGTTGATACATACACTTTTAAAAAAAATCGTCAAATTCAATTCAGAAGATGCTGGAAATATTCTTGACATAAAGTTTGGGTTAGGAATAAATGACAAAAATGTAAAAAAAGTATCTTTTGAATTGAACTTCACGAATTTTCTCAAAAAGTGTATGTATCAATGTAGTAATTGAATGTACCGCCATTTTGTAGTACTTCAAGATATCGACTCAAAATTCTAGGGTTATAAAGTACTCATCAGGATCTTCAAAATGGGGTGTCACACGACCTCCCTTTTCATTTAAAAAAATGTATCAAAATGGCGCCCAGCCGCCATCTTGAATACTAAAAGTACGTCAGTAACATCAAAAAGTAGTATCTCGACAGCAATTGAAGTATGCCAAGTTTCAAACTTTTTGGTGCACACATTAAAAAAAATAGGGGGGGGGGACCTTTTAGAGCCGCACTGTTTGTGTGAACATTCCTGAATAAGTTCGCTCCAATGATCTTATAACTATAGATGAAACATAGCGAGATACACATGAGGACAACATCGAACTGTGCACTCAGGTGCAGAGTGTCTCCAACCACGTTGTTTGCCAAACTTACTCTATTAAAAGTATTACTACGCAGCAAAAAAATTTAAACATCGTTTGGAATCATTTTTAAAAACATTTTATGTATGGATTTAATCAAATATGAGTCGATGGTAACCTTTTTGTTAAAATTGAAACATCTCTTCAAGATTTGTTTGGGTATTTAGCATTTAGAAAAACCAGAGTATTCTCTTCTGAAAACTAAAAAAGCTGAAGTACGGCAACACACCAAAATTGGGTACGCCCCTATCGATCGGATTTCGTCTACACGTTTCATTCACATTTCGTCTCATTGGCGTCTCTTGTTTTTTGAGTGGGGTTTGGTGTTGATTTTGTGAATGTTTATTGTGTATTTATTCTGGTTTAGTTTGTAATGCTTCATTATTTACTTATATGGTATATTGAAATTACTCGCAAGTGTCAAGCTTGCAGTGAATAAATATTCAAGAATTCTGTAAAATAGTTACGCCACTGGCAGCCTCGCGTCTAGAAACCGAAGCACATTCTAGTGAGGTGCAAACGTTTCCCCACTCAGTGCCCCTTTCAACTCCTCACGTCTCGTCTATGTTCGATGTTGGCCACACAGTTAATGAATGAAATGTTTCATCTATAGTTATTGGATCATTGGTTCGCTCTATCGCACAGATATTTCGGTAAGAATCTACTTTTGATTTTGAAAATAAACACGAACACATTGAATTAAATCTTTTGTTTAGCAGATAAAAAGTTCAAAACATCAAGCATACATCTTATGGGAGTGTATCGATTACATTTTAATATCGTCCTCATGGCTCTGTTCTGGATACGCTGGAAACTATCCATAATATACTTTGGCAAACTATAAAAAAGTGTACTACAAAAGTCTAGGTGAGGTGCTGCAGTTGTGTTGTATAAAAGGATAGATTCCTACCAACTCTTGAAATGAATCCGACCTTTTTCGAAAATTCTCTCATCATATACTCTCCATGAGCGGAAAAACTAAGAGTCTGATCCAGAACTACCCCTAAATATCTGATCTCGTTACTGAATTCTAGCCTATGGTTATTCATAATGACATTAAGACTATCAGGAACAATGGTGTTGACTACTCTTTTTTCCAAAAAGACAAAATTTACTTTTTTTCACATTGATACTCAACTTATTCGTACACAGTCATTGATAGATTAATTCTAAATCAGAGTTCATATCTCGTTCCATATCTGCTATGTTTTTTCCCGTTATGTACAATATTGTATCGTCGGCGAACAATTTGATTTTTGATGATTTGACACTCATGACTATATCGTTTCTATAAATTAGAAACAGCATAGGACCCAATATAGTCCCTTGAGGAACACCATGCTTGACTATGCAAGGATGTGATAAAGCGCTTTTAAATTTTACCACCTGTATTCTATCACTCAAATATGACGTAAACCATTTCAAAAAATTGTCTTTCAGACCAAGATGTTTTAGTTTGAATAGAAGAATGTCTCTATCGATAGTTTCAAAAGCACGTTTGAAGTCCAGAAACACAGCGAGCACAAACTTGTCCTCATCCATTTCCCTAACAAACTCATCACAAATATGAACAATCACAGACTCGCACGAGTGACGTTGACGAAACCCCGACTGGTTTGAGGAGAAAATATTGTTTTTTTCACAAAAATCGAGAAGTTGGTCTTAAACTATGTGTTCTAATAGTTTTTCGTACACTGGCACTTTATTTATGGGTCTGAATTCAGTACATTCTTTGGTGTTCGGTACTTTTGGCACTTCCAGGATTGAGGGAACATTCCATAGATTAATGAGCTGTTGATGACATCCAGTACTCTGTTTCCAACAATCGAAAAAGCGTCCTTGAAAATTTCAGTCGAAATTCCACTTTCTCCTCCTCCCACAGATTTCAATTCATTCACGTATCCTTTTAATTCTTTTGTGGTCGATAGATCTGAACTCATTGAACACTTCATCAGCTGGTTGGATTGCTTGGAGGGTAATTTTTGAAGTTGTGTTGACTGGAATTTCATAAATAATGGTATCTATGCTGTCGAGAAAATAATTGTCGAATTCATTTGCGATGTCTGCTTCTTCCGTCAATGTTTTACAAATAAAATTGATTCTGTTGGGCAACTCAGGTGTTTTGTCAGGTGACAAGGTGTTCAGATGTTTCCATAATTCTCGTGCTTGAAAAACTTCTCTTTACTTTTTCTGATCTCGTGTACAATGCAGTTGCGTAACTGTTTAAACTGATTCCAGAGTGTATCATTTCTCTCACTGGTAGCACGAACATACAATTTGTCTCGGTCTTTCATCATAGTCCTTATGTCCTCGTTTATCCATTTCTTCTCCATGAATTGTCTTTCAATCAAAATTGTAATTTTAGGGCATAAACGGTCCAAAGCTACTGACATAGTATTCACTAGACAATCAGCCAACATGTGCACATCTGTATTATTTGAACGCCATGGTGCATCCATAATCTCGTTCTGGAAGGTGTCCGGGCAGTACCCCTTCATGTTTCTTCTACAAATGGTCCTCAACTTTTCTGAACATACCCGCTTATTTATCAACACTAACAAGATGTTATGATCGCTTAACTTGGGAGTCAGAAAGTTTGTATGATGAAGGTTTTTATCATTGGTAACGATATTATCTATCAACGTCCTGCTTTTGTCTGTTACCCTGGTAGGTTCCTTGACTATTTGGGTAAATCCGTGTAGATGAATGTGTTTGACAATCTTATCACCATAAAAAGATGGTTTACAAAGATCAAAATTAAAATCACCCATAATAATATTCAGTCCGTCAAACTCACCCACCCCATCCAGGAAGTCTGAGAAATATTCAAGAAATCTGGCATTCTCTCGGTTTGGAGGATGATACAAGACTGTGACTAGATACTTCACACCAGAAATACATACTTCGACTGACAATGTCCAAACAAAATTATCCACACATTGCTCGACTCTAGCCCTATATTTTATGTCCCTATGAATTAGGGACATCAAATCTGCCTAGAATTTCACGTAGAATCCAAAAATGTGATAAGATATTATAGGATGTTCCATTTGAAACAAACGAGTTGACACCTACTTCCGGTATAACCAGAAGTCGCTCAACGTCACTATTATTTAATTGGAAAGAACATTTCCGAAAATTTCTTCCTACAAATTTTCAGAATCCCAATCGCTTTATTTCGCGAGATATTCTAATAGGCCACTTACTTTGGCGAACCGAGTATACGTAATGGAAATTGTTTTTTTTTTCATTCGGCCTTTTTATTTAGTGACAAATGAAATAAATCCCAAAACTACATCAGAAAAAATTTCTCGTTTGGGTTAGTTTTTGCTTAATACGTCAAGTTAGTTCCTTTTTTTTTCTGCAGGGTCGAACCTGTAATCAAAGTCCATATCATATTTTTTTTTGACAATACAATTTCATCAATTGCAGACATTGGCGAACACTCAGTACTAAGATATTTCGCAGAATTTGTTTTCGTTTGATAACTGCGGCTGTGGTGAACATTAAAACTTTTCGCTTATACAGTGTCTCTGCTTAAGTTCGCACCATGTGGAAAACTTTCATTATGACTTACAAAAAAATATTATTCTTTATAAAAAGTTCTGCATGGCCTGAAACCTAAAATGCAACCACAGATGTCAATTTTGTTTCGGTCGTATGCAAGGTTTCTCAAGAACCACACGTATGTTCTCGTTGAGGAGTAAAGTAGCTCTATTTGTGACAAAATTGAAAATTGTTATCAAGAAAAGTTGATTGAAATTGAAAACTACGTTCAAATATCCAACTACATTTATCTACATTGAAAATAAGGTTTTGTTTGGATCGGTGTTGTTCTCAGATAACAATCAAAAGATAATTCAATATACACATCAGCAATTGTTAAAATGATTATTTTACTCAGATTGTTCATTAAATAAACAAATACGGCAAAAAAGTCTTCCGAACTTGAACAAATTGGAAAAAAAACATTAAACCCTGATTTTTATCGTAGTGTAATTGGATTTTTGAACGTAGTTTTCAATAATTCCAATCAATTTTGTTTTTTTGTCACAAATAAAGTTACTTTATTCTTAAAAAAAGTTTTTCTTTCCTTAAAAAAATTGTATATGTCTGAGAAAAATTAATATCGTATGTTTGCATTTTAGATTTTAGACCCTGCAGAACTTTTTTTGAGGATGAAAGTTCTCCGTATGGTGCGAACTTGAACAGACACACTGTATATAATTCATGCATCCATGTTTGCTACTTTCAACAACTATGTTATTCAACTTTACAAGGGAATCATCCGCTATTTTAGTCATATTTAGGTTACATTAGAAATTAAAACATTAAAAGCGTCTTATTTTGCATGCAAAGTCATATTTTCAACTTACGTATGCTTATGTAAATAACTTGACTTTTTTATGATTATGGCAACACAAAACTGTAAATTATAGTATGTATGCTTCTTGATTAAATTGTATAAGAGCATAGATAAATATTGAAATCAATGAAGAAATAGAGATTTCAATGGAAAAAAATAGAAAAGGTGTATATTTTATTAATCTTAATTGAGCTGCATAATAAAAAAATGTATTGAGAAAAAAAATATTGGTCTGAAAGAAAATCGTTTGACGTTAACGTTGTTGCTTAAGGATTACAGTATTTGTATTCTGAGTGCAGTTAGAAGAAAATGCTTTTGGGTTGAACGCAAATCAAACTTTTTGTTTTGCCGACGTTTCGAGCTTCAATTTTTGATGTAAAAGTGTAGGTATGTATACTAATTACTGATTACTGAAGTACAGGCGCTACGAGTTTCGGACTGTTGGCCCCGACACCGCAGCCTCTAGTTGGGCTTATTGTATCTTCTCTGTGCCTGTCTCTCAGTCGAAGAGCTCCATTGCCCGAATAAGGTTTATGACTCGTTCTACTGTTTCCCTGTCCGTCCTTCGAGGAGTGGTTGTGAATTCCCCATTATCTCTTCTCCAGTACGCCAGCGCTTCACATTCGAATACAATGTGGGAGGCTGTTTCCTCCTCCTCGTTGCACAGCCTACATATGGGTTCCTCGTTGAAAAGACCCATGATATGCATGTGTTTCCTTAGAGTGCAGTGTCCAGTTAATATACCTGTTACTTTCCTAAGCTGATTCCTGCTGAGTTGCAGTAGGCTTCCAGAAAATGATGATTCGATCTCGTCTGCCATCATTAATTTACTGTGTTTCAGACCTGGTGATTGGCACCATCTAGCTTTCTGTTGTTTTTTGGACCAACAGTTCAGCCAACCTCTCACAGAGGATTTTGTAATACCAATAGCAGGTTCTGGACCCAGAAGTGGTGTGTTTGCAGCTTTGCGTGCTAGTAGATCCGCCCGCTCGTTCCCAGCTATCCCTGTGTGTCCTGGTATCCATCCAAGAGTAACATCGTTAGATACTCCCAGTGTGACAAGGTTTTGCTGACAATCCATGACTTGTTTGGATTTGGTTTCCCGACAGGAGATGGTTTTGATTGCGGCTTGGCTGTCACTAAGGATAAGGATTTTCCTTCCTCTGTATCCTCTCCTGAGATTTTCTTGCACGCATACGTTTATTGCATGTACTTCTGCCTGGAAAACTGTAGCGTAGATCCCGAGTGGTTCACATGTTTCCCACTTTGGATTTTCACCTACGATTCCGGCACCAGTTCCCCGGCTTGTTTTGGAGCCGTCTGTGTACCATATTGCCCCATTAGCCATCCGGAGTTGTTTCACCGTTTCCTCTTCCCATATTAGCTTGGTCTTAGGAGACGTGCTAAAGTTGATATTTTTCAACATGATATCACTCCTCATTGTTACTAAGTGGTTCGTGACTGTGCTGGTTATCTTAGTGTGTCCTTGGGAGTTTGAGTGGCTCCAGTTCCCGGTGTTGCTAAGTCTATATGCTCCCATCCTTGCTTCCATTTTGATATAGATATCTAAAGGAGGTAGGTTAAGCATGGCCTCCATGGCAAGTGTTGGAGTGGTTTTCATGGCTCCCGTTACACAGAGACATGCTAACCTCTGAACTTTTGCAAGTTCCGTGGCTGCTTGTCGCTGCTCGATTTTCGGCCACCAGACAACAGAGCTATAAGCAAGGGTGGGTCTTACCACGGTACAGTAGAGCCAGTGTACCATGCGCGGATTTATGCCCCAATTCTTTCCTATCGCTCTTTTTGTTGCCATTATTGTGGCTTTACCTCGATTCACTATTTTCTGTAGGTGTGAATTCCATGTGAGTTTGTCATCCAGGATGATGCCTAGGTATTTGATTGTCAGAGCTGTCTGCATCAGTTCTGATATTGTCTTGGTGTGTTTGCCAGTGATAAGTATTGCTACGTCATCGGCATAGCCTTGGGCGTAGAAACCTTTGCTGTTTAACTCTACCAGTAGTTCATCTGCGACTAGGTTCCAGAGGAGAGGGGACAAGACTCCACCCTGGGGGCAGCCTTTAGCTGCCTCTATAGTTACAGTTTTGTCAAGCATAGTTGCTTGAATTCTCCTACCTTTCAGCATGTTTCTTATCCACCTACAAACTGTGTCTTTAATTCCACGCCGATTGATTGCGGTGGTCATTGAATCGAAGGAGGTGTGATCAAATGCTCCTTCTATATCAAGGAATGCAGCTAGGGCAACTCCTTGGTTGTTCAGTGGTTGCTCTATTTTATGAACAAGTTCATGCAGAGCAGTTTCACATGATTTGCCAGGTTGATAGGCGTTTTGGTTTTTGTGTAGTGGCCTCTCTATTAGGGAGGTCTCCCTAATGTGCCTTTCAATCACTTTCTCCATCGTTTTGAGTAGAAACGACGAGAGATTTATTGGTCTGAATGCCTTGGGCTGAGAGCTATCTTTCCCGGGTTTCGGTATAAAGACCACTCGCGAGAGTTTCCATATCATGGGTATGTGTCCCGTTGCCAGGCTTGCTCTGAATAGTTGGCAAAGCATCGATATGAGTTGGGCTTCGCCCTGCTGCAGGTGTGCCGGTATTATCCCGTCGCATCCAGGTGCTTTGTATGGTTCGAATGAGTTTATGGCCCATTCGATTCTATTTGGTGTCACAATCTGTCGGGCTATGACCCAATCATCTCTTGATCCTCTCATCCGGAGGATCTCAGGAGATAGGGAGTTGACTCCCTGTTGCGAGTTGATTATGGTCGAGTCTGGAAAGTGTGCCCTGAGTAGTGTCTCAATGGTTTCTTCGTCATTTTTCGTGTATTCCCCATTTGGTTTCTTTAGTGTTCCCATTGGTGGAAGGGGGTCTTTAGCTAGGATTCTCTGAAGGCGTGCGCCTTCCGAGGTTTTTTCGACCTCAGTGCAAAACTTCCTCCAGGAGTTCCTCTTAGCTTCCCTTACTTCTTTGTTGTATTTCGTCAGAGTATGGTGGTATTCATCCCATTCACCGGTTTTCTTGGCCACATTGAAGAGTCTGCGTGTTTCCCCCTTCATCTTGTCAAGTTTCTCGTTCCACCAGGTTGTGTCCTTGCATGAAGAACGCCGGATTAGCGGACAGCTTTGATGTTATGAGTAAATTATAGCGTTTTGTAGTTGTTCTGCTACCACCTCAACATCAAATCTGTTACGCATACGTTCCTTGATCCCGCTCAACCCCGCCTCCAGCTCCTCCCGGTATTCAGTCCAGTTCGTTTTGCGTGGGTTACGGTACATTTCTGACGGCTTGTCAATACTATTGATTTCCATCAGTATATACCTATGGTCCGACAGGGATGCTTCATCGGATACGCGCCACCGCTGGATATCGGGATTAATACGGGAGGTGGACAGAGTGACATCAATAACTTCCGACCGTATGCGGTTTGCAAAAGTAGGCTTGTTGCCCTTGTTTAGAATCTCCAAATCATGGGTTATAATAAAATCCAATAAAGACTCACCTCTTTTGTTGATATCGCTGCTCCCCCAGATGGTGTGATGCGAGTTGGCGTCCATACCTATTATACACTGTAGGTTTCTCTGCCCACAGTGATTCACTAGTTTCTCCAGGTCTTCCGATGGTGGGGGTCTGGGTGCATCGTAGGGAAGGTAAACCGAGGCTATTATGATGTCCTTCTGGGTTCCTTCCTCCTTGTAGCTTAGTTGGACGGCTACTTGATCCCTGGAATTTAGTTCTTTAATATTGAGAGCCTGCACTCCGTTTCTCACGTATATGCAAGCTCTCACGTTACCTGTTGATTGCTCCTTGTAAAAGATCTTACCTCCAGTGTTTCCTAGACCGGCTATTTTTCCCTTCGTGATCCAGGGTTCTTGGATGATGGCCAGGTCTATGTTTTTCTTTGCCAGCTGTTGGCAAAGGGCAGCAGATGCTCCCTTACTGTGCTGAAGGTTTATTTGTATTACCCTCAGCATCGGGAGCCTCCTTCTTTAGAAGTCTGAAGGTTAGTTGCATTAACCCAAAGTAGGCCCGGAGATTCCGGTTTTGCAGCTCCTTCAGAGATCTGCTGTCAAGACCGACAATGAGTGTCATGCCCTCATTGTCCGTCTTGTGGCTGATTATTCTCCAGTCCTCGGTCTTCAGCCCCATGTGCTGGGTTTTGAGGAACTGGAGAGCTTGTGCCGGTTCCTTGATTCCCGCGGATTTCGTCGGTATCCAGACAGCAGCCCTCACGACTGGCACCACTCTGTGTGCCAGGCCAATCCGAAGACTGGTTCCCTCGTGGGGGCTGAAGCCTGGAACCACCCGCAGCAGCCAAGTCTTGGCAGCTTCATTGGCGCAAGTGATATAAATCACCCCACCTCTGGAGCTGCTGTTCTTGAACTGAGGACCAGTTCCGGGTTCGCATTTGAACCTTTCCCGGAGTAGAGACTGTTGTAGGCCTCTACACTGCTCCTCAGTTAAGGTAGGTATGTATAAGTACATGATAAAATATTTAATTTTGTACTAGGCGTCTGATGCCGGCTGCATCTTCGAAATTCGCCAACAGATTAGTCGCCCGGGAGAATTCGAGAGTTGCGGATCGCAAGTGTACAATGTTCAACATTACCGTATTATAGGAAATACTCAAGTATTTTTAATATGGTTAAGTTTAGGTTAGTTTCTGTTTGGAAAAAACTTTGATTTTGATCTGATTCAGAAATATGCTAATTTTGAGTTTGCGATATGAATTTCACAAATAGGCAAATTGCCGACGCATTAGACTTATACGCCAGGAAGTTCCGAGTCTGTTATTTCTCATTTCAGTACTTCAATTCTCCCGAATGTCTTATCTGTCGGCAAATTCCGAAAATGTGTTCCGGCTTTGCACCGGCAGCACTTTTATCCATCTAAAATATCTGATACTGCAGTATTTGAATTCATAAGAAGATGAAATTTTGGAAATAGCTCAATAATATCATGTGTCTTAGTCATAGACTCAAAATTACAAGACAAATAACAAAACACCAACCCAAACATCTCTCGTGAAAATATTGACTTTTCAGCCACGTATCCAGTTTTTATTCACAAATGACTTCTATGTCATCAAAAACATTTTGAAATGTTACCATTTGTATTTTTCGTTTTGAAACATGGCATTCTCTGGTCGCAAAACTCTGATTTGGGGCCTTTGAGACTATTGTTTACAAACAAACGCGTTAGTGTGTTAGTAGTGAGTTTATTTCTGAATTTCTCAGGGGAAAACCTAGCTCTTCGAATTATTTTCTGTTCTAATTAGTGTTTCATTGATAATTAGTGCTGTGTTTTATTGATAAACAATGACTTACTTAACAATGACTTTAAATAATATTCATGTGAATAGTTCGTGTTCTTGATTTAACTAACAACAAAATATATAAGCACGTTCTGCATTTCTCAAAACAATAGTGACAACTAAGAAAGTCAAACCGTCAATTGGGTGCCATTTTGAAAAATTAATCCTGGCCCAAAATTGAAAAATTGGAATGAGACAGCGACCTCAAACTTTCAGGGTGCAATATGGATGAAAAGACCTTTTGAATCAGGTATCACTCGACTCAACCCCCTTTTCTATTTGGAAAAAATAGGTTAGGTGAATAACTTTTTCAAATCCCCACAACATATTCTTTGGATCACTTCGATAAGCTAAAAAATGACGATCCTAAACAGGTTTAAAATGTGGACAAGATAAATTGACCAAAATGTACACCGCTGAAGAAAATCCCATACACACCAAACCACTAAAACACGGGGTAGGTATCTGTGAACTATTTCCAAAATTTCAGCTTCTTATGAATCCAAATACCGTACTGACAAAATTTAATTGGAGCTATTATATGAAAAATTATTTCTAGGGAACCGCTAAAAATTGATGTAGGTAAGTATTATACAGGGTGTTCACGAACAACTTCAGAAAACTTAGGGGGGTGATTGTACGTGATAAAATAATGACTTACCACCAGTAAGTCATATAACAAAATCTCGAAATCTTAATATTTTTCGATTTACCAGCAGTCAAAAATCATTTTTTTCTTTCCTGTTATTGATATATTTCAGATATTTCTTATCGAATCAAAATGGAATGTGGTACAAAGTTTCAGCTTGTTTATCTGTTACGTTCTGTGGAAAAACAGTTTCTCTACACTGCCCCTAGTAGTCTAAGAGCCAGTGACATTTTTCAGTGATGATTTAGTTAAGGCCTATTTTTTGAGACATTGTTTTACGGACCCTAATCGAGTGTCATCCGAGAGGGTTTGCTCTGATCGCGGTTCCAAGGGGGTGGCGGAACGCCCCAAACATGTAAACAAAATTGTATCTTTATATCATTTAGTTAAGGATAAATTTTTTACCAGTTGTTATTTGGTAGTAGGTACACAATCATCCAGAAAAAATGGCGGATCGATTGGCCGGTTATTCCTTAACGGGGGCGGATCGCCGTCAAGATGTCGTGGAACCGACGAAATTTTATGATTTAGTTAAGGCTGAAATTTTGACAAGCTGTTCCTTGATAGCATACGATCATCCAGAAAAATTGGCGGATCGATTGGCCTGTTCCTTAATGGTGGCGGATCACCCTGAACATGTCGTGGGACAAATGAACCTTTCATAATATGATCCAGTTAAGGCTGAATTTTTCACCAGTTGTTTTTTGGTAGCCTACAATCATTTAGAAAAATTGGCGGATCGATTGGACGGTTCCAGAGGCAAAACCTTCTCACCACTGTGCAAGTGCTAAATAGTGAAAATGATTGTCATGCCAAGGAACTATCCAATCCTCGACAAACTGTGTCTGAGATAAGAAATCCTACTCTCATAGAAAGGGAAACTGTTTCTGTATCCACTTGTAGAAGTGGACCAAATTACGTTAGACCCACACAAAATTTGTTGATTTTGTGAGATGAAAGTGGAACGTTCCGCACGCCGTTTTTACATTCGAAATTAAGCGACGGTTGAAGAGTTAGAGGTAGTATAAAACCTTTTGCTCCTCTCCAGGAGGTTGCATGTAGTGTATTCAGTGACTCGCTTCAATATACAAAAGAGGATACTGTGATTGTGTGCTTAAATGTTTAAGAAGTTGAAACCACATTTCTTAAAAGAAATTTTGCTATGAGCTAATACACGAACTTGGTGTGTTACTTTCAGTACCGCGATGATCACTTGTACAGGAGGGCGAATAGGGTCCTTTTTGAATTTTTGCACAGGAATGTGGATACTTCCATAAGGCTCAAAACTCGGTCGTAGTTATAGATTGAGTGATCCGAATTACACAATTGACACCATCGAAAATATTGACAAAACCATTGATGAATTTACAAAGTCTATCCACGACGCGGTCAAATCCTGCTCATCCCAAATAAAAGCTTCTCATTACCAACAACGACAACTCCCAGACGATTTGCTCGAACTCATCAAGGAGATAAACTATATCCGCAACCAAGCTAAAAAAACTATTCGAAACCGCTATTGATCCAAGCTAACAGATTGGCCAATGTCATAGAAAGAAACATTAACAATTTTAGCAACGAATCATTCCAACAAGAAATGGAAAATCTTCAACACTGCAGTAACCCGTTTTGGCATGTCTACAAACACTTTGCCAAATCAAAAGGAGGGAAAAATACACCGCCAATGATGCATAACAACAAGTTAGTAGGGGATGACCAAGAAAAATCCGACATATTCAAAGAGTCACTGGCCAAGTAGTTCACCACCAATGATGATATGGGGGATCCATACTTTGACTTCGTTATCGAAAATCATCCGATTAACCTGCCCACTGCCCAAAACTACGATCACCCGTGCAACCTGGCCGAAATGGACGAATTCACAATGACAGAATTAGTTCAAATCATACTTGATCTGCAAATCTAAAAAGCCCCAGGAAAAGATACTATCACTAATAAAATTATCAAGAACTTCACTCCCAACATCAGCGAATTTCTAGTGAGATTATTTAACAAATGTTGCGACCTATACTATTTCCCCAAGGCATGGCGAGAAGCAGTCATCGAATTACTACCAAAAAAGGGTACAGACCTATCATCCCCCTCTGACTATTGCCCTGTATCACTCCCAAACTGCATCGGCAGGCTGTTCGAGAGGGTACTCTACATTACTAGGCGTCTGATGCCGGCTGCATCTTCGAAATTCGCCAACAGATTAGTCGCCCGGGAGAATTCGAGAGTTGCGGATCGCAAGTGTACAATGTTCAACATTACCGTATTATAGGAAATACTCAAGTATTTTTAATATGGTTAAGTTTAGGTTAGTTTCTGTTTGGAAAAAACTTTGATTTTGATCTGATTCAGAAATATGCTAATTTTGAGTTTGCGATATGAATTTCACAAATAGGCAAATTGCCGACGCATTAGACTTATACGCCAGGAAGTTCCGAGTCTGTTATTTCTCATTTCAGTACTTCAATTCTCCCGAATGTCTTATCTGTCGGCAAATTCCGAAAATGTGTTCCGGCTTTGCACCGGCAGCACTTTTATCCATCTAAAATATCTGATACTGCAGTATTTGAATTCATAAGAAGATGAAATTTTGGAAATAGCTCAATAATATCATGTGTCTTAGTCATAGACTCAAAATTACAAGACAAATAACAAAACACCAACCCAAACATCTCTCGTGAAAATATTGACTTTTCAGCCACGTATCCAGTTTTTATTCACAAATGACTTCTATGTCATCAAAAACATTTTGAAATGTTACCATTTGTATTTTTCGTTTTGAAACATGGCATTCTCTGGTCGCAAAACTCTGATTTGGGGCCTTTGAGACTATTGTTTACAAACAAACGCGTTAGTGTGTTAGTAGTGAGTTTATTTCTGAATTTCTCAGGGGAAAACCTAGCTCTTCGAATTATTTTCTGTTCTAATTAGTGTTTCATTGATAATTAGTGCTGTGTTTTATTGATAAACAATGACTTACTTAACAATGACTTTAAATAATATTCATGTGAATAGTTCGTGTTCTTGATTTAACTAACAACAAAATATATAAGCACGTTCTGCATTTCTCAAAACAATAGTGACAACTAAGAAAGTCAAACCGTCAATTGGGTGCCATTTTGAAAAATTAATCCTGGCCCAAAATTGAAAAATTGGAATGAGACAGCGACCTCAAACTTTCAGGGTGCAATATGGATGAAAAGACCTTTTGAATCAGGTATCACTCGACTCAACCCCCTTTTCTATTTGGAAAAAATAGGTTAGGTGAATAACTTTTTCAAATCCCCACAACATATTCTTTGGATCACTTCGATAAGCTAAAAAATGACGATCCTAAACAGGTTTAAAATGTGGACAAGATAAATTGACCAAAATGTACACCGCTGAAGAAAATCCCATACACACCAAACCACTAAAACACGGGGTAGGTATCTGTGAACTATTTCCAAAATTTCAGCTTCTTATGAATCCAAATACCGTACTGACAAAATTTAATTGGAGCTATTATATGAAAAATTATTTCTAGGGAACCGCTAAAAATTGATGTAGGTAAGTATTATACAGGGTGTTCACGAACAACTTCAGAAAACTTAGGGGGGTGATTGTACGTGATAAAATAATGACTTACCACCAGTAAGTCATATAACAAAATCTCGAAATCTTAATATTTTTCGATTTACCAGCAGTCAAAAATCATTTTTTTCTTTCCTGTTATTGATATATTTCAGATATTTCTTATCGAATCAAAATGGAATGTGGTACAAAGTTTCAGCTTGTTTATCTGTTACGTTCTGTGGAAAAACAGTTTCTCTACACTGCCCCTAGTAGTCTAAGAGCCAGTGACATTTTTCAGTGATGATTTAGTTAAGGCCTATTTTTTGAGACATTGTTTTACGGACCCTAATCGAGTGTCATCCGAGAGGGTTTGCTCTGATCGCGGTTCCAAGGGGGTGGCGGAACGCCCCAAACATGTAAACAAAATTGTATCTTTATATCATTTAGTTAAGGATAAATTTTTTACCAGTTGTTATTTGGTAGTAGGTACACAATCATCCAGAAAAAATGGCGGATCGATTGGCCGGTTATTCCTTAACGGGGGCGGATCGCCGTCAAGATGTCGTGGAACCGACGAAATTTTATGATTTAGTTAAGGCTGAAATTTTGACAAGCTGTTCCTTGATAGCATACGATCATCCAGAAAAATTGGCGGATCGATTGGCCTGTTCCTTAATGGTGGCGGATCACCCTGAACATGTCGTGGGACAAATGAACCTTTCATAATATGATCCAGTTAAGGCTGAATTTTTCACCAGTTGTTTTTTGGTAGCCTACAATCATTTAGAAAAATTGGCGGATCGATTGGACGGTTCCAGAGGCAAAACCTTCTCACCACTGTGCAAGTGCTAAATAGTGAAAATGATTGTCATGCCAAGGAACTATCCAATCCTCGACAAACTGTGTCTGAGATAAGAAATCCTACTCTCATAGAAAGGGAAACTGTTTCTGTATCCACTTGTAGAAGTGGACCAAATTACGTTAGACCCACACAAAATTTGTTGATTTTGTGAGATGAAAGTGGAACGTTCCGCACGCCGTTTTTACATTCGAAATTAAGCGACGGTTGAAGAGTTAGAGGTAGTATAAAACCTTTTGCTCCTCTCCAGGAGGTTGCATGTAGTGTATTCAGTGACTCGCTTCAATATACAAAAGAGGATACTGTGATTGTGTGCTTAAATGTTTAAGAAGTTGAAACCACATTTCTTAAAAGAAATTTTGCTATGAGCTAATACACGAACTTGGTGTGTTACTTTCAGTACCGCGATGATCACTTGTACAGGAGGGCGAATAGGGTCCTTTTTGAATTTTTGCACAGGAATGTGGATACTTCCATAAGGCTCAAAACTCGGTCGTAGTTATAGATTGAGTGATCCGAATTACACAATTGACACCATCGAAAATATTGACAAAACCATTGATGAATTTACAAAGTCTATCCACGACGCGGTCAAATCCTGCTCATCCCAAATAAAAGCTTCTCATTACCAACAACGACAACTCCCAGACGATTTGCTCGAACTCATCAAGGAGATAAACTATATCCGCAACCAAGCTAAAAAAACTATTCGAAACCGCTATTGATCCAAGCTAACAGATTGGCCAATGTCATAGAAAGAAACATTAACAATTTTAGCAACGAATCATTCCAACAAGAAATGGAAAATCTTCAACACTGCAGTAACCCGTTTTGGCATGTCTACAAACACTTTGCCAAATCAAAAGGAGGGAAAAATACACCGCCAATGATGCATAACAACAAGTTAGTAGGGGATGACCAAGAAAAATCCGACATATTCAAAGAGTCACTGGCCAAGTAGTTCACCACCAATGATGATATGGGGGATCCATACTTTGACTTCGTTATCGAAAATCATCCGATTAACCTGCCCACTGCCCAAAACTACGATCACCCGTGCAACCTGGCCGAAATGGACGAATTCACAATGACAGAATTAGTTCAAATCATACTTGATCTGCAAATCTAAAAAGCCCCAGGAAAAGATACTATCACTAATAAAATTATCAAGAACTTCACTCCCAACATCAGCGAATTTCTAGTGAGATTATTTAACAAATGTTGCGACCTATACTATTTCCCCAAGGCATGGCGAGAAGCAGTCATCGAATTACTACCAAAAAAGGGTACAGACCTATCATCCCCCTCTGACTATTGCCCTGTATCACTCCCAAACTGCATCGGCAGGCTGTTCGAGAGGGTACTCTACATTAGAATGAAACAACAAAATAATCAACTCAAAGCAATCCCAGATCATCACTTGGATTCTCGGAAAAACTTAACGCCAAACTCCTGGTCGCCAGACTCGTGGAAGACAGCGCCAGAGGCCTCCAACAGAGCCTGCACACAGCAGTAGTTGCATTCGACATCGAAGAGGCCTTCGACCGAGTCTGGCACCAGGGGTTAATAATAAAATTGGCCGAAGCCGGATTTTCTGAGAAAATCATCCTGATCGTTAAAAGCTTCCTGGAGGACCGAAAATTCCTGGTCAAAACGGGAAAAGCGGCGTCCCTCAGGGATCAATTTTGTCCCCAATGTTATACAACATATACGTAGCAAACACGCCCACGCACTACCGCTCCAACCTGTCCTTATATGCCGACGACACCTTAATCTACACCACAGGGCATAGCCTCGTCACAATGCAATGCGCCTCCAGAACCATATAAACAAAATCGAAGAATTTTTCGAGACGTGGAAGATAAGGATCAACCCGCATAAGCCAAATCAATCTCCAATTCCCCGGAAAATAAAAAAATCACCCTCAAAATCAATAACAACTTCATTAAATGGACAAAGGAGATTAGATACCTTGGCGTCACCCTCCCAGAGAAACTCAAATGGGACACTCATATCAACAACAAAATCAAAGAGGTTAATAAAATGCATGGCGCACTTTATCCCCTTCTGGCAGCCAACAGCAGACTCAAAACAATCAACAAAATACGCATAATGGAACAAATCTTTGAACCGAAACTTATTTATGCAGTTGATGCCCTAACCTTCACCAAAACTCAAATTTCCAAACTTCAGAAAATCCAAAACAAATTCATAAGGAGATGGGACCGTACACCATGGTACATTAGGACACGAGACGTCTTCTCTGAATACCATGTTAAACCATTATACCATTCCATCCTTGACACCAAGTTCAAAACCAAGGGGAAAATCGCCCTTATAAAAAACAAAATACTCCAAAAAATGCGCAAAACAAAAATATTCAAATTCGCTCTATCACACACGAAAAAATGCAAATTCCGAGGTGTTTGGTCGCATATTATTATTATCCCATCATTGATTACACTCCCCCTCACCCGCCTTTTCCTAATTTCCGCCCTTAATTGGATAACAAATATCAATATCAAACTCACCGAGACTATGTCTCCCCCCCCACTTTTCCCATCCCTTCTCTTTTCCTGAAGTCCCATTTCATTTCCCCACATCCGACAACACCGCTTCCCCACTTCCAATCCCACTCCTTTTTCCTCTCTATATTCCTAATACCTTATGAAAATGTTTCATATTTGGCAACGCCGCAACCTGGGAGTCTCCTGCCATTTCCAGCGAGCATGCATGCTCGCAATGATTATCTCAATACCCCACTTTCTATCCTTACTCACCGGTATCATTCCGGCCCTCTCTTTCCATTTCATAAACTTGAGGCAATGCACTTAATACAAGGTAAAAAGTGCCTCAAAAAGGCACTGTAAACCTAAAACTGATTTAATATGTGTCTGGTACATTTCCTTCATGCCTGGAGAGGGCTGTCCTTATCCCTCTTTACAAGGGTAGAGATGCAAATAAGCCTTCCAATTTTCGACCTATGTACATTGTCCAGAATAATTGAAAAAGTAAGAGTTACATCGTTTCTCAAGAGACACGATATTTTGAGCGATAGGCAGTTTGGCTTCCAGCAGGATACCGGCACTGGTGATCCAATTTTTGTTTGCCTTCAGCAGCTCTACAATATGTGTGAGTGAGAATGCTGCCGCTGTGTTCTGCGACTTTGCTAAGGCCTTCGATTGTGTAAATCACGTAATACTGCTAGAGAAGATGTGGAGATATGGATTTGAAGGTACTGGTTGGAGAGGGTTCAATTCTTATCTATCTGGTCGAGTTCAGGGGGTATGTTTCAATGGTGGACATTCTGTTGACGCTCAGGTTACCTTGGGTGTTCCTCAGGGCTCTGTTCTTGGACATTGCTATTCCTTATATATGTTACAGTGAATGTTAGAAATTCAGTGAAAGCTAGCTTTTACTAGTTGATGCTAGCAATTACTTGATCCATTAGGAAATGTTAAATTTTGAAGAATATTGTACACTTTTACTAGTGAATGTTGGAGAAACTTTATCAAATCAACTTTTACTGAAAGCAGTTAGGAAAAGTACTTTTTAAAACTTATTTCCACCTTTTAACTAACCCAAGGTGCACGGGGCACTAAATGATGTCGCCAAACCCAAACTAACCCAAACTAAATCAAACTAACCCAGACTAACCCCTACTGAGAATTCTTAAGTATTTTCTATAATACGGTATCTGAACAATGTTCACATTGTATACCTGCGATTCATAACTCTCGTATTTTCCAGAGCGTCTAATCTGTCGGCGAATTCCAACTCGGACCAAAAAGGATGTTTATAATTACGATAATAATTTTCAGTGTAGCAGCTTTCACTAGAAAAGTCACGTGAATGCTAACAATTACTAGTAAAAGTATGATGAAGTCGATCGAATTCAACTTTCACTAGATAAATGTTTCCAAATCAGGAAAAGCTCACTTTTCCTAGTAACAGTTAGCTTTTACTGATTACCAGGTTTTACTGTGACATATACATAAACGATCTGCTGCAGACCACGATCGAGGATAAATTCATAGTCTTCGCAGATGACACAACTATCCTATGGCACGACACTGATTTGCTTATTTTGAATAATAGGGTACAGACTGATCTTCTGATAGTAAAGTTCTGGTGTGACGCTAACCTCCTGAGTTCTAATGTTTCTAAGACAAATATCCTGGATTTCAAATTTGTGCTTGATAATATTTTTCTAGACTCTGTTCCTCTTACTACCGTAAAGTTTAATAAGTTTCTAGGTCTAACAATCGACCGATCCTTGAGGTTTGAGGATCACATTCTGAGTGTTTCTAATCGGGTTTCTTCTGGCTGTTATGCTCACAGAGTGATAGCAAACTGTTTGGATTTTGCGTCAGCTAAAAATGCGTATCATGCATTGGTTGAGTCTCACCTTCGCTTTCTGAGGTTCTTGTTCCCAATACCTTTTCATTACTGTCTTCTTGCTGCAGAAAAGGGCACTCCGCTACCTGTGTATGGTGAAATCTCCTAGGAATTCGTGTCGTCCTCTTTTTGTGGAGCACCGTATCCTCATACTGTGCTGTCTATCTATACTGAAAACGTTCACACTCATTTTCAATAAGTGTGGATTCGAACTCGGAGTTCAGGGACACTATCCGTCTCGGCGAACCCATCTATTCAGATTGCCTGTACCACGTTCAGAACTTGTGAAGAATTCTTTTGTATATGGAGGCAGAAAGCTATTCAACCACTTGCCGTTGAACATGGGGAAGATAAAATGTGTAAAAAATTTTAAGAAGGCAGTCAATTACCTCCTGTTAAGTGAGGCTTTTTATACTTTGAAGGAGTTTTATGCCAGGGCATTAGACTATAGGCTGAGTGATTGAATTTTTTTAAAGTTTGTTGTTTGATGTTTTGTGGTACCATTTTTTTTTTAAGCAACTGGACTGGACACATTTTTGTTCCGAAAAAATTAATATTTCTGAGGATCAAGTCAATCCTGAAAAAGGATGTGTGTATCACACTTTTTGCAATAATTTTGAAAAGGTTGTTTTTTTCTAGATATCTTTAGGGCAAATAAAGCACATAGGTTTTGGGGTGAGTTTAATTAAAAAAAAATGGTGTTCAAGTTGTAACTCACTAGTCGAATACAAAATAAAAAAAAAATCTTGACACAAGAACAGAAAAATATTTCCAAACATAAACAATTGAACAAATATCAAGAACATCATTCAGCTAGTGGTGTAGAGTCACCCTTCGGAGTTATCTGTAACTGATTGCTTATGCTCCAAAGACTAAAAGAAGTGGTGGAATCTTACTGGAACTCATCTCAATAGCTTATGAAGGTCATTAAATTTTTCTGTACTTATAGAATTCAAGGAGTTTCTCAGGGGAACCACCTAATCCCCCACAGATTGACGTTTCCTGCCTTCTCTTTTAGCAAAGTCTACACTGATAAATATTCCTTGATCATAATTTGTTCCAAAATACAAAATCCCAGGTGCGTTTTGCCTGACTTGCATGAATACGAGTTTGGAGATTAAACATTTTTCGTTGTTCTCGACTTTTTTGGTTTTTTGAAATGAAGAATCAGAGGAATTGTCCAGTTTATTGAAATCTTTGAAATCGAGATTTGTCATTTCAAAAACTTTGTAGTTCTTGTTTTTTCCGGAGATCCCCGCCAACTGCGACCAATCCATAGAAAAGAGAATTAAATAGACCAATCCCATGGCGTAACAATTTAAAAATTAGGACATTTCTTGGCCTCCCTCTCAACGAAAGCCTGTCCAGATACGCTGCGCAATGTGTATAATTTCTTTCAGATAGTGGACATAATACTTTTTATGAAATGTATTACGTTGGACTTGATACATTCATTGGACATGATACCGTTTCGCACTGGCTGATGTATATAATATTTTGGACTTGATACACAAGGATAAAGATGATATTGTTCTGCTCCAGAAGCATTGTGGACATGATACAGTTCATAAAACTCGATGTTCGCTATCTTAAGTTCAAGCAGATATGTATGTAGTTTTGTGGCGCATCCATGATTTACCTAATCTTTTGGGTATTTCGCCACACCCTATCAAAAAAAACAATCAAACTAGTGTTAATATACCGGATCTTCTATATTACCTGAAAAAAATGTATTAGTAAACAATAAAACCTATCAATATCAAACGTTTCAGAAGCGAATCTACTTCCGTCGTCAGTGGAACCTAAAAAAGAAACAATCAACCCAAATTCAAAAAATATTGTTCGTCTTTTTGTGATTTCGCAATAAAATTGGCTTTTTTGTGTTTTTGGCACAAAATATCACTTTTACTGACATTTAAGTGGGTGGATTACACCCCGTCATCCCCTGAGAAAAAGTGTGCTATTGAGATAAATTATGTATTTGGCATTCTTCAATCTACCCACGAATTATCGATGGTGTAACAAAAATTTTAAATGGTACTTTCGTTTTTTTATGATATTTGAGGGTGGATTACACCTCGTCATCCCCTGAGAAAAAGTTTGCTTTTGAGATATATCATGTATTTCGCATTCTCTCATCTTCTCACGAACTTGATGTAACAAAAATGTTTCATGTCAGTTTCGGTTTTTAATAATATTTGGTGGTACCTACTGTACGCATCCTCTCTGTTATTGGGAAGACGTTCATTTCCCAAGAAAATAATAACTGTCTTTACTTTACGCTCTCAACCCTCTTTGATGTACAAGAGCCCAAGATTGAATTGATGCCGTCTGGGCGACTGTAAAAATATGATTTTAATTCCTGAATCCGTTGCTAAATTCAGCGACGTTATATATGTACAAACTTAATTGCGAGATACCTACCTACTCAACAAAATCCGTATATATTTTACTCGATATTTTATTATTGGTAGAAGCAACTCATGAAATTGAATCACACCCCTATCTATCAAAATATAACCTACCTAGCTATAAGTTTATAAGTACAAATACACAAAGTTAGATAACATGCATCCGGAAACAATCAACATCAAACATCATTCGTCATTGCATTTCTGTTCATCCGAATCTCAAATCCGAGAGTTAGGTGCTGCATTACAGCTTTTTGTTTTTGATCAGCAATTTTAGCAGTTCTAAATATATTATCATTATCCATGATAATTATCAATTATTAATAGGCTTACCTTGTAAAAATCCAAAATAACGAAATAACGACCTCTCTACACTTCAAACTTCTACACAACAAACACATAAACAAACAATGTTTTCTTATCGTATTCGTCCGTTTTGGAACGTCATTTGCTGTCAATGGTAAGACGCCCGCCAAATTCAAAAATGCTTTGAAAATATCAGGATCTGTGACAATTAAATTTATCATAAAAGACAACGTCAGAAACATGTTAACATAATGTCAACAATAATAACATATCTAAAACTAACATCAGATAGATGTTATGAAAAAAATATCATAAAAAATAACAATTTTACGATGTCAGAAATTATAACGTTAGAAGTATTGAATCAAAACGACGACATTCTGATGCTGTTATAGAAGACATAATATATTGCGATATGGCGTTCTTTTAACGTCATTCTGGCAAGTCAAAAAAATATTAGGAATAAATGAATTTTTTTAACGTCATTTTGACAAAGTATGTTATGTGGGTACTGTACGTATTCACTTGATAGTAATGAGAAATGATTTTTTCATTTTCATAAAAAATATGTTTTTTGTAAACTGAAGAACTGTTAAAAAAATATATTCAGTTTATAGGACGCGACATACGGATAGCGTTTAATCGTTGATATTTCGAGTTGAGTTTATTGTAAATTGATCTTCCAAAATGGAACTTTATTCTAACGACATATTGACATGCCTCTAAGATATGGAGTTTGTGAGGAGAATGGACATATTATGAGTTTCAGGGTATATACGTAGGTATATCGTAGCAATTATCCAGACCGCCGAATTTCGAACCATCAAACTTTTGCGAGAATTGAAAGGAAACTCAAGGAAACGGATAGTTTGAATTGAAATAAGGTGGTTGTACGTATTATCGACAGCGTCCCGATATCGACACTTTTGGCACTCTTCTTTATTTAATAAGGATCCCATTATAGCGATAAGAAATCGGTCTTGTCTTGTCTTCTTTTCAAAGTTAAATACTGTTATTGGTGTGGAGGCTGTTTTTTTCTACTTAATAACGATGGAATTTTTAGATTTCACAATAAAAACAGATTATTTCTTTCAAATTTCCAGAGAAAAATTTAAAGATGTCGATATTAAGTACAAGAATATGAACCCATGTACCAAGAACCGACACTAGTGTCGTTTAATGGGACAATCAATATACTCATGAAAATTTATTTTTTTGTGTTAAATGCAGAAGGCGAGATTGGGACCATTTATCGACACTACACTTTTGCATTGTTGAGTAATGTATTTTCATTTATTATAAGTGTCGATATGAGATGCAACTCTACTGTCGATGGAAAGGACGTTATATAGTGTCGAAATCAGGAATATAGAAACTTCTACAACAAATGATTTTTTTCTTAATATCAATTGATTAAAATTTTCAAAATTTGATATCTGGTAGATAGACATCATGCTTATTTGAATTAGAATCATATTTCGACACATATACTGTCGGTATAACAAACATAAGAAAATCGTATTTTATTTCAGAAAAATGTCCAAAAGGTTCTGGTATTCCGAGGAAAGCATGCAAAGAGCTCGAAATATCGAAACGGAATCTGACAAAAATAAAGAAGATAAAGAAAATAAACAATAATTGATTATTTTTTAAAAACCAGATAATAATACTATATCTTTATTAAGCAGCAGCTATAAAATTACAGTGTATAAAAATGTTGTAATGGAATACAATAATTATGAGCATTTAACAATAGAGATAAGGAATTTCCACAGGACGAGAAAAATCCAACCCCCGAGAAGACACTTAGAGCCCGGACTAGTAGTTTAATAGTTATTAAAATAATCTCAACACCATCGAATACAGAAGATCATACATTTAAAAATAATTTTTTTGAGTACAGATAATCGATTTAGTACTAGGTACTATACTGTCGATAAACGAAACATTTCACTGTTGATAATATGTACAGGGTGATTCATTTTCAGCGACAGGGTGCCAGTTCTCGTAAACTATTCATCGTAGAGACTTGCGGCAAAAATTTGTATTACTAAAACGGCCAAGAGAAAAACCTGGAAAATATTTTCAAGTTTCTGAAATGGTTTCTACACTTTTTGTCTAAGACGTTTTTTTCTATCTATCATAATAAAGTGGTGGGGGAAGTCCAATTGTTTTATTAAACAAACTGAGATCTCCCCCGTTTCGCTCGATCGATTTAAACGAGCTTGGGCTATATGAAAAAGCATGATCTGCACTTCAAAAAACTTTTTTGGTTTTGAATTTTTGACTTTCGCCGTCGCCGCTAGATGGCGTTAACTGAAATGGTAGCATGTTTTTGATTTTTTTCCAAAAAAATCAAATGTAATGGTATAATCGTTTTTATATATTTTAAAGGGGGATACATTTTTCTATAAAAAAAACAAAAAAAATAATGATTTTTTTTTTTTTTTTAATTTTTTTTATAGAAAAATGTATCCCCTTTTGAAATAAATGAAAATGGAGGTACAATTACATTTGATTTTTTTGGAAAAAACTCAAGAATATGCTACCATTTCAGTTAACGCCATCTAGCGGCGACGGCGAATGTTACAGATTAAAAAGCAGATGAGCATTTTATAGCGCAGACTATTCTCTTTCATATGAGCCCAAGTTCGTTAAAATCGGTCAAGCGAAACGGGAGAAATCTCCGTTTGTTTAATAAAACAATTGAACTTCCCCCACCACTTTATTATGATAGAAAAAAACGTTTTAGACAAAAAGTGTAGGTAGGTCAGTAAATCCGAAAATGAGCTCATCGGTATATTTTCATTGGACAAAATTCCATAAAAATCATATGTTTCTACTTGGTGTTGGTTGTTACGCCCCCTAGCGACCATTTCAGAAACTTGAAAATATTTTCCAGGTTTTTCTCTTGGCTGTTTTAGTCATAAAAATTTTTGCCGCAAGCCTCCACGATCAATGGTTTACGAGAACTGGCACATTGTCGCTGAAAATGAATCACTACACTGTGAATATCTGACTTTCGATATTAGAGAAATTTGGCCTTCTTATTTTTTTCACAATTATTTCAAAAACTGTGTGAGATAAATTAAACTCCGAATTAGTTTTCATTCTATATAGAACCTAACCTTTATCTCTGTAAAATAAAAAAGAATTTGATGTATAAAATAGATTTTATACAGGGTGTTTATCAATTGAATGCCGATACTTGAGGGTAATAATCCTTGAATGATTAAAAGACAAAAAGGTCATATGGACATTGGTCCGGAAGAGCCTAATTTTCAAAATACAGGGTGTTGAAATTTAAAAAAATAAATGTTTTTTATAATTTCTTTGATACTATTACAGATATCTTTATGAAATCTGGGACACGTTTTCTGTCCATCAATATGCATTTTGTCATGGGCAAACAATTTTATTATTTTTATCAATGGCGTCCCAACGGGTTTTGCACTCAATATTTTTTTAGAAAAAACTTGTACGCCACTGTTTCCTTTCAAAATAAAAATGATTTTTGAAATCTCTATTTATTTCTGAGCGAATTTGTTCTCTTGATTTTTTATCGTCCGGCGCATGATTTTCGCGTAAAAAAAATAAAATCTACTCAATTGCATTTGACACCCTGCTGTGTCTTCCAATATTTTCAAATCCGTGGTGCCCTCTTTAACATTCCCATGCATATTGATGCATAGAAGACGTGTACCAAATTCCAAAAAGATATCTGGAATAGTATCAAAGTAATAATAAAAAACAATATTTTTTTGTTTTAATTTCAACACCCTGTATCTTAAAATCTAGGAACTTGCGGACCTTTTTTTTTTGTCTTAAGATCATCCAAGGATTATTACCCTCAAGTATCGGCATTCAATTGATAAAAACTCTGTATATACTACCGAAGTCCGAAAACCTACTTAAACTGTCAACATAATTGGTACAACCACCTAACTGTCATTTGATAACGTCAACATATATTTTGAACTTCGGATCTCGAATAATTGAGTGGTTTTGGACACAATTTAAGTTGTTAGGCCGTTTCATCGGAACAATGAGTGGGTGTTCCAAATGAAACGTTTTATGGACTTTGGTTTCATAAGAACATTTTATTCAGGGACGGAACCAGGTTCACAAAATCGGGAATGGGAAATGAATGTATTTAGCAATGGAAATCCTCATGATATCAAGATGGATTAAAAATTGGTTTTCGGAAGGATTTGTTGATAACGTTCAACCAGTTGTAATGCCAAATCGGTTAAATGAGAATAACTCTTCCTCCTTGCAAACCCACCCGATTTGTTGGAGGATCTTTTTTTTTAAGAATTCGTACTCAATGTGGTATATGACGCGGCGCCACCCCACTCAAAAATCAATGTTAGTAGGAAAGATAAATTTCAATAAATTCATCGGTAAAGGCATCGATGCTCCAGTTATTTGGCCAGCAGGAGCATTCGAATGAACAAACACCTTTTAATTTCGATGGATTATCGTGAATTATCTTTGCAGAGAAACTTTATTATACATCCCATTATCCACTAGAGAAAACCATTCGACTAGAGTGTAGCGTAAGGTGATAAGGTTATAGTATCTGATTCTGACGATTTCAGTGTTCACTGTGTAGTGTATAATGGTTTTATCATAGACCCACGAACCAACGATTGATATACTTGAGCAGGAGGTGTGAAATGATCATAAAAGAAACTTTTTAAATAGCAGATCTCAGAACCTATGTCATTAGTCATCGAAAGATGCATTCAAATATGAGAGTTTAATACTGATGCATTCTATTGCTCCAAATCATTCGAAAACAGGAATGGAATTGAGATGGTCTCCAATCATCATTATAACGCTGAGATTGCGTATATTTTATTAGATTGAGGGTTGAGTAATTGATATACATAATTCAAGATCTGACCATCTTTTGTTCGGTATTATGTGTCATCGAAAAAAAAAGCGAGACAGTGGGATCTTCAGCAGTGCAGGTTGGTGTTGGTCTGGTGGCACCGATAGTTAGAGAACATTTCAATTTCCTTGTTCCGAGGGGTTTTCTATAGTATATTGTGCAACAAGCATGGAATGATACCCATTTCCTACGAGTATGAAGGTTTGTAGCAATTCATACGAGTAGGAAAAGGTCATTCCATGCGAGTTGTACACTCTACTTTTTCTACGTCTCTTAATTATTATCACTATTGTGTAATTAATATCGATTTTTACTTTTTGTTTTTGGCGTAGGTGTCAGATCATTTCATTTCCATTCAGTTTGCACTCGTTTCCATGGCAACAGTTAGGGAATGGTTTCATTTCCGTACAGTTGTACAATGTGCTTCGCTTCCTAATCGATATCGATTGCACAATGCTGATATTACCGTACAGTCGTAGGAAAAATCTATTTTTTGCCACAACATCGCATAAATGAAAAATTATCAAATTAAACTAGCACGCACTAGAAGAGATGAAAATTGATAATATGTCAATTTAGAGGGTACTCAACAGAAATAAACATAATAATGAGGACAAGAAACTCAATGTCTCGGTCTCAGTCGATAAAACTATATTGGGTTAGTTTGGGTTAGATGGCAAAGTTTTTCAGGAGCCTGAATTTCTCTATAGCGTTTAAAACAGATAATTCCCTTAAACAGCAACTTGTGAGAACAAAAGACAAAGTGGATAAGTTTTCTAGATCAGGTGTTTATTCCAGAGAGAATATAACTGTTATATTCTCTCTGGTTTATTCTCTTCAATGTGATGATTGGCTGTGCAGTGTATATTGGCCAATCTGGAAGGAGGATATCTGTTAGAGTGCACGGATATCTGAGCCTCTATAACAAATACAAAGACTCTGACATAACCGAGACCAAGTCTGCATTCGCCAACCACCTGCTGTCGACAGGTCATCATGCCACAATTCCTGATAATGTACTAGTCCTACATGAATGTAATAAGAGCAAGAAATTGGACCTATTGGAAAAGATGAAAATAAGTAGAGCAGTGAAAAACCCCGTACAAACTTGCGTGAATGACGTTTTTAATTTTGAAGGGGGATTAATTTTCAATAATCTACAATAGTGGCTGTATCTTAGTTTCTCTTCAGTTTGTTGTTTGTTATTGTCCAAACCTCACTTTGTCAATTGTCATTGTGTCAGGCGGACAGGCGGGACAAGTGACAGAGACGGCTGATACCATACATGACATCTTTGATGGACTGGAGTGTTCCTTGATTTAGACAGCACTTGTTATTTTCATTTAATGACGTTCAAATGTTGTCCAATATTCTCTGTAATCAATCCGTTTTTACTTCTATTTGTTTTATGTTAATTTTAGTCATTTGACATGTGTTTTACATTTTCATATAATTGGTCGTCCGTGTGTTTTTAGCAGTAAGTTCTGGTGAAATTGAGTGATAATTATTCTTAACAAACCTAATTTTGATAGGTCTGATGATGCCCTAACAGGCGAAACCCGGGTCACCCAATATAGTTTTATCGACTGAGACCGAGACATTGAGTTTCTTTCCCTCATTATTATAATCAGGTCTCTTAGAGCATGGATGAGTTTTTCCAGTTAGAAATAAACACGTTTCTCCAAATGATAATATATTATGTTAAAATGAAATGTGCTTAATGACATTGCAGAGGATAAACCTTTCTTTAGTCCATTGAGAAGTTGGGGACTGCACGAGAGATTATATTGTTATTCCAAAAAGTCGGTAGGATAACTATACCTACTCGAGTGACGTTGCCCTTCTGTCTGACAACTATAACACACATTGACATTGAGTCTGTAGTTTATTCATATACAGGGTGATTAACGTAGGTGTTCTGTTACAATTATTTCAAAAACGGCTTCTCTTTTCAATTGAGGCGATATGCAAGACTAATGCATCTTTTAAAAATATTTTGATGATTGCAGCGTTGCCATACACTATTTCGCCTAGTAACTTTCTTATTTCAAATAGAAGACCCCGTATATTATTTGATTTTTGTATTATGTATAAAATTTTAGGATAATTTTTATAGAACATGCCATATGTCTATAATGATGATAGTTTCTTGATTATTTGACATTTTATATAAAAAATGACAAATGCGACTGATTCAAAAAAAAAGATTTCTCAGTAACAGTTACGAACTAAGGCAGTTGACGGCAGTCTCTCCAAATTTCAAAGTATACTCATAGACTTTTCCAAATATGTTGAGATTTCATAAAGTGTGCGAAAAAAATCCATCACATTTTTGCAAATGAAAATGACTGAAACTCGATTTTTTTGCGAATGGTACACCTCGTATTTTATGTTTGCGATGAACTTAGCCTTCAATTGTGATTAAAAAATTTCAACATAGTGCTACACCTATCGTCAGTCATTTGTGAAATATGGCGAATTCCAAATCCAAATCAGGTGTATTAATTAATCTCACTTTTGATTTTATAAAACAGTGAATAATGTATTCAACAAATGCGAATGTTGAATACATTTCTAGAAACATCGATTAACCTCACAATTGATCGAGATCAAACAATTTGTAATCAAATGTTAACATTTTTTTAGATTCGGATGCCAATTTTATTGAAAACATAAAATATCATTTGAAACAATAATTTACGTCCAGTCTATTCCATTTGTGATTTTTTTTTGGCGCACCCTGTAGAATTTTTGGAATATCTGGAATAATTTATTGTGTACTGTGATATTTGAAATTCAGATTCAGAATGTCATACAGAATTCAAAAATCAAATAATACACACAGTGTCCTATTTGAAATAAGAAAGATGCTAGGAAAAACTCGTAGATCTGACAACGCTGCCAAAATATTTTTAAAAGTTACATATCTAATTTCATATCGACTCAGACCAAAATTCAAGTGATTTGTAAAAGCAAGTCTTGAAATTATTGGTGGTCTGTTACAACAACGTGATTCACCCTGTATAGTTTTATGTTAATGGAACCATGATTGACGAACTGAAAGACAAAATTTATTCAAATTCTCTACTCAGTAACTAATCTATCATTCAATCATGAAGAAACATACACAGGGTGTTACAAATTCGATGGGAAAGCATTGCTAATTCCTTAACCATAAGAGATACAGCGTCGGTTAAATGGAGGCAAAGTTGCGCATTTTGGCACTCAATAATATGCCGCTGAGAAACTTTGAAAATTCCGAAGACTTCCGGAGATATCCGGAAAAAATCAATTTTTTCAAAATTCTTTTTTATTTCCTCCTGAGTTAGTTTGAAGGAATTATTGAAAACGAGTGGCACATTTTCATGGCCACTTTTTCTCCTCTTGAAGGTAGGGTGGTCGGAATTTATATCCGACGTTTCGATTTTCCGCAACCATCATCAACTTAATTTTTTCAAATACAAACCCAACTTTTTTTATGCATTTTTGGATAGCTCCTGACTTCCTGAACATCATGATGTGTCACACTTGTCATTCCAAAATATGCAGAATTATAATCCGAGATTTTTCAAAATTCAAACTTCTTGATCTCTTTGTAATGCAATGCGCGTATTGTAGTCATGGTAACAAAAACAACTTGTCACGCATGTGGATAATAACTAGCCAAAAAACTTTTTTTTAGCTGAAGTTTCTTTATTCAAGCTTCAAAACTATTCATAGGCGTGACAAGTTGTTATTGTTACCATGACTACGATACGCGCATTGCATTACAAAGAGATCAAGAGGTTTGAATTTTGAAAAATCTCGGATTATAATTCTGCATATTTTGGAATGACAAGTGTGACACATCATGATGTTCAGGAAGTCAGGAGCTATCCAAAAATGCATAAAAAAAGTTGGGTTTGTATTTGAAAAAATTAAGTTGATGATGGTTGCGGAAAATCGAAACGTCGGATATAAATTCCGACCACCCTACCTCCAAGAGGAGAAAAAGTGGCCATGAAAATGTGCCACTCGTTTTCAATAATTCCTTCAAACTAACTCAGGAGGAAATAAAAAAGAATTTTGAAAAAATTGATTTTTTCCGGATATCTCCGGAAGTCTTCGGAATTTTCAAAGTTTCTCAGCGGCATATTATTGAGTGCCAAAATGCGCAACTTTGCCTCCATTCAACCGACGCTGTATCTCTTATGGTTTAGGAATTAGCAATGCTATCCCATCGAATTTGTAACACCCTGTATAGTTTTGTGAGCTCTTTTTGAAACATGGGTGCTTGTGATGTGAACCCATCAGCACTTTCCACGTTCATTATTTTTTGCGTCGATAATCCCATGGGCTATTTTCTAGGTAGATCACTTTTTGTTGTAGAACATAGACCTGATCAATAAAAAAAATCATCATTTGATCATATATTCATGCTCACTTCAACATAATTTTCTTATGTAGCGCAATATCGGAACAAATTTTTTTATTTCTAAGTAAATCATTCTTATTAAGAGCAAAACTTGAATCTTGTTCGTTCCTCGAATACCGAAGGACTATATTTACTTTTGGAGTATTTGATGTTAAAATGTTTTCTTCATGAATACCCCGCTGAATGTTGAGTTGAGTAAATTAGGTAAAACCATCTATCAAAAATTGATTAACATGATTAATCAAATAAACCGCATTCTACTCTCCCTTGAAACACATTGCTACATTTTCTCATTTCATTCTAAGATTGAAATTTTGAATTTCATTCAAGACTGATTCAATGAGTTCGCCTAAAATAATTTGTTATATAATTGCTTTGATCTGTTGTGAATTTGTTTGAAACTTTCGTTATACATTTCGAGAGCAACTATGGAACAAAAAATATGGTATAAACTATTATAATTATTGGAAATCATTCTATTTATTTTGATTACTTGATATTCAATTCATCTAATACAAATAATACAGACGAAGCATATGAATAAATAGCAATGACTTAAACTTAACCCAACTTCAATCCGGTCTTCCGACTTATTCTGTCTTGGTATGCGGATTACATTCTGCATCCACTGGGTAAGGTCATTTCGTCAATATAGAACCATGAGCATAGGGGAACTTAAATAAAGAGTCGGAATATAGAGAAAAATGGGTCGTGGGTCGTAAGGTTCTTTCAAAGGGAATATTTCACGGATCTCATAAACCTGATGCAAATTCAGGGCATCACAGGAAACAAGGAAAATCAGTCTACACAATTATGTTACTTTTTCTTGAGACGAGCCCATCAGCATGTTCAAGCTTTAGACTTCAGACAGCAAGCTGCTCGAGTATTGAAAGCGGGCCACCCTCATAACTTTTTAATAATTTATGGATCTATTTTGACGATTTTTTTTTGAAATGTAGAATTGTCTCTGATGTAGAGAGGAAAAAGGTGTATTTTGAGGCCATACGTCGCCCAGTTTTTTCCAAAAACCAAGGCCTACTAGAGCATATTTAGAGGCTGGAAAATCCAGAAAACATATTAGCGATTTTTTTAGAGAAAATCTGACTACCCCACTGGAATTTTCGGAGTGGAGTTCAATACCGCTGTCATATCGTATCGTCAGACGGAGTATAGCTGTCGACCAGCAAAAGGTGAAGGCAATTGAGGCATGACCAGTACCAATGAACCTTCACGAATTACGAAGTTTCCTGAGTCTGTGCACGTACTACCGGCGTTATGTCCTATGGTTTTCCAACATCGTTCGACCTCTTCCTAGGCTCACGGAGGCACAGAGGCGTTTCCACTGGGATGAATGCCAGAAAGCCTTTGTCACGTTAAAAAAGAGCACTTTCCAGCGCACTCGACCCAGGCTACCCACTAACAGAAAGGAACTTTGTCCTGGACACGGATGCAAGCAACGCGGGACTTGATGCAGTGCTGTCCCAGATTCAGCAAGGGCATATGAGAGTCACCGGTTTCTTCAGCAAAGCTTTGTCGAAATCTGAACGCAATTACTGCTTCACGAGAAGAGAGCTGTTGGCAGTTGTCAAAGGGGTGGAGCATTTCTACAAATACCTCTACGGAAAAACGTTTCTGCTGAGAACTGACCATGCTGCACTCAAACGGCTCCTACAGTTCAAGAATCCGGAATCTCAAATAACTCCCTGGATTGAGAGACTCCAGGAGTTTGATATCGACACAGAACATAGAGCTGGTTCATGCCACAAGAACACTGATGCACTGTCCAGAGCTCTGTAAGCAATGCCATAGAACTGAGGAGAAAGAAGCGAACATTTGCAGAACAACTGGTGTAGTGAATGATTCCTGCCTGTCCCAGGCTCTTCGTGGGGACCAGAAGAAAGATCCAGATCTGAAGCTTCTCATCGGATGGATTATGGAAACAGGCCGGCAAACGACCAACTTGGGAAAAAGTCGCGCGTTTCTCGACCACTGTGAAATCCTATTGGGCTCAATGGGGCTCGACGGTTCTTAACGACGGCATGCTGAAGAGGCTGGTGAAGAAACTGGTTGGCACGGAAGATTGGAGGCAGATGGGGGTTCCTGGAAATAGACAGGCAGAAGTAATGAAGAAGGTCCATGATGGCATCACGGGAAGACATCTGGGAGTAACCAAGACACTGGGAAAGCTGCGGGAGCGGTTTCACGGGGTCAATTGCCAAGCCGGTGTCTGAGATTGGTGCAGATGTGTCATATGTGCTAAAAGTAATGGACCACAGAAACGCCCAAACGCCCCTATGCGCCAGTATAATGTTGGGAGCCCGTTTGAAAGGTTCGTCATAGATATTGCTGGACCGTTTTCTGAGTCGAAAGCAGGAAATAAATACATTCTGGTCGCAATTGATTACTTAGGCAAGTGGGCCGAAGCTTATGCTTTGCTAAACCAAGAAGCGGCAACGGTAGCTGATACTGGTCAAGAAATGGATCTGACGTTTTGGTGTTCCGTTGAACCTGCATTCGGATCAACAAAAAACAAATAACTCTGCGTTGTTCAAGAATGTTTGTTTACGTCTTGAAGATTAAGGAGACAAGATCGGCTGTGCTGCACCCACAATCGGATGGCATGGTGGAATGAATGAACCTTACCATCAGTCGAAACTTGGTCAAAGTTGTCTCTGACCATCAATGAGACTGGGACGAGAACCTTCACATGTTCATCGCCAATATTTGTCCTATAAAGCGACATTTGTCAACCCTGTGTATCGATCTGCTTCTAGTACATTCCAGCGGCAGGCGTAGGAATGTTCTATGCTGTTCTGCAGGTTTCTTCAGTATTCTGGCTGTTTTGGGAACGTGATATATAAGACTAGCGCGGCGCCGCCGCTAGTTTAGTTGGTTCTTCAAATAAATTAGTTAAATCTGAGCAGTGTTTTCTATAACGAAATTCGTATCAATATGAAGAATCATTTTTGACGGAAATATGTTTGGCCAACAAAAATCACGCGTGGCTTTGATGGCTACCGCCACCTCAATATGTTAAAATCTGAATGATATATGACATTTTAGACATACAGTGCGGCTCTGAAAGGTCCCGCCCCCCTTGTAACTTTTGAACCGTTCGATATATGCGATATATCAAAATACGCAAATTTGCCTCCATTTAACAGACCTTGTACTGATTACTGATTACTGAAGTACAGGCGCTACGAGTTTCGGGCTGTTGGCCCCGACACCGCAGCCTCTAGTTGGGCTTATTGTATCTTCTCTGTGCCTGTCTCTCAGTCGAGGAGCTCCATTGCCCGAATAAGGTTTATGACTCGTTCTACTGTTTCCCTGTCCGTCCTTCGAGGAGTGGTTGTGAATTCCCCATTATCTCTTCTCCAGTACGCCAGCGCTTCACATTCGAATACAATGTGGGAGGCTGTTTCCTCCTCCTCGTTGCACAGCCTACATATGGGTTCCTCGTTGAAAAGACCCATGATATGCATGTGTTTCCTTAGAGTGCAGTGTCCAGTTAATATACCTGTTACTTTCCTAAGCTGATTCCTGCTGAGTTGCAGTAGGCTTCCAGAAAATGATGATTCGATCTCGTCTGCCATCATTAATTTACTGTGTTTCAGACCTGGTGATTGGCACCATCTAGCTTTCTGTTGTTTTTTGGACCAACAGTTCAGCCAACCTCTCACAGAGGATTTTGTAATACCAATAGCAGGTTCTGGACCCAGAAGTGGTGTGTTTGCAGCTTTGCGTGCTAGTAGATCCGCCCGCTCGTTCCCAGCTATCCCTGAGTGTCCTGGTATCCATCCAAGAGTAACATCGTTAGATACTTCCAGTGTGACAAGGTTTTGCTGACAGTCCATGACTTGTTTGGATTTGGTTTCCCGACAGGAGATGGTTTTGATTGCGGCTTGGCTGTCACTAAGGATAAGGATTTTCCTTCCTCTGTAGCCTCTCCTGAGGTTTTCTTGCACGCATACGTTTATTGCATGTACTTCTGCCTGGAAAACTGTAGCGTAGATCCCGAGTGGTTCACATGTTTCCCACTTTGGATTTTCACCTACGATTCCGGCACCAGTTCCCCGGTTTGTTTTGGAGCCGTCTGTGTACCATATTGCCCCTTTAGCCATCCGGAGTTGTTTCACCGTTTCCTCTTCCCATATTAGCTTGGTCTTAGGAGACGTGCTAAAGTTGATATTTTTCAACATGATATCACTCCTCATTGTTACTAAGTGGTTCGTGACTGTGCTGGTTATCTTAGTGTGTCCTTGGGAGTTTGAGTGGCTCCAGTTCCCGGTGTTGCTAAGTCTATATGCTCCCATTCTTGCTTCCATTTTGATATAGATATCTAAAGGAGGTAGGTTAAGCATGGCCTCTATGGCAAGTGTTGGAGTGGTTTTCATGGCTCCCGTTACACAGAGACATGCTAGCCTCTGAACTTTTGCAAGTTCCGTGGCTGCTTGTCGCTGCTCGATTTTCGGCCACCAGACAACAGAGCTATAAGCAAGGGTGGGTCTCACCACGGTACAGTAGAGCCAGTGTACCATGCGCGGATTTATGCCCCAATTCTTTCCTATCGCTCTTTTTGTTGCCATTATTGTGGCTTTACCTCGATTCACTATTTTCTGTAGGTGTGAATTCCATGTGAGTTTGTCATCCAGGATGATGCCTAGGTATTTGACTTCTCTTACCACCTGCAGTTCTTGTCCAAAGAACATGGGTTTGAATAATTCCGCTGTCTTCCTCTTTCTCGTAAAGCTGACCAGGGTGGTTTTCTCAGGATTGACCTTCAGGTTCACCTTCCTGCACCAATCTTCTACGATTGTCAGAGCATGCAGACAGCTCTGTTATTGTCTTGGTGTGTTTGCCAGTGATAAGTATTGCTACGTCATCGGCATAGCCTTGGGCGTAGAAACCTTTGCTGTTTAACTCTACCAGTAGTTCATTTGCGACTAGGTTCCAGAGGAGAGGGGACAAGACTCCACCCTGGGGGCAGCCTTTAGCTGCCTCTATAGTTACAGTTTTGTCAAGCATAGTTGCTTGAATTCTTCTACCTTTCAGCATGTTTCTTATCCACCTACAAACTGTGTCTTTAATTCCACGCCGATTGATTGCGGTGGTCATTGAATCGAAGGAGGTGTGATCAAATGCTCCTTCTATATCAAGGAATGCAGCTAGGGCAACTCCTTGGTTGTTCAGTGGTTGCTCTATTTTATGAACAAGTTCATGCAGAGCAGTTTCACATGATTTACCAGGTTGATAGGCGTTTTGGTTTTTGTGTAGTGGCCTCTCTATTAGGGAGGTCTCCCTAATGTGCCTTTCAATCACTTTCTCCATCGTTTTGAGTAGAAACGACGAGATTGGTCTGAATGCCTTGGGCTGAGAGCTATCTTTCCCGGGTTTCGGTATAAAGACCACTCGCGAGAGTTTCCATATCATGGGTATGTGTCCCGTTGCCAGGCTTGCTCTGAATAGTTGGCAAAGCATCGATATGAGTTGGGCTTCGCCCTGCTGCAGGTCTGCCGGTATTATCCCATCGCATCCAGGTGCTTTGTATGGTTCGAATGAGTTTATGGCCCATTCGATTCTATTTGGTGTCACAATCTGTCGGGCTATGACCCAATCATCTCTTGATCCTCTCATCCGGAGGATCTCAGGAGATAGGGAGTTGACTCCCTGTTGCGAGTTGATTATGGTCGAGTCTGGAAAGTGTGCCCTGAGTAGTGTCTCAATGGTTTCTTCGTCATTTTTCGTGTATTCCCCATTTGGTTTCTTTAGTGTTCCCATTGGTGGAAGGGGGTCTTTAGCTAGGATTCTCTGAAGGCGTGCGCCTTCCGAGGTTTTTTCGACCTCAGTGCAAAACTTCCTCCAGGAGTTCCTCTTAGCTTCCCTTACTTCTTTGTTGTATTTCGTCAGAGTATGGTGGTATTCATCCCATTCACCGGTTTTCTTGGCCACATTGAAGAGTCTGCGTGTTTCCCCCTTCATCTTGTCAAGTTTCTCGTTCCACCAGGTTGTGTCCTTGCATGAAGAACGCCGGATTAGCGGACAGCTTTGATGGTATGAGTAAATTATAGCGTTTTGTAGTTGTTCTGCTACCACCTCAACATCAAATCTGTTACGCATACGTTCCTTGATCCCGCTCAACCCCGCCTCCAGCTCCTCCCGGTATTCAGTCCAGTTCGTTTTGCGTGGGTTACGGTACATTTCTGACGGCTTGTCAATACTATTGATTTCCATCAGTATATACCTATGGTCCGACAGGGATGCTTCATCGGATACGCGCCACCGCTGGATATCGGGATTAATACGGGAGGTGGACAGAGTGACATCAATAACTTCCGACCGTATGCGGTTTGCAAAAGTAGGCTTGTTGCCCTTGTTTAGAATCTCCAAATCATGGGTTATAATAAAATCCAATAAAGACTCACCTCTTTTGTTGATATCGCTGCTCCCCCAGATGGTGTGATGCGAGTTGGCGTCCATACCTATTATACACTGTAGAGATTTGCTGTCAAGACCAACAATGAGTGTCATGCCCTCATTGTCCGTCTTGTGGCTGATTATTCTCCAGTCCTCGGTCTTCAGCCCCATGTTTTGGGTTTTGAGGAACTGGAGAGCTTGTGCCGGTTCCTTGATTCCCGCGGATTTTGTCGGTATCCAGACAGCAGCCCTCACGACTGGCACCACTCTGTGTGCCAGGCCAATCCGAAGACTGGTTCCCTCGTAGGGGCTGAAGCCTGGAACCACCCGCAGCAGCCAAGTCTTGGCAGCTTCATTGGCGCCAGTGATATAAATCACCCCACCTCTGAAGCTGCTGTTCTTGAACTGAGGACCAGTTCCGGGTTCGCATTTGAACACTTCCCGGAGTAGAGACTGTTGTAGGCCTCTACACTGCTCCTCAGTGAAGGTTTCATCCGGATATTTCTCGGAAGTGATGGCCATTCTAAGCCCGGCTAGGGTTTCGCTGTAAGTTTCCCCAGTTGATGTACTGGGTGTTACTTCAGCATCCCCCTGCCGTGACCTTTTCTTGGCGTTTTTTTCTGGGGTTGGTGTGTTGCCCTCAGAGCGACCCCTCTTTGCAGAGGATTTGTTTGCAGGGGTCCTAGGTTCACCTGATGCTCCAGGCTCTGAGGCCCGAGCATCAGGTTTCCCAGTGTTCCCTGAGCTATTCGGGAGGGTTCTATTCCCGGGATTCCTATTTGTCCTCGGTTTACGAGGCAGTATAGGCTCTCCCTTGGCTTTAGCCCTCTGAATCGCAAGCTTCCTTCGCTGGGCTCCGGAAAGCTTTGCCATTTTGTTCAGGCTGATGTTGCCAACGCCTGAACCAATGGCAGATACACCGGCACCGGGGATTGCATCACTGCTTCCCTGGTTACCCGTGGTTGGTTCATGAGTTACATCGAGGTTTGGTTGTTCCTCGAATGCCAGAACGTGTGATTGGCCCTACCCAAAATCCGTGGGGCCAGCGTTGGCCACCGGGGCTTCCACCCGGTCGGAACCAACGGTGAGATTGAAACTCACTTGGGGTACAAGGCCCTCAGGTTTGTCACACATCGTTCTTAGGTGCTGGTAACAGACCTTGTATCTCTCACGGTTTTCAAGATCCCCATGATAGACATCCTTATCTGTATATACACTGTATATCTCAAAACTAAGTAGAATAAATGAGTTCGACTGAATTACAAAAAAGTTTATAAATAACATGTACTTTAGCATGCGCGTAATTTCAAAGTCCCTGCAATCGATTAATATTTTCTATGCGTCGCGACGCTTTACTCTTGGTAGGCGTCGAATTTTTTTAACTGTGAAAAATAACTACTCGACCCCATACATTGACTACTTTTTACAGAAATCAAATATTCCTATTCGTATCCGAGATATTGACGTGCGGAGTTTTAAGTGAAAAACCCTGTAGGGGATTTTTTGAAAGATTACCCTCTATATTGAGAAAAAAACCGACTATACCACGTTATTAGACATAACTCCTAGTGATATTTAATCATGTTTTTCAAAGAGCTCTGGATGCTTGGTGGTTGGTCCAATCATGATTTGAAAACAAAAATGGAAACAAGAAGTAATATTCTACAAACCTCGATTTTGCATTGAAAATTATGAGAACTATATGAGCGTATGCAGTCTGTCAAGTATTTCCACAAATTATAGATACTTTCTCCTATTATTCCCTTTCCACTCGGCCTGCTCCGGCCGCTTAGCCATTCACGCTGTTAAAGGTTGTTGGAGCAGGGAGAAAACATATGAAAATTTAAAAACAAAAACTGATTCCAGCAAACTCTAAAGCCAAATCACTGCAGTAATATTGTATTGACAAAAGACGACGATGCTGGCGTAACAACTGAAAAATTTGATTTGCTTTTTAGAGAGTATTAGGTACTGATAATTTTGTGAAATAGAAAAAGGCATTTCGATATTTTAGGTCACAGGGAAAAGTAGCTTTACTTTGTCAGCTTTTTTCAGGAATCAATAATTCCAATTATTTTTCAGTAGTTCTCGACAGGTCTTCTCAAAGTCAACACTTCTGTCAATAGATTGTTTTATCGTTATCAATTTAGGCAAATGGAAGATGGATAATATTTAAAATAAAAATATCTCACAAGCTTTGATAACTTCTTGTGAACATTGTTCACTTCTGAAAACTTCAACAATGGGGGCTATGATTGAACGTTTACGTAAACTTAACGTGAATGTTCAATCATAGGGCCCAATATCTGTACCTATTTTTTTTTAGTGTAAAGATCACAACGAATACGAAAATATCATGACGTACATATGTACTTTTAAATATTAGAATGTGTGTATTTGTTTTCATCGTCGAATACTATGAGTAGTAGGTATTTATTTGACTCTGGCAAAGCTTCACCTTTATTCACAGTTACCAGTGGCTTTCAAATATTCATATTAGTTAGAATTTTGAAAGAACTTTCATGATAATAACCTTGATTCACCCATCGTTGGACGCGGAAGATGGGGTTGTCGGCATGCACCATGCAAATAAGCTAGGTGAAATAACAAGGTATGTATCAAATGTATTTATAGTTCGTGTTATACTAAAGAGATCACAAAATGCTTTTTAAAATCTATGCGAGGTGTTAAAAACTGACTTTGTTCCAAATTTGACCTGACTTCTTGAACATTCTGTATAAAATTTTATTACAAAATCATGGTTATAGGTGTATTTGGATAATGCCGTTTTTTTAATTCAAAAAATGCTCTTCTATTAGTCATGAAGAAGACATTGTGTCTCAGTCTTGGGTTCTATAATTAAAAAAAAATCAAATCGGTCGGGAAATCGGTCAATTTTTTATTTAATTGATTACCAAATTATCGCCAATCAAAATGAAACACACTGTTTATCAAATTCAACGATTCAGGTGAAGAAGAAATGCGAGTTTTCTGCTTGTGAGCAGTTTTATCACTGGCTTCTAAAATCCGCTGAAGCGTTCTTGGCGAAAATTTTTGAAAACTTCAAAACCCTGTAGCTTCGTTGCTCATAACAAAGCATCTCTGCATCCATGTTAGTTGGATTTTTCTCATTTTCATGTAAAGCATACGCCTCTGGCTTATCAACGCTTAGTTTTGAATCACCCCATAAGCCTACAATATAGAAACCTATTTCCGTCTGTGTTGATCCTTTAAATACTATTTATATGTCTTCATTTTCTTGAATATCCCAAGGTGAAGTATTTTAATATCAATAATATTTCAACGCTTACTGCTGATTGTCAGGATGTGGAAGATGAATTCTTTATACATTTTCAAAATGTCTTTTATGAAAACCACTTTCCACTTCTTTTTCTGAGCAAGTTTGCCAAGGGAAACCAATTCAATTTCAAAATAACCTTTCCATATCCTCAACAACTTGCACTGATAAATCATCTAGTCCTGGAGTCTTTTATAATCCAGTGGCTCCGCTGAGATTCGTAAAAAATCTTTTCAGAGATGTATATTTTAAAACAAATCGATGTTAACATCGACTACAAAATATACGTAGTGGTGAATAGTTACCATCAATGAAATCAATGCATTTCAAATGTTTCAAAATATAAACCGTTGCCAGCGCGAAATGTTTCACCTGTTATTTCAAACTAAATGGTGATAAATATATCATTAACCACCGACAAGCTCATGCCTAATGACGAAAGCGAAATCGCCAACGATGTATTGTAGATTTTTTACCTGAAGCTAAGATATGTAGGTTGCTTGATAGTGTAAGTGCAAAACTCTGATTATTTATGTATATTTCCATATCAATATTAAATTTCGGCTTGATGTATATTTAATAAGCCAGTGAGTGTTCTCGGATCACCAAAGAATGTCGCCTATAGAGGCCTTGAGGAGACGAGTTGGTTTTGAAGACTGCCTTGATACTGTTGGTCCCATATGTCTCTTTATCTGATTAGAAAATAACAAGGTCAACTTATCTAGGACATGACTATCTTAAAAATGACATACCTTTTTGCATTCGATAAAAATGTATTTGCGACCTATTTTTTTCTGGCATAGGAAAGTTTGAAAACAATTATCAAAAAAATAATTCGAAATCGCCACGCCCTTATGAATTTCTTGCACCAAATTCACTTACCCACTTCGTGGCCATACGTTCATTGGAACCAAATCCCGTGACTAACGTCCGTGATTTATTTTGGTGAAAAGGTATTTTTTTGCAAGACCGTACCGATTAATATAAACATTATACTTATTCCTTATTCCACAAAGAAGTTCAACTTTGATGATAAAATTATCGTTTTAAGAAGTTTATATTCATACAGGATTTTTCCTAAACATTAGTGAAAAATTCGAGGATTGATTCCTGAGGTATATTCATGAAAAAAACATTGGACGAAAAATGCTTCCCAAGGGAGCTACGCCCTTTTAAAAAGGGCATCCTGAGGACGGTTTTTCCTCAATATCTCCGGAACCATCCGGAAACTATCAAATTTAACACATCGCATAAACTTTTAATCTTCGATCAGAATTTGATCTCAAATTTTGAAAATTCAAATCAGGGGTGTACCATACTGTGGGGGTTAAGGATAAAAACAATCCTATTTTTTGAAGGGTACTTCCTTGGGTATTTTTATTTCACATCCTGATTTAAGAATAAGATACATCAATGTTTTTGATTTTTAATATCGAAAGGGGCTTGTGGTTCGGGATTGAAATGCATGCGCATTTAAATTTTGTCGCTCGCGGGACACAAAAATCCTCGTTCGGAGGTAAAAATTCGACGTTCGCCGAACAAGAATATTGTGTTTATAACTAATAATATTGTGTTCAAATCAATTTTGAGTTTTCTTTTTTAATGATGGTGCATACTTCATGTTGCAGAGATAAGAATTGCTTGCAAATCATAAGGTACCTAAAGTATACAATAATTACTTTGAGGATACTATTTCTGAAACGCGTTTGCAGTAGTATGCTTACTAATTCGGAATGTATTCCGAATATGTTCAGGATTTCTTCCGCCAACAGAGCTAGTTGTTCAGGGTATTCAATGTTATATTCATATTCTGAAACATAGATTTCAACAGCTTTTCTTCACATTCAGTCACATACTATATTCACTTTCACTTCTCAAAAGCCAACACAGTAGTCCAAAACATCTATCAATATTCACGGTGTAGAAACGCCATAGACATCCATCTGGCCTACTAACAATATATCGCAAAATTTATTATCATTCTTGAAGATCCGATGTGGATTTCGTTTTTTTAAGTTTCTCAGTTTGCTTTAAGGCGCGTTGTAGTCGCGGAAAAATGGATTTGAAGATAGTTTTTTTAGTTTTTTATGGTTTAGTACTCAGCCAAGCTTCACCTACTATGTACAAAGTGAATGAAAATAAGGTTCTTGAAAAAGGTGCGTAGTTTTGATAAATTATGTGTTGTTCAAATCCCATCAACAAATATTATCGTTTTCAAATTTTCTATTGGTTGAAGGAAAACAATTTGAAGATGTAGGCTTAAAAGAATAGTTAATATTCATAATATAGGTGTGAGTTCATTCAAGGAAATAAAGCGTGGTTTAATTCATTTTTAACCATGACTTTGAATAAATGCTGTTGCATAAAGGGTGGAAAAAAATGAGGTTTTATTGGAATGCAAACTTTTGTATGCCTTGTACTACTGCTACTTTAAGTTGATTGGATCGATCACTACGCGTATGTGAGTACATCGAGTAGATTTTTTTTGTTAGAATAATAGGAGACCTTCGGATTTTCGATATGTTGTGAACACGTAATAAAAGGCTCGATGCTTCAAGCAAAGTCTATATATTATAGACTTTGCTTCAAGTACATGGTGATCCACCATAATGTCGCCCCTTCAACTTTTTTATCTCGAGTGTCCCAAAAATTTGAAGGTATGGTTATGTAGGTATTAAAAAATACTTTTTTTTTACATGTACAAAAATCATTAGTGTACCGGCGAAATCAAAAATTTTGTTTTTTTTTAAATCGATCTCCCTATATTTGAATGGATTTTTAAATTCCTAGTAAAATTCTAAACATAATTCATCAACATACCATATACTTAAGTTCAACGGTTTTCGAAATATTTGCATTTAAAACGCACGGTTTTTCACATAAAGTCAAAAAACGCATTCATTGGTGTCAAGTCGGGGCGGTTCCGGAACCGTGCAGTTGGCAGCATTATTCTTCCGATTCATTCAGGAAACCTCTCCTAATTTTTTGATTTGAAATAAATATTTCACAAACGGTTGAATTTAGGCATATGGTATTATGAATTATGGTTAAAATCTCACGAGAAATTGAAAAATAAATTTAAATGTGTATATGGTTATACATCCAAAAAAATCCAATTTCTCTATTTCCCCGGTAAATTGATGATTTTTCAAACTTTCCTCACACGTGGAAAAAAGGATTTTCAAGTACCTTCATGATAATACCTTCAAATTTTATGTGACACTTGAAATAAAAAAATTAAGGGGGGCGACACCATGGTGGATCAACCTGTACAAACAATATTAACATCAAATTGGAATAATCTTTACAGGGCTTTATTTTAACTTGATTTTCGAACAAGATTTGTGAAACTGATCTCCAGTTTGTATGTTATATTCTAAAAATATATAAGTAGTAATACCATATGTATATCAAAGCTAAGTGTAATTCCTTGATGCTTCTGAACCGTTTGATATATTTGAATGAAATCTGGACACATCATCTGTGGGGATGTTTGAATTTTTTGACATAGTAGTGACAGCTGAAAATAACAACTGGGCGCCACTCAGAACGCAAAAATCAAATGGAAAAGGGGGAGTTATACCTCATTTCAAAGGTATTTTCATCCTTATTACACCCTGAAAGTTTGAGGTCGCTGTCTCTTCAGCTTCTTCGACATATTAATTTTAAAGAAAAACTGACAAAATAACTTAAAAGTGCTTTACTTATGATCAAAATTCTTTGGCACACTCTGTATACCTACTCAAAATATTGCTGAGTATCCAATAAGTCATCAGAAAGACAGCTAAATGATACATCTATGCCATAACATTCTCAGTTGTGAACTTAGAATTAGCAGAACAGCCATTCAAAGTCCTATGTGTCATAATTTTAAAAAAAAGATCGATATTTCAAAAACGAAAGAAGATATCAACAAAAATCCAAAAATTTTCCGAGGTATGGACCTAACAAGCACTTGGGTGTATAAAAAAAAGCTCCAAAAAATCTTTGTGAAAATGAGGGGGCCGTAAAGAAAAAGAAAATTCACAGTACTTTTTTTACCACCCTGTATAAAAGAAGTTTTTGAGGAAATCAATTTTTAACCATCCGCATAGACCGCAAAGAAATGCTCTGAATCGTGGTGCAAACCGCATATTTTTTCATCGATTCGTTAAAAAATTATGAGTGTCCAAACATAGGCGAGTAGTTTATATTGAACAAGTATTGAACGGTACAAAAGTTAGAAGGGGGGGCATTAAAGAATTACACTGTACACCTACAAACTCGCCACTCGCCTAAAAACTTGCATTTTCGAAATCTATACATTTTGAGCGTGTGGATAACGTGATCCAAAACACTAAAGGGAATATTGATTATGAGAAGTAATCTTAGGGAGGAAGATTATTTGCGTGGATCCTTGAATGTCTAGAGATAAAAGGCATAACAGATCATCTTCAAATAGTTTTTTAGTGATGTATTCAAACGATAAACTCCTTAAAGGCTTGGATTACGTGGGTCTCACAATATTATTTTGTTAATGTAAATTTTGATTTAAAATTGAACATTTGAACTCTCTTATATCAGTGTTTTCGCTTTCTCAGTTGATTCAAGCTCAATATGATATCATACTGATATAACGTCGTTCTTTTATGAATCGAAGCTACTCATCTGAGGCGTTTTTTTTTTCAAATAAAAAATGAGACAATTTCAATTTTTTATATCGATCAGATTTATCTAATCTAATTTATGCACAGTCTTATGAACAGGTGACACTTTTATTAAAATCGTTAAGGCAAATGTCATTTGGGCCGACCTGGTATAATTAAGGTTCAATGATGGGCAAGTACCGATATGAAATTTGTTTTTTCTGAAATTCAAGAGGCGGAGAATCAGGTATAATTTTTTTTTTTGATTCCAGACCTAGTACCAGTCTCTTCGACAGTTATTCCTTTACCAATCTACAAAGTTAGTTCTGCAGGGTATAATGTCAAAGTAACCAAAGAAGACGTATCAAATGAAAGACCAAAAGGACCTGTTTCACTGATTACAGGTAAAAATGTCGCAACTGTTCAAGTCTTATAAGTGGCCGATCATTGTAAACAGTAAAAAAAAGGTCCTTCAGTCCTCATTCCCTGTTGCTAATCAATGGCATGGATAACAGCTTTTGTCAAAGAGATTCAAAATACTTATCACAACCTCTAAACCTTTTCACAAAATATTTCAAGGTTTGTCTTCTAGAATCTATAGTATTTTCACAAAATATGATTCTCAAGAATATTCGAATATACCTCGTGAAGATGTTTGGTTGCTCACGACGGTATTTAACCCTTTTTCCACTATTTTGAAATGGCAGTTGAAAAAGACCTTCAAGAATGGAATAATGGGTAGAGCTGCCTATGCAGGGTGTTATTTAAGTATAATAATATGACCACACTTCAAGAGGCCATTTGCATAGTTTTTTGTCAAAAATATTGGTCAGGGGGGTTTTTGGGAAGCCACTAGACTTGATAATTTTAATCCAATCTAGACAAAATCAGCTCCTCACCACTGCCAAATTTCGACAAAATCAACTAAAAGGGTATAAAGATATTCATGAAAAACCGATTTTGGTTAGAAGTTAGACAGATTGTATCTTGAATACTATGCATTTCTGGACTGTTTATATGAACGCTTCTTCTTTAAATCTTTCAAAGACTCACATTTTGAGGTTTGACCACATTTCATAATAACACCCTGTAATGTAAAACCACTTTTCGAAATATTACTTTTAAAGACCAAACCGTTGGGTTTTAGTCTCACACACATTTTTTATTGTTTATTATCTGACCCAAAAAAGTCTGCGACTCTCGAAATCAATAATATAGCAGTATTTTTTAAACCTTCGTGTATGGTATCACTGATTTCCTAAGACCACACCTATCTTGTACCAATTCAGATTAAATGAAAACCCTCACCTGGTGGCAAGTATCTTTTGACATTTTTCCTGTAGGTACTGTAGAAAAGCCACTTTTGTCGATATTCAATATTTTACTAGGAAAACCTGGCAAATATTCCTTTGATGTGTATCTCATTCACCGACTTACAGACATATGTTTCAAACTCCACGCATCGCCAACGTTTGCCCAGTTGGCCACATAATGAGGAGGCGCTTTTACAGATTTTGATCCTCAAGCTGGCTATTTAATATCTACACTAAAGAAAGTTGGATCCACTTGATGCTCCTACTTCTTGATTAGCTCTAACATTTGGTGACGTTCAATGCTTTTAAATGATGGCTTTGGAGTACATCCCGCAAATCATATCAAAATCGTATTTTCGTGTCCTTTGTTTTTTGATAGCCTCTTTCATATCCATTTCTAACCATTGGCTTCATTTCCTTTTCGGCTTATTCTGTAATAAAAACGAGATAAGAATCTTTGATTGGACCGGTACAAATTGGGCACCTCATGGTACAAATTAGGAAACCAGCACATATTTTTATAATTGCCAAGTGAGGTTAACCAAGGAGCAAAGTACTGAAAAACATCGTTAACACAGACGTTATAGCCAATGAACATCTAAAATTTTGTTCTAAAACATACAAAAACATGCGAAATCAATTTATTTGTCAGTTCACGTGTCCCAACGATTTTCTTTAAAGTTTAGTTCACTTTTGTTACGTTTTGAAAAGAAGGGTTGAAAAAACTTCTTTCTGTGTATTTTTTAGTAAAAACTTTAAATGCAGCACATTTAGAAAGAGTACCCACTTCCTATAAATTTCACAATAATGAATTGAAGGGTATTCTATAACCTATAGATATAAACTCGGCAAAAACTACCCATTACCCAAAACGTTCGAGTTCTTCGAAACGTTAGGGAGATTCAGGGTAAATTGTAACCTGTATACTTCTGTAACTATTTATTTTTGAGAGACAGTTTGAATTTGGCGAGTTGAAAGTTTAATTTTTTTTTTCGTTCTACAAAATGAGGTCTTGAAATTGTGCATACGACGCTTTCTATTCGTACAATTACCGCCAACTTGATTTTTCCAAGTACGGACCTGGATTTTTTATCATAATTTCAACCTCAAATAGGAAGGTATAGTATGGCAAACGGATCTGTAACAACAGAAAGAATTCGTAGAAAAAAGATGGATATTGCCAAAGTTTACTACAAAAATGCAATATAGTAAAGTAGGGATATACTCCAGTGCACTTAGGACAGCTTGTGGAAAAAGATCATTCAAAGTGGAGCTTTGGAGGATAATAAGGTCTTGTCGACCAGATTAACATACTAAAATTCCCCGCCTCTCCAAGGGTGCAAACAACCCCTAAACTACCCCAATAGGCTCATTTTTTCACTTTTTGCCATTTATCTCGGAGATGGCTGAGTTTTCGCAAAAAATGTAGGATGCCTAAACGAAAGGTCATAAAATTACTTCCAAATTGGTCATTATAATATGTTTGTGATTTGATGGAGCCAGTGACGTTCAACAAGCAAGCAAACCTGGTAAATATTATTTAAAACTTCAAATAATGCCTTTTAAAATAATAATTATTCTAGGTGTTTTTAAGAGCACTGCCTGTAAAAAACATTAGTCTAGAACCTATAATAAATAATACTTGTTAGAATCAACCAGAGGACTTCGAAGAGGCCATAGAGTAGTGTGGAGTTTGACCCACCGACGTGTTTGTCCTAACTCCGCTCTCGCTGCGGTGAACTCTAGACCGCTGTCTAGTTGACTTTTTGTGCAGCCTGAAGGGCTTGCACACTGATTATCATGTGTGTATATAGGTATCTGAAAAAAAAACCTCAACCTCAGAAGTAATGACAGAAAAAAAGGTGTATTTCTTTATGCTACACTTTCAACACCTTTCACATTATTGATTTCACTAATAATGGTTTCATATGGACGAAGTTGACGCCTGCCAAATTGTACACCAAAAAGTGTGAAAGATGTAGCATAAAGAAAAAGGCCTGATACCCACTCAATAGGACAACATAAAATCTTCTTCAACACAACAATTATCGCCACCATCGTTTTCAGTTGTTTGAAATATATTGCTGCAAGATCGTCCTTGACACTGTCCACACAGATTTGAGCAGTTTATACCAGCCTTCTTACAACTACAGAGATTTCCAAGATCTGATTCACAGATGCGGAAAATCAATTTGAGGTGCGATTGGTTTAGAAATTCTCCATGCTTCCGGTACCCTCAAGAAGGGGAGAACACCATAACTGCGAAAACTCACGTATGCGAAAAACCAGAACCGCGAAAACCCACGTATGCGAACACTTCGTTTGCCATCGTGAATGCTCGTTAGTTCGTATTTACCATTTTTGCGAACGTGAGTTGGAAAAAGAAGAGAAGATCAACGAGAAGGATAAATATTTAACCTGAAGGATGTGCACGATCGATTGAACTTACGTGATCCGCGTTTATCCGAGTGAAACGAAACGCATGTCAGCTGTTGACAAGTTGAAACAAAACTAGTATTTGAAAGAGTAAAACAATAATTATTAGAATGAAGCTGAACTTATATTATAATGAAGCGGGTGTAGCTGTGTTCAATTCTCCTGATATCGTTTAAAAAGTAACGCTCCTGCCCATATGGCTGCTCCTGCCCGAGTAAAAAAGGACGCTCTTCACCAGCGTAGCCGGTGGATGTTCTCTTAAATATCGTTTAAAAAGTAACGCTCCTGCCCAACTTATTATCTTGTGCTTAGATCAATTACAGGATTAAAATAACTACTAACTACTTACTTCTCAAGAACATCCAGAATAAGAGTTATATATTAACATGCGCAAATGTTTATTAACATCAAAAAACAATTTTTTTTTTTACATTTCTCATGGTTGCAAACACCTTCTAGAAGGGTCTAAATAAAGGTATTTTTTTAATGCAAAAAAAAAAAAAAAATGCAATAGTCGGTAAACTGAAAAATTACCCTTTATTATTGTTATTATCAGGTATTATGATGAAAATTAAACAAATGTTTGGTTATGGACAGTTCATCAAGGAAAACATGGATAAGAAAAACATTTAAATCTTCGAGTCACATATTTATCTCTCTCTCTATTGATCTCTTTCTAATAAAGCTCTCTGAAACATGCCGAGTCGTCCCATATCGACTTTCGCGGTTTTGCGTTTTCGCAGATTTGGGATTTCGCGGTTTTGGGATTTCGCAGATCTGGGATTTCGCGGTTATGGGTGCATCTCCTCAAGTAGTAGGTTCCAATTCACTTCCCAACCACTCCTGAATTTGGTGATACACGTAAAGTGTGGTGTGATGCAGCATCTGATGTTGGTGGGTGAGAAGCCAACGAAATGTTTGCATTCAAGCTATGCCGTGACGTAGTGTTGTTGGAATTTGAAATACGAAGTTGATCTAGAGTTTTTACTACTTTTTCCGCTTTATATGGGATGCTAGAAGAAACTCTTCTACTGCAGTAAATATGTCATTTTGTTTGCGTTTGGATTGTGAGACTTCACGATTCTCTGGATGTTTGAATCTGGACCAACTTTCTTTTTTATAAATTGCGGAAATAGTTTCACATCCAGAAATGGCATGTCAAAATAAAATGAAGGATGTCAAAGTACTTATCCTATTTTTAAGCTCACTTATAGTTGTTTTGATGGCTTTTGCAGCTTATGAATATTGTCCATGTCTGCATATGAATATTGTTCATATTTGCTTTGAATAATGATACCTTTCAATCGGTATCTTCGCCAACCAATGTGATCGAATTTTCTGTTTTTCTTAATTCAAGCACTTCATCTACAATCAGTGTATGTGCATCACCCTCTGCTTGAAAAACTAAAAAAACAAGCTTCCTCAAGTTTTTGAGATAGTTGTGCAATGAACAATATCCGGTTGTTTTTATTCGAGAAATTGAGATTGATTGATGTCGTCATGGTATCTTCAGAAAATACGATGTTGGAGCACATTTTTTTTCTCAGATCAATACACACATGTTATATCGACAAGCATTGCACGCCACTGGCTGGTTCTGACGTTAATTAATCATTATACTAGACTCATATTTTCCACATTTCTACTCCAATGTTCAATGCCCTAGAAATCGTTAAGAATCATTTAAAAATGCATTACTTGAGGTTTTAAATAATTTCCACCAAGTAGATATCGACGCTTGAAAGAAGAAATGTATAATACGCTTTGGCCAAAATGAGTCATTTATATCACCGTGTTCAGTTTTTTTTCCACGTCTTTTTATCCATGTTTCGTCGGAATCAGAGAATATTTTGGCGTATTAGACATACTGAAATATTAAGATTCAAGAAAAAAAATACGTATAAATGGACGTGTTTTCGATCAAAATTCAAAAATTGGCTGATCAAACACCCTATAACACCAACAGCTGGCGAATAAATCATTTTCGCCTTCAAAAAACTTCCTTAGGCCCGGTATCTTCATGTCGGGATATAAATAAGACATATCTAACAGATAACCATCTCATGGTAAATTTTATCCGATACCCGTATCTCCCAGATATTCCATGTTCGTATTTTAGCGACATTTTAACAGATAACTAAACTATAGGCAATCCTTTAGATACAGCCTAAATTCAATGTCGCCAACATCATAATACCAAAGAGTGAGATAGAGCAATATGGGGTCGTATTGTAACGAATTTCGCTATAGAAAACACTTGTCCAGTTTTAATTTATTTATTTAAAGTCACTAACACAACCACAAATATTTATGTTCACAATCGCACCGTATATTTATGTTGTAACGATTATAATTCGCGGCTAATCGATAACGACCCTTCTTCAAATGGCGGACCTCATTATATACCCTCACCAGGATTGAAAAAACATTCCAGATATTTTTAGAAAAGCGAAGAACATACGACGCCATCTAGCCTCGTACGTGAAGCCAATCGATTCGGCGCCTTCACCATTTACTGAACAATGTTTCGTCACAGTATTATTCAAAGAAAGACGGGAGAAATCTTGTATGCCATTATCCGTTTGTCTTAAAAGGTCACGCTGGTGACAGTTGATACCGCCAACGTTGGCAATCCGATGTATGACTTATGTAAGGTTAACATTGAACTTCGAAGTGAAACTGTTAAATTTCCGTATGGCAAACCAAATAATATGTTACCATCCTCATTGAATTTGTGTTCTAAGTCAATCTCACGTTAATTCAATGTGGATGGTATCATATGATTACTATTTGGGAAGCGGAAATTTCACAGTTCCACTTCGAAGTGAAATTCAATGTAAACTAGGCATTGTTATTATTTTTTTATGAATTATGATCAGTTCAAGTGCAAGTCATATTCTCTTATGGATTGATATTTCTCCGCATCTGGATCATTGAATAATTTCTGATATGAAGATAATAGAGGTGTTATATTGTGTAGTCAATTTGTTACCAATTAAAATGGATGAAGGTGTTATGTGACATTTTAACAGATTTTTCCCAGTTCTTGATAAAAGTATCATGTTATGAATGTAAAACATGTGTTATCTTGAAATACCTAATATGAAACTATATCTGATATTTTCACAGATTTTTAGTTTTTCTAGATACTCCAATCACCTAAGTATTAATAGAATTATTCAGATATAATTCACTCATTCACATTAACAAAAAAGCTCCAATCAAAAACCTTAAAATAAGTTTTACTCAAAATAATAGAAATGCTACATGACACCTTCATGGACTTGTGTCTTCAGTCATTACTCTATTTAACTAAACTGGTCAAGTAAAATTTTGGCATCAAGTTCTATTGAGACACAAATAATTGTAAATACATAGCTATCTACCTCTATGCAAGATGTAATACAGCATACATTCCCTCCAATATACCTATGTTCATTCAGAAAGAATGTGGTGATAACGCAGTGGTAAAACAAAAAATCGCTTGAAAATTCTGATCAAAAACATAAAAAATAACACTATACAGAAGGTGAGATTATAAATTACGATGAATTTAATTCATTTGCTCATGGTCTCCACACTTATTCCGCAGATAAAACCGTTATTCCGAGGTCTGTGTGACAAATAAGCAATCCGAAAGATAGAGACTATTTATCCAATAGATAACTCTATTGTGGGCTGAAAATAACGTAAATTTCTGTCAAGTAGATATGCTCTGTAGTTTTGTGGCGCATCCATGATTTACCTGATTTTTTTGGGTATTTCGCCACACCCTATCAAAAAACAATCAAACTAGTGGTAATATACCGGATCTTCTATATTACCTGAAAAAAATTTTATCAGTAAACAATAAAACCTAACAATATCAAACGTTTCAAAAGCGAATCTGCTTTCGTCGTCAGTGGAACCTAAAAAAGAAACAATTAATTCAAATTCAAAAATTATTCTACGTTTTTTCAGGATTTCGCAGTAAAAAATTGTGTTTTTTTGTGAATTTGAATTAATTGTTTCTTTTTTAGGTTCCACTGACGACGAAAGCAGATTCGCTTTTGAAACGTTTGATATTGTTAGGTTTTATTGTTTACTGATAGAATTTTTTTCAGGTAATATAGAAGATCCGGTATATTACCACTAGTTTGATTGTTTTTTGATAGGGTGTGGCGAAATACCCAAAAAAATCAGGTAAACGTAAATTTCGTTACCTTGAGGATAAATGTTATCTTAGGGATAAATTTCGTTTATCTTTAGGTGAAGATACCGGGCCTTACTGGGATTTAAAACAAAATTGCTGTGTGCATTCTACTTCTGAAATGGCTTTTTAAACAATTCAACGTCCGGTGCCTGAACGAAAAATGTCGCATGATTCATCTCGACTTGACTGCAAGTAAGACAATATTTAGATAAAATTCATAAAGTACATGGAGTTTGTTCCCCGTACCTATCAAAGAGACGGTTCCAAGGATTTTTTTTTATCTCTTCGCGTTTGTTGCATTATGCCCATTGATAATTTTTAAATATTGTTACCCTGTGTATTGTAGAATATACGGCCTTTGTTCATTGAACGAAAAAAAAACACACAGAAAACGTCTGTTGGAATGGAAATGAGAGTGGATTCAAAATAAAAATTGAACAGAGCAAACCAAAAAGTAAGTTTTCAGTGACAAGTAGGTTTTTTCTTAGTGGAACGCTCAGTGTATTTTCGTACATTTTGATCCTTCATCCTGTCTCAAAAATGTGTAGTCCATTGCTCCAAAACAGTTGATGGCGTTTGAAATGAAAATTTGTTGTTACACCGGAGTGCGGACTGTTTAAGTAGGATTTGATAAACGGACTCTAGAATAAAATATGGTTGTTTGATAATTTCTTCAATACTTATATAATTTACGTTATACTTATTTTTGTTTTATCTGTTTTAAGTTTTTAATATCGTAAATGTCTTTTATCATCAAACTATTTTCAAGTTGAGACAAGTTTTGTTTCGGATATATTTTTTTTTATACAAATGTAAGCAGAGACGGCTAGCAGGTAGCGACGTTAACTTGAAAATATATAATTTCTAGTTCAAATCCTATTGGACGAAGTCATACATCATCGAAGCTCTAATAACAAATGCTCTCCAAAAAGTTATGAGAAATCCAGGTCCATATTTTTGAAAAATCAAATTTGATTATGGTCCTCGAATGACGAAACGTCGGATTAAAATTTCGATGGCAGCATCTTGTAGAGGAGAGAAAACCGTCATTGGACAGTATTTTTTGTTTATCAATATCTCTTCAAATGAAGTCATAAAAAAATAAAATTCAAAATTTTTGATTTTTTTTCGGATTTTTCCGTCAATACTCGGAATTTTGAAACTTTCTAGCCGGCATTTTGTTGGGCATCAAAATACACAACTTTGACATGATTTGACTTTCCTCGTATCTTTTACCGCTTCCAATATGCCAATGATGCTGCTCGAATTTGGCACACCCTGTACAGTGAGCTAATGTCACCATGGTGAATCTCTTTGAAAGTGGAAAAGATTGTTTATTAGTTTATTTATGAAAACAAAGTTGCTTGAGTTTAACAAAATGGGAGTAAGTACAAAGAACTTACTATTAGACAACGACAAATGAAGGAAATACAAAACTAATTTTATTGCTTTTAAAACTGAATTATGATTGCCATGTTGAGCGGTATTGTATACGTTATCAAATCAAATCAAATCAAAATTGCTTTATTGTTTGCAATATAGAATATTTGTAACAAAGCCAAGTTAGTAAGTAAAGTGAATACAAGGAGGACAAATTAATTACTAAAATAATAACACAACAAATACACAAATAAATAAATAATAACACAAATACAAAATCAAAAATCTCCAACGGAAGGACGAACTGTATAATCGGAACATGAAATTATCCTAATTATATCACAATAATATCTATTCAGATAAATCATCGGCATAGAATTCAGTGGTATCGTAGTAGGCCTTTTCTTTAAGAATCCGATTCACTCTTGCCTTGAACACACGAAGTGATGGCGACGTTCTAATGTCTCTTGGCAGATGGTTGAACATCTTGATAGACTCATAGATCAACGAGTTTTTCGACAGCGACTATTTCGGAATGGGCAATGGAATCAGATCGGTCTCACGAAGCTTGTATCTGGTCTGTCTGTCCTGGATGCGGTGTTTCCTGAAGATCAGGCAAACAGACTCCAAGATGAAGATGCTTGGAAGCGTAAGTATAGCATGTTGTTTGAATAAGGGCCTGCAAGATTCTCTTATTCCCACTCCGTATAAAAATCGTACAGCTCTCTTCTGAAGAACAAAGATGGACTTGAACAAGGCTTGGCTGCAAAAACCCCAAAAAGGAACTCCATATCGAAGAAGACTGTCAATCAGAGCAAAATAGGCGGTCCGAGCAACCATTTCACCTAATTCGCTGGATATTATTTTGATGGCATAACAAGCCCTTGCTAGTTTCTTGCTCAGTTCTTCAATGTGGGCTGAGAACTTGAGCCTATCATCAATGTAGATGCCCAAATATTTCACTGAGGGTTTCTGTTCCAAGTTTCTACCATCGATAGTCAGAGGGCCACTGTCGTACTTGAAGCTCAGTAATAGACAGTTATAGATCTATCGTTGGCCTGTGCGATTAGGCTGATGATTCGAGAAACAAGTCGACGAAAAATCGATCCGAAACAATTGATCGAAACTTCCCATAACTTGAATCGATTCGACTCAGAAATATATCGATTCGAATCGGAAGTATAAAATCCCCTATGGAAAAATCCATTGATGTAATATCAGGTGATCGTGGTGGTCAGTTTATAGGTCCGTTGCATATTACAGATCCATCTTTTTCCACATACATTATTGGATAAAACAGTTTTATGCATTTCAAATTTTGAAATATGATGAATTCAGAGCCGTACTTGTGATATTCCTGATGATGTCATTCTACCGGGTGGGTACTCATGTGGTAGTACACTAGGTATAGAAAATGAGGATAAAGATAAAAAATCCAGGTCCGTATTTGAAAAAAAAAGTTGATAGTGGTTAATCATGCAAGACAATAATACATATCGATACTCCTAGATTCGATGCGCGATACTTTCCGATTCGGTGTATCGATTTAAATCGATAGCTTCGATTCGATGTTTCGATCAATTGTTTTTTCGAAAAAAATGGATTCGAATCCATTAATCGATTTTATGCCCAGGCCTAATCTTTTGTGTTTTGTTATTTTTCAGCTAACACCAAGAAGCACTTCACTTCGAAGAAAAAGATGCCCTCAATCAAGCAAACTGAGACTTAGTCTACAGTCAAAAACATTTGCACCATAATCTACTAACGGAAACCAAAGTTACCACTACTAAACTGAATACTAGACATTAAGGATTAGGGACAAGTAAATAACTTAATTTGTTATATTCTAGAACTTCATCCCAACGTGAGCTACCTTTCTTTATTCCTCCGATATTCTCCACAATCCACAAATGAATCAATACATTACTGTAAACAACATACGCTTTCCAGATTAAAACTTAAACCAGTCTGTCTCTCTGTCAGCTATTGTAAAGTGTACTATTTCATTGGAGTGTAGTTAGCAGTTAGAACAGTCAAATTAATTATATTCTAGGCTGTATATCGATCATAGGGAATTAAAACAGTTACACATAATTTCAGGAATGGTATCAATTAGACAAGATCTAATAACAAACCTTGAATACGTCCCAAATGACAAGCAATACAATACGTACGTTGTGGCCTACTATCTTGTTGCTTGATATGATTGTATAATATATTACTATAGCAAATTGCAAATCTTCACACATACTTGGAAACCATCTTGAATTATGTATGTAACAATATATCTATCAATAATTACTCACGTGGATTTATAAAATGAGTATCGGAACACTGAATAAAAGTTTCCTAGTCACGTGTAAATACATGGTTTTTCACCTAAAACTCCGCACGAAAATGATTATGAATATCTAATTTCTGTAGAAAGTGTTCAATGTATGGGGTCAAGTGGATATTTTTTACAGTCGTCGACGAGTCGAAAATATATACCGATTGCAGGGACTTTCAAATAACGCACATGCAAAAGTACATGTTATTTTCAAACTTTTTTATAATTCACTCGAACTAATTTATCTCACTTATTTCTGAGTAATAGCGGCTTATAGTAAACATTACTTGATTGACATAAAATGCGACAATACGGATGATTTTTACAGGAATGCTTGTCTCAATTTCTGTAAAGAGTGGTCAATATTTGACGCGTCGCGACGCTTATTTCCTAGTATGCGTAAAATTTTTCAAACTGTGAAAAACAACTACTTGACCTCATAACCCATACATTGACTACTTTTTACAGAAATCAAATATTTCTATTCGTTTTAAAGATATTGGCGTGCCTAGTTAAAAGTGAAAAACCCTGCTAGTGGAGCGAAACAGCGGCTTAAAGTCACTCATATACCGGAATAAAAAAAACAGAGTACAACCAGGCTGAATATCCATATTATCATTAACTGTCATAGTGGGCATACGACATGGTGATTTACGATATTTTTTAGTGTGTCGAGAGATTTTTTATTTGAGAAATGCATTATTCCAAGTTTACACACTGATATCTCTCAAGCTGACAAAACTGGGACATTAATTTCTTTTAACAAAGTGAAATCCATCCATTGGGCTTTCTCACAGACTTTTATACAGTGCGGAAAAGGTCCCCCCTTCTAAATTTTGCACCGTTCAGTATATGCGAACGAAATTTGGGAACACCATTTGTGAGGTCGTTCTGCATTTTTTGACGTAGTTGTGACAGCTGAAATTGTCAAAATGACAGCTGAGAAGAAAAATCAAATAGAAAGCGGGTCGAGTGATACCTTATTTTGCAAGGGGTGTGGCGAGATACCCAAATAAATCTGGTAAATGAAATTGTTATTGAAAACTATTGTTTATAACTTTTTCAACGATGAGGTGTATTATTTGTGAAAAAACTGTGAGTGACAGTTACAATTCCGTGGTGCAAAATCCAAGAGTGCAGGGTCTGCTATCGATTATCAATAGCTGAGAAAGGAAATGACGATTGCGGTATGAAAATGTTGGCTAAAAGTAATGATATTTTGAACGGGACATGTAAGGTGAATCACGTGAGTTGTCGCCAAAGTTATAACAGTGAACAAAATTTTACTGTTAAATCTATGACTAAAATATCTTTGAAAACCAAGTCACATTACCACTCTACCAAGGATCCCTTTGATATCCGAACCATGTGTTTCATTTACTATAAAAGTGGAATAAGAAAAAACAAAATTCGATACAAGTTCGAACAGGTAAGTCATAGTTCAAGTTGGTTAAGGATTGCGGTTTCTTATTTTTTCAAGTATTTTGTGGAATCATGAGACAAAAAAATCTTGTGAGTTCAGGAAAAACTACACATCGAAAAACGGGGTGATATTGACATGATTTATAGTATTTATATCTTTCAAAGAAATGTGACATATTCCACGTACTCATATTCGATATGACTTCAAACACAACAAAAGTTAATTGACCTAACTCGTGTTTTTACGTACGTGCAAATTAACCCTAGCTCATACACGGTTTGGAGGTTTGGGTCTCAGTGGCGGCTGGTCGGGGTAGGCAAGGTAGGCGCCGCCTCACCGCAGTAAATAGTAAATACCAAAATAAATTATTATTGTGAACTGAATAATTGAATCACAATTAATCAAGAAGATTTCCATTTAAAAACAATGCTTATTATATTCTTCATTACTTCTACCTACCAGTGGTGCGAAACTCATTCCTAAACACCCACAAGAGGACCAGGTCCTAGCCGTTGACCGCTGGTGCATTCAAAATAAGCGGCCGTCCCGGTTGCCTTTTCTCTCTGTTCCCGCGTGGTATTTTATGCACATGAGAAGGGGTAATCTTGAGAGTGGGGCAACGGCGAATATAAGGAAAATATAGGCGAATCGATTTCCGCCTTCGTCGCGTGTTTTCGGTGTCGACGCGCGAAACGGTCATCCCACAATGACATGAAGCATGAAGCATAGGGATGAGACGATTGAAACGTATAAAAACGACAGTCGATACTCTTTACCCATCTAGCGAATATGAATTGATTCATCAATACAGATTATCAAACTTTTTTAAAAACACTTTTGGCATAAAAAAGCTAGCCCGAGCATTATTCTATCTATACTCTTTTTTATGCAATTGCAGTGATGACTGCAATAAATAGTCGTTATTGGGGATATCGGTTGCGATTATCCATCCTAGGCCTTGAGCCCGAGAAAAACCAAACTAAATTAGACTGTATTGTTCTTATCAGGTGGCGGTGTTTTGTGATTTTGCCAAGATTTGGATAACTACACTACAATTATTGATATAATCACAGATTATCAGATAAGTTTTAGAAATTAGTAAATTAGAATTTCTGTTTTGATATTTTCATTTTTTGGGACAGGATTTGTCCACACATAGAGGTAGAGTTTAGTTTGTTTAGTAGTTGTCGTTTTTTCAGGATATTCATTATTTATTTTTGGCATTTTTACGTAAGTTCTTTTTATTTTCAAAATGACTTTGCCAGCTCATGACGTTATTTGTTCCTTATTGGAGGAACCGTTTTCTAGGCTTAAGGTTGAAGATCGAAATCAAATAATCGCTGTAGGTCGCCCTACACCCTCACTTGACATTTTGAAACCGGATAAAAAACAAGGGCAACATTTTTCTCGCACTTTTAACACCCAATGGTATAAAAGCCACGGATGGTTATGCGGTAGTTTCTATAAACAGAGCCTTTTTTGTTGGCCCTGTTTATTGCTCGCGAAAGGAAGAAATAACGTTTGGGTACTGCAAGGATATACAGATTTGAAAAATTTGTCTGCAAGTATTAGAAAACATGACAGCTCTAAAGAACATCTGAGCAGTTACTTGACTTTAAAACGATTACAGACAAATTCTTCAACGATAAAAGACGCTCTTCAAATTCAAACCGCTCTTTCTTTAAAACTTTATAACGAAGACGTTCGAAAAAATAGAAATTTGATGATGTATCTAATAGACGTAACATGTTTACTTGCAAAGCAAGAATTGGCATTTAGGGGACATAACGAGAAAAATGAATCTTCAAACGTTGGAAATTTCAAAGAATTTTTCAAGGTTCTGATTAAACGCGATGTGGAGATGCAAGAACATTTGAAAAAAATTGGTAACATATTTTCGGGATTATCTAAAACTATTCAGAATGATTTAATTGTATGCATTTCCGAGCATCTTATGGAACACATTAACCGGGAAATTAAAGATTCTATTTTTTTTGCGGTACAGGCGGATGATACAACCGATATAGTTGAAAAATCGCAGTGTGCAATTTCGGTTCGTTTTGTCAATGAATCGGGAAAAATTCAAGAAAGATTTTTAGGATTTTATGACGTGAGCCAAGATAGAACTGCTCTTGCAATGTACGAACTGGTATCGGCGGTTTTGCGTCCGTTTGACTATAAAGCCAAGTTAGTTGGTCAGTGTTACGATGGTGCGAGTGTCATGGCTGGTTCATTAAATGGCTTACAGATGAAAATCAAATCTGATGCACCAAACGCTTTATTTACACACTGCAGCGCTCATAGATTAAATTTAGTTTTGCAAGACGGAACAAAAAGCATTAAAAGCTGTCGTATCTATTTTGCCAGCGCTACTTCATTACCGGGATTTTTTAATCAATCAGCGAAACGAACATTTGTTTTAGATTCGGTAATGGCTAGGAGAATTCCTTCCTCTGTGGAAACAAGGTGGTCCTCCCGCTCTAAAACCATCAATATCATAGATTCAGAGTGGGAAAATTTGCGTACAGTTTTTACTGAAATTATTAACGATACGTCATCAGGAAAAGAGTCCATTTTTGGCGCAAGGGGCTACTTAAATTTTTTAGAAGATATTGAATTTTCATTTTTAACGGCTGCTTTCAAAAATATATTTGATATTACCGATTTATTATTTGACATTTTACAAAAAAAGTCTTTGGATATAACTTACTGCAAAAATCAAGTTTTTTCTGCCAGGGATCGCATAAAACTGCTGAGAACTGAAGAGAAGTTTAACAAGATTTTTGAAAAAGCGGAGGGTAGAATAAATAAATCTGCGTGCTTACCACCTGCACAAAAACGAGCTAGAATATCTGATGCTATTCCAGATAACAAAAAAGCCTCATTGCGTATTCTATTTTATGAAATCTTAGATAACGTCGTAACGCAAATAGAGGTGCAATTTGCGGATTTGTCACAAATGACATTTTTTGCGTTAGCTGACTCGTCAAAATTTAAACATTTTTATAATAACTTTCCCCATGATTTGGTTACTGGTTTGGTCGATTTTTATAAAGATGTTTTTGATAAACAAAGATTAATAAATGAGTTGTCTGTTATCTATCAGGATGAACAATTCGAAAAGTTAAATTTAGAATCAATTTTACAAAACCTGGTCAATAACGAACTTCGACAAATATTTTCTGAGGCCTATAAAATGTTTGTTTTGATTGCCACGATTCCCGTAACAAGCGTCGCTGTTGAGCGTCATTTCTCGTGCCTTAAACGTATCAAAACATACAGTCGTAACTCTATGAGAAATGAACGTTTGTCTTCACTGGCATTGTTAGCTATAGAAAAAGAATTGTTTCTTAAAATCCAGGCCAGTGAAAGTTTTGAAGCTGATATAATCCAGAAATTTTCGCTTCTAAAGGATAGGAGAATAAATCTAATGTATAAAAAATAAATTCTTTTTTTTTCTATGATAATATTAGTGTATGGTGAGGTTCAGGAAGGCTGTATGGGGAGGAGGAGGCCTTATTTTTTGCAATCAAGATACATTCTTTGTAATATTTCAAAATTAAAATAAAATGACCGCAATATAAATTATTAGTCAAAGTTTGGGCAGGGTCTCGAACAATGATTTGTCTGCTGCGCATTCTCCACTTACTGGATATGAGGGGAAATTATTTATAAATGAGGAGAAATCTCACGAAAAATTCGCCTGCGGCGTAGTGGCGGAACTATAATAGAACAATTCGAGGCGAAGCCCGGGGACCCGTGAGGTTGGGGGTCTACAGACTCTTTTTTTAAGATTAAAGTTAAAGTTGTTTTTTTCCCTCTGTTGTGTTGTGTTGTAGAGTTGTTTAGTTCTCCAATATATAGAGAATTGGAATGTGAAATGTCTCAGGGATCGGAGAAAAGAGCTGCTCCAGCAGGAAATACTATTCTCAGTTATTTTAAAAAACTGAAAACAAAGAATCAAATCGAAGAGCAAGTGGAATCAAACTCAGCCCAAATATCCCTTACTATAGAACGGAACTTCCCCTACCAGAAATGAGGGAAAATTAATTATAAAGGAGGGGAAATACAACCACGAAATTTTTCGCCAGCGGCGCTTTGCCTGCGGCGCCTTCTGAACCAACAACATTTAGTCCCGCTACGCCACAGGATTCCGCCTACCCAAATATAGGCGGCACGAGCCGCCACTGTTGGGTCTGTTAACCCAAACTAACTCAAACTAACCCAAATTGGTTACCATTCATCTCTATGTTATTACGGGACACGAGTTAAATTCAGTAATCCATAACAAAACTAATGGTAAAACATAAACTAGACAATACTCAGTGAATCAAGACAACAACCATATTCATTCAACAGTTTATGGGAATAAAATATAAGTGGAATCAAAGCGTTCTAACTAAAACTTCGATAAAATAATCGAATAACGCAATAAACGGGCGAGTGTGATCACACCTCACAATAAGGCCTCAAAGCGTCAATTACACACTTCAATGTCAATTGACTGTTATCAAAGTGAAAGTAATTTGAATAATTATATACACTGCCGTGAAGATGGATAGTGAAAATTTGAATGTCTTAGCTGTTTCACGTCTTCTAGCTCTTGCGGCATCTCCAGGGTTGGTTTTTCATCGACTGCTCTCAAAAAGATGATAAATTTGCACCATGAAGAAACAAAAATTAAAAGTTACTGCTAATCGTTAATACAATGTATGTATACATTTCAATTGCTTCAATTAGGGTAAGCTACTTACAGATGGCTCCTCATCCACTGAATTGTATGGTTTGAGGTTCTGAACATACCATACTCCCTTAGGACTTCTCGACTCATCTTCCAACTCAGAAGTCCAAGAACTTATTTTCCGACGTACGATAAATGGTCCAATATACAGGGTCCTTCATTAGTGCGTCGGGCAATCCTAGCGTGGTTTTTTACAAAAGTAGAAAAAAAAGTTTTATACAAAAGTTGTAGAATGTGACTTTATGCATATTTTAAAAATATTTTCAAACATACAGGGTGCGTCACAAAAGTATGGCACGAAAAAGTATGATTTTTTTAAATGGAACCCCCTGTATATTGATTGATATTTCAATTCTTTCTTCAATTTGGAACAAAAATTGTGATACAACTAATGTTCCTAAATTCAACCGTTATCGAGATATCGCGTTTTAAAAATGGCATTTTTGCAACTTTGACATGCTATAAAACTCAAACTATTCACATTCCTATCTTAACTTTTCAAGAGCAATTCAAGGAGATTAAATCCATTATTGTGAAAAAATTTCAAAATGTGCCGAAAAAAGTTGACAGTTGACGTTACCTTCTATCCAAATGACAGAAGAGCTCTTGAAAAGTTAAGATAGGAAAGTGCAAACCATTTTCGTCTAACTTGAATAGTTTTAGTTTTATAGCATGCCAAAGTTGCAAAAATGCCATTTTTAAAACGCGATATCTCGATAACGGTTGAATTTAGGAACATTAGTTGTAGCACAATTTTTGTTCCAAATTGAAGAAAGAATTGAAATAACAATTAATATACAGGGGGTTCCATTTAAAAAAATCATACTTTTTCGTGCCATACTTTTGTGACGCACCCTGTATGTTTGAAAATATTTTTAAAATATGCATAAAGTCACATTCTACAACTTTTGTATAAAACTTTTTTTTCTACTTTTGTAAATAACCACGCTAGGATTGCCCGACGCACTAATGAAGGACCCTGTATAGAGGTGTGAGTTTAGCTGAATAATAATAAACACAGCGTCAGATAGAGATTTGTTCCTTCACCACACCTCATCTCCATCAACGAAGCTTGAATGACGTCTGCGCAAGCTATATTGTTCGCGATTACGATTTCTCGAGTTCTCTATCTTCACTCCCACATCTTGATATAGCTTCTAAGATCGTTCCTGCGTTCTCTGAACATAATATATCACATCAGGATCTTTATCAGGAAGCTTGCTTGTTCTTCCAAAAAGTCTGTTATCTCTTCCATACAGAATATAAAATGGCGTGTGACCAGTTGTTTCACTCGGTGATGTTCTCAAAGCACATCCAATGGCTGCCAAATTATCATCCCAGGTCCTATGATTATCTTGGTCCACGTAACTCCTGATCATTGGCTTCAGAACCCTACTACCTCTTTCTGTGGGATTTGCTTTTGGATAATATGAAGCTGTGTAAAAGATGTTGGTGTTGAACTTTTTTTATAATGCTTGAGATTAATTCGACCTCATCTGTGCACCGTTGTCACACATCAAATTATCGGGAAGAAAGACATCATTCTCTATGTATTGTACTAAAGACTTTGCATAAGCTTTACGACATGGAAACAGAATATTATATTTACTAAAATAATCTGTCACGACAAGAACATATGAGTTACTCTTCCAAGAACGAGTTAGTGGACCAATATAATCCAAACTGATTGTCTGCCATTGTTCTAAAATTTCTGGACTCACCCATGAGTCCGGGAGGTGTTTTTTGTTCAACTTTACTTCTTGCGCATGTCGAACACGCTTGCACATACCTTAGCACATCACTCCTCATCTGGTTCCAAAAATAATTCTGAAGAATCTTAGCATACATCTTAGCTACTCCAATATGACCAGCAGCAGGTAGGTCATGACATAATTTGAGAATCTCTCTTGTCAGGTCTTTTGACACTATCATCTTCCAATCACTTGATGTGGAAAACTCAGGATACGTAGTCTTCACATACTTGAGTAGAATTCCATTCTCAACTCGCCACTGTGGAGATTTACAGAGATTGTCCTCAATTCTTTCCATCATCTTGCAATACTATTTGTCAGTCGTATCTTGGAATTTTGAAGTATCCGGAACAGGAATTGTGACTGAATTCAAAGCTACTGGCACTGACCTACTTAGCATATCTGGCACTACGTGATCTTTTGGCCAAGAAGGAGGAGGCGGACAAGAAAATCCAGGACATGGAGAAAGGCGGTGTCATCGAGCCTTCTAGAAGTCCGTGGTCATCGCCAGTTGCTCTAATTAAAAAGAAGGACGGTTGACATCGATTCTGTGTGGACTTTCGTCAGCTGAACAACGTGACGGAGAAAGACAGCCACCCGCTACCACGGATCGGCGTCACTGTGGACACCTTGGCCGGATCGAAAATCTTCTCAACCGTGGACCTGAAAAGCGGATATTGGCAGGTAGAAATGGCCACCAAATAACGCGAGAAGAATGCTTTCAGCGTTGAAGCTGGGCTGTGGCAGTTCACTGTTATGCCATTTGGGTTATGCAACGCACCTGATACGTTTGAGCGGCTAATGAAGACTGTGCTCAAAGGACTATCCTGGTCAACATGTCTGGTGTACCTGGATGACATAATTGTGGTTGGCAAATCATTCGAAGACCATCTGAAGAACTTTCAGGAGGTATTACAGAGACTCAGAAGTTTTGGTTTGAAGCTGAGTCCAAAGAAATTCCAGCTGTTCCGGAAGGAAGTACAATACCTGGATCATATCGTGTCGACTGAGGAAGTAGCCGTTGACCAGCAAAAGGTGGGGGCAGTCAAGGAGTGTCCAGTACCAAAGAATCTCCACGAGCTAAGAAGTTTACTGGGTCTGTGCACGTACTACCGGCGTTATGTCCAGGGATTTGCGGACATCGCCCGGCCTCTCCACAGGCTCAAAGTTTCACAGAGAAGCTTCCACTGGGACAAGAATTGTCAGGAGGCCTTTGACTCGCTTGAAAGGGCACTTGCCATCCAAGTGCAGTGCTGTCTCGGATCCAGCAGGGACATGAAAGGGTGATCGGCCATTCCAGCAAAACTTTGTCGAAGCCGGAACTGAACTACTGCGTCACGAGAAGGGAACTACTGGCAGTAGTCAAAGTGGTAGAGCACTTCTTCAAGTACCTCTACGGGAGAAAGTTTCTGCTGAGAACCGACCACGTCGTTCTCAAATGGCTCCTACAGTTAAAGAATCCGGAGGGTCAAGTTGCTCGTTGGATTGAGAGACTTCAAGAGCTCAATATTGATACGGAACATCGAGCTGGATCCAGTCACAACAACGCTGATGCCCTGTCCAGGAGACCTTGTCCAAAACATTGTAAGCACTGTCAAAGAGTCGAGGAAAAGGAAGCGAGCACCTGCAGGACGACTGTGGTGGATGATTCAGGATGAAAAGGATTCAGGTCTGAAGCTGATCATCAGATGGAAACAGGTAGGCCAACGACCAACCGACCAACTTTGGCAAGATGTTGCGCGAATCTCCCCCAACGTGGCCCTACTGGGCTCAATGGAACTACATGGTTCTCAAAGAAGAGAGTGGTGAAGAATCTGAATGGCACAGAAGATCGGAAGCAGATAGTGGTTTCCCAAAGCCTACAGACAGAAGTGATGAGGAAAGTCCACGATGGCGTCACGAGTGGGCATCAAGGAGTGACGAAAACGCTGAGAAAACTGCGAGAGCGGTTCTACTGGGTCAACTTTCAAGCCGATGTGAAGAAACGGTGCAGAAAATGTGCCGTATGTGTGGCAAGTAACGGACCCCAGAAACGACCAAAAGCTCCTATGCGCCAATACAACGTGGGAAGCCCCTTTGAAAGGATCGCAATCGACGTGGCTGGACCATTCCCTGAATCGGACAAAGGAAATAAATACATCTTGGTCGCCATGGATTACTTCAGTAAGTGGGCCGAAGCGTATGCCTTGCCAAACCAGGAGGCGGCTGGCGTTGCCAATGTCTTGATTGAGGAATGGTTTTGCCGTTTCGATGTCCTGTTGGAGCTACATTCGGACCAGGGCATGAACTTCGAATCGACGCTATTCCAGAACGTCTGCGTTGTCTTGAAGATCAAGAAGACAAGGACAACGGCGTTGCACCCACAATCGGATGGCATGGTTGTTATGTCTGTGATTGATATTGAATTTGAATAATAATAATAGCCTTTGATTCTTTTGATATAATGACTTTTCTATTTTTTGACTGACTTGAGAATGTTACTGGTTACAGGTTATTCCAATTATTATAAAGTATGATATGAAATATAAAACAATTCTCCGCCGCAAATTTGAGAACACAGAAAACAGATAATTAAAAATTTAAACGTTGAATCGGTTTTCTAACTCTCGTAGATCGGCGAAGAACTGGTTCTGACTCTACAGTAGATTCTGACATAGGAGAAGTTGAGAAATCAGGAGTTGGATTGACAAAGCATCGTTCAGGTTCAGAAACTGGTATCATATTTGAAGATGATGTTTCTGAACAGGAAACTTGAAGTTGTGTTTCCGAGTTGGATTCGGATTGATTCAAATTAGTATCGTTCACTGGTGTCCCAGTTGATGGTTTTCCTCCCAACTGATTGGTTCTCCGTGGTACTGTATATAACTGTACAGGGTGATTCATTTTCAGCGACAGGGTGCCAGTTCTCGTAAACTATTCATCGTAGAGGCTTGCGACAAAAAAAACAATTACTAAAACGGGCAAGAGAAAAACCAGGAAAATATTTTCTAATTTCTGAAATGGTCACAAGGGGGCGTAACAATCAAAACCATGTAGAAAAATAGGATTTCTATTGAATTTTGCTTAATGAAAATATATCGATGATATCATTTTCATATTCACTGACTATTTACCTACTCTTTTTGTCAAAAACGTTTCTATCTATCTATCAAAATAAAGAGGTGGGGGAAGTTCAACTGTTTTTTTAAACGAACGGAGATTTCTCCAGTTTCGCTTGACCGATTGAAACGAGCTTGGGCTCATATGAAAGAGCATGATCTGCACTTCAAAATAATTCTTTGGTTTTGAATTTTTGACCTTCGTCGTCGCCGCTAGATGGCGTTAACTGAAATGGTAGCGTATTTTTGAGTCTTATTCAAAAAAATCAAATGTAGTGGTATATTCATTTTTATATATTTAAAAAAAGGATACGTTTTTCTATTAAAAAAAATAGAAAAAAAACAAAAAAAAATTATAGAAAAAAATAATTTTATGTTTTTTTTTCAATTTTTTAATAGAAAAATGTATCATCTTTCAAAATAAATAAAAAATAATATACCATCTGATTTGATTTTTTTGGGAAAAACTCAAAACTATGCTACCAGTTGACGCCATCTAGCAGCGACGGCGAAGGTCAAACATTCAAAACCAAATTTTGAAGTGCAGATCATGCTCTTTCATACGAGCCCAAGCTCGTTTAATTTGGTCAAGCGAAACTGGAGGAATCTCCGTTATTTTGAAAAAACAGTTGAACTACCCCCACCTCTTTATTTTGATGGATAGAAAAAACGTTTTAGACAGAAAGAGTAGGTAAATAGTCAGTAAATATGAAATTGATATCATCGATATATTTTCATTGGGCAAAATTCTATAGAAATCCTAATAATTTTCTACATGATGTTGATTGTTACGCCCCCTAGCGACTATTTCAGAAACTTAAAAATATTCTCCAGGTTTTTTTCTTGCCCGATTTAGTAATACATTTTTTTGCCGCAAGCCTCTACGATGAATAGTTCACAAGAACTGGCACCCTGTCGCTGAAAATGAGTCACCCTGTACATTATCAGCAAATATAACCTTTTTTGAGGATCGTTTGCTATAACTTCTTTGTGGAGTTGTCAATATACTGGCGGATGAGGTAGGTAAAATCGGTGTTTTTCAACTTCAAAAGGTCTAATCTGATTGAAATGTCGGTTAATAGTTTATCCATCATCCAATTCTATTAAGTAGTGAATTTTTCCAAGGCGTTTGAGAACTGTTCCAAATTTCCATAGAATAGAATGCTGGTAGTTTCTGGACATGATTCTTGTTCCAACTTCGTTATCTGGTATGGTCTTAACTAGGTCCAATTTTGTTCGTAAGTTTCTTACAAAAAAAAAATCAGCAGGAGTTTTTCCGCAACTCAATGGTGTAATCCGATATCTCAATAAAAATGTGTGCAATTTCTCATGAAGAAATCCAGGTTCGTTGGCCATGCACTTCAGCTTATCTTTCATGGTTTGACAATATCGTTCAGCTTGACCATTTGCTGCTGGATGACCTGGGGCAATGAATAATTGTTGAATACCGTTTCTTTTCCAAATTGTCTGAATTCCATAGACTTGAATATTGAAGCATTGTCACTAACATGTATCTCTGGTAGGCCATGTCGACTGAATATTTCCCGAAGATAGATGATGAATTGATCCAATGGTGGTTGATGCATTCCTGGACATCATATCTCTGGAAATTTTGATTTGGAATCCACAACTATAAAAAAATAATGATTCATAGAAGGTCCAGCATAGTCGATATGGATAAGTTGCCAATTTCTTGTAGATGAAGAAAAAGGGAGACGGTGTATTCCGTGCAAAAGTATATTTTATAAATGCAGAGCGCTTTCGGCCTTAGGCCATCATCAGTGCTTCCTGAAAGAGCGAGAAACGAACTAAAAACTGAGATTGTATTTTGAGAAAATTGAGCATTATCATTAGAAGCAATAGAAGTGTAAAAAAGATAATGAATTTAATTAAAACGAAAGTTTACTCACTCTTGTCAGGATCACAGGCGAACTAATCACATAAGACAAGCACATCGACGGTGTACAAACAGGTAAATTGTATAAAACTTCACAAAACCTTACACAAGTTACAAAAAACAAAGAAAAGGGGTAGATAGTGTCCCCGAAAATCAATTTTCCGAGCAACCACATCACTCTGTGCTCCTCTGCGTCTGACCTTACAAGGTTACAGATAAGAGATAAGGTGAAGCTTGTTGTTATTTTGTTGATATGACAGTCTAAAGGCGGCCGATTTGAAAATAATTAGGGGGAGGGGAAGGGGAAGGGTTTCAATAGAAAGAAAGTGGGAAAGCGGAAAAGCATTGGAATTTAATGGAGAAGTCGTCTGTGTAGTGGAAAAAAGGATCTGTTCAAATTAACTTTTGTGTTTAAGCACAAATCGTTATCAGTCAACTCTCTGTAAATCTCTAAATCTTCCATGAAGTCTAAGCGATTGAAATGTTTTGAAGAAATATTGTGGATAATCCTGGAATTTCGCTGAGGGCTAAAATTGTGATAACAAGACTTCAAGTGATCACCGAAAAATTTTCGCCTGTGATCCTGACAAGAGTGAGTAAACTTTCGTTTTAATTAAATTCATTTTCTTTTTTATACTTCTATTGCTTCTAATGATAATGCTCAATTTTCTCAAAATACAATCTCAGTTTTTAGTTCGTTTCTCGCTCTTTCAGGAAGCACTGATGATGGCCTAAGGCCGAAAGCGCTCTGCATTTATAAAATATACTTTTGCACGGAATACACCGTCTCCCTTTTTCTTCATCCACTACCCCACGTGCACACAGTCTGAACAACTTTATAATTTCTTGTAGGTTTTTCCCAAACATGAATTGGTGCTTTGGTAGGATTTTTCTTGATACCGCAACATGGAATACAACTTTTCACCCAAGTTTCGATATCTCTATCAATCCCTTTCCAATAACAGTAATTTCTAGCTAAGCTTTTTATTTTGACGATACTAATGTGTGTCTTGTGAAATTCTTGAAGCATAATAAATTTCTTGGAATTATGACTCTTCGGCCTCTGAAAAGGATTCCGTCTTGGATTGATAACTCTGAATCCCGGATTCGGCCAGATAGAAGGTCCTCTTTGAGTTTGAATAATTCTGGATCTTGTATAGTCTCTTTGGCAATTGTTTTTGAATCTTAACAATCGTTTGCCACAACTTCCACATTTTGCACAAACTCATCATCAACAATATCATCTGGACTGTTGGGTAATTTGATTGGATTCCTGGAAAAATAATCTATGTTCCATGCTGTAATCAAATCCAGAAAGAAAATGAGCATATCTCAACATTCTTGTAGATGACAAGACTGGTAGTTGTTTTGAGGGATTGAATATCATCGTTAATGGCTTATTATCGATGACAAAAATGAATTTTCTTCCTAAAACATATGTGAATAGTTTTTTGAAAGCCCAATATACGGCTGTAGCTTCTCGATCTAATTGTCTAAAACTCCTCTCCGCTTTTGTAAGAGATCTTGTAATAATCTATGGCACAGAACTGCTGATAATCCATATGGACTGGCTTCTGTTGTAAGTAAAACAGGAAGTTCTGGAGTTAACGGCATAAGCACCCGGTTGCTAGAAATTTCAGATATTGCTTTCTGGAACGCATCTTCACAGGGTTGAGTCTATTTGAATTTTTGATTTTTTCGAAGAAGTCTATTTGATGGTTGTAAAATATTTGAAGCCTGGGGAATGAATTTTGAATAGTACATCACTTAACCCAAAAATTGTTGTTATTGTTCAATGTTTTGAGGTATTGGGGCATCTTGTATCGCTTGAATTTTATCACTGGATTTTTCTAAGCCTTTTTCTGAAATTGTATGTCACAAACATTCAATTTTTTCTTCGAAAACTTGCATTTTTCACGATTAATGTGAAGATAATATTTCTTGAGTTTTTCAAGAACTTTGATCAGTCTGTGTCTACATTCAACTAAAGTAGATCCTACCAGAATGTCATCAAAATATGCAACGGTACCATCAAGATCGTGAACAATTTGATCAATTATCTTATGAAACTCATTAGGAGCTGTTTTAATTCCAAAAAAAAAAATCTTTTTGCCAAATATGTTCCTCTATGTGTGGAAATTGCTTGAATTTTGGCACTTTATTCATCGACTGGAAGATGCAGATATGCTTTATACACATCTAAAGTGCAAAAGAATCTACCATGTTGCATTTCATTGAATATTATCTTCAATTTTTGGAAAAGGATATCGATTGTCTTGTAACTGAGAATTGACTGTCACTTTATAATCGGCACAAAGTCTAATCTTACCATTAGTTTTGGGTACAATTACTAATGGAGTTCCACATTCTGAGTGATCCAACTTTTCGATAATGCCATCTTGCTCCAGAGAATCCAATTCTCGGTCTACTTCATCTTTAAGTGCGTATGGAATTTTTCTCCAAAAAGATACTTATGAATTGGAAGAAATAGAATCAATATCGTAAATATTGATATTCAATGCTCGAACCCAGCCATCTTCGTCCAATAAATGCGCCACCATAATTAGGAACAACGTATAAATCTCCCATGAATGTATTGTTCTTGAAACTATGTAACGAAGTTACAAAATTTCCGGATTTTTCTACCGTAATTTCCAAGTTTTCTAATCAATTTCCCGTCTCTGTTCATTCAATTCTTATTTTCATATAACTCAGTCAGTTATCTATCCCGTATTTTTTTCAAAATAATGTTGACCGTGAGCTAATTATTAATCTATTAATTAAAATATGTCCGTAAATTTCCTTCTTAGTTCTTCACGCGTCAAAACAATTAATTATTTAACCACAAGCCAACCGACGACGACATATTTCGCGCATAAATTCAACCAAGCAGTCCCCACCTTTTGGGTCTGAATTCAGAACGTGAAAAGCGCCGAAATGATGGTCAGTACGAGTACCGGTACGAAAGGTATCGAGAGCAGTTGAACCACGTGGAAGCCCGCTGCAAGGACCCGACCCGGCCCGATACGAAATACGACAAATTATTGGCTATTTTTTTGAATTTCCTCTGTTCCGATTACCACGAGGTGAGACTTTCTGTGATGTGAATTCAGGGGAATGTTTTGTTGGGTGGGATTTCAGGGGAATTTTCTGGGAATAGGCCTTAGCTTCATTCGACCTGTTGGCTTGTGAAGCGGGTCTGTTTCTGAAGAAAATTCATATTCTTGTTCGCTTAAATAATGGGGTTTCAGGGGAGTGAATTTTGCCGGGTGGGATTTCAGGGGAGTTTTATTGGGATGGGGCCTTAGCTTTATTCGACCTGTTGGCTTGTGAAGCGGGTCTTATTTCTGATAAGAACTCATGGTTTTTTTGTATTTCTGTGTTTCTTTTAAATTTATAAAATAATTGCGTTCAGGGGATGTAATTTTGCTAAAGGGAATATCACAGTAAATCTACGGAGAGACTCCTGGAGTTGTCGCGCGAACGTGCTCAGCATTTTGTTCTTCGTGTTTAGACCTGTTTTCATTCTCGTGAAAATAACCCGTTTGCGTTAGTTTTCCCGAAACATTTTCTCTACGTCGTTGGAAAAGTCTAAATTCTTCAAAACCGTTTTTCTGCTTATTATTTCGCCGTGCAAATCCGACCCGTCGTTTCTTTTAAATATTGCGTTACACACCTCTCATCACGTTTTATTTTGCCGATTTGAGGCTGCCATTAAGTTGTAAATTATTTGGCTGTAGTTTTGATTCTTCGCCGGGAGAGATCAGTTTTCTATAATTCATCTCTTATGTGATATTTTTGATTTTCCTTTGCTGATCAAAGATCAGATTATTGTTGATTTGATTTTGTTTTCTTTTATTTTTGGCTGGTTGGGAACCAGTCCAATTGTAACAATTAGTGGGACAAATAGACTGATTGATTTATTTTCATCAACACCGAGTTTTTATTTCAAGAAAGTTCAGTAATCCATTTCAGAGCGGAAATTTGCGGAGTTTTGGAAATAACGAACGCCTGGACTTTCTTCACTGTCTAAAAGCTACCCGATAGGCACTGTGGGCCCTCTACCACATAAATACAGGGGGTGGCGCTCGAGCATTTTATTTAACATCAACGAATCCCCTCATCCCCGTCGGGATTCAAACCCGGAAAATCTCGGGGCACGTCACAAATTGACGCCCGAGCAGGGACCCTTGTTTTCTATTTTTCCTCATTTTTCGGGACGGGGAATTTTCTTGTCCGTATGCCTAAAATTTTATTTGTCCCAAAAACCCGTTTTTTGTCGCGAAACAATTTTCCACACGTAGAGACCCGTTTAATTTTTTTTGGTATTTTCCTTTGGACTAGAAGGAAAAGTTTTTCTATTTTTTTTCGTCGCGTTCAAAAGTACTGCGTTTCTGACTTTCTCAAAACGTGCGTTTCTCACAACCGCGGATCCCCGTTAGTTTTTTTTCCTAGAGCAAGGTGCGAATGGACCGTCGGTAGGCCCTTGCACAGCCAAAATTTATATCAACTAGATAATTATCCGAGAATTACTAGTTGTCCGAAGTAATCGTCCGGGAGTGGAAGAAATCACCGGAGATTACGGTTTTTCTGTAGTAATCGTCCGGGAGTGGAAGAAATCACCGGAGATTACAGTAATCTGCCGGGTGTGGAAGAAATCACCGGAGATTGCGTTTTCTGTTTTTTGATCCTTAGTGAATTGTCCAGGATGTAAAGATTCATCGCTGGAAATTATTACACTCTGCCTACCTCCCGGAAAATCGCACCCGTAACGCTCGAAGAGAGGAAATTTCGGACCGTCGGGAGATATTTTTCGTTTTTTCCAATTCCCTACAAAACCGGCTAGATGTCGGAGGGCCGTTTTCTTAAAATTTACAGATTTTAAGCTAAACGACGGGAAAAATGCCGCTTCGTCGCGAGAAACAAAAAAACGCAGCAACATTCCATACGCTTGAACTTTTTAGTCCAACCGAAAAAAAAACCGTCAGCATGTTGTTTTTACAATAACATTTGCTTGACCTTCACATTTCTGGTCCATAGCAACGTGCTAAATTGGTACATATTTGGAAGCTTAAATTTGCTACCAAAACCCGTCTCAATTTTTGGCGTATCGACGCATTGTGTCGTCACAGCTCTCCCACTCCATACCTAAGATCCAACCTCCTGCCTTGGAGAAGCCAAGCGGAGATATAGGGCTAAGGTTTGGGGAGACGTGCGTCAGCCTTCGTCAAGTAGAGACGTACCCGAAGAGAAGTGAGCCAAACCACCCGCCGGTACCTTTAACCGAAAAGTTATTACCCGCCGTGAAAGTTAACGTGTTTTGAAACGTGTAAGTTATATTGAGTTCTTATTTTGTGTCCAAAGGCCCTGACCTGGACTAGTTTGTATTATCAACTCAATCACTTCCAAGATCCGAACTTGGAATATTTTTTTTGTGTTTTTTTTTTATCTTGATACTTGATCGGTCCGTACTTGCGGTTTTTATTTTTTTTTAGTTTTCCATCAGTTTTCTGAGCCACTTCTCTCCCCGTTACAACCCCGTAAATTTTTTTTTGTTTGTGTCAATTTTTACGTATGTACACAGACGTGAATCAACCTTCGCCGAGAGTAGACATCCCCCGAATAAAAGTGCGCTAAACCACCCGCCGGTACACATAACCCGAAAGTCATCTACCCGCCGCTGGAGTTAAACGTGTTTTGAAACGATTAAGTTGTTTTGAGTTTTATTTGCGTCCAAAGGCCCTAACCTGGACTATTTTGTTTTACCGATTCGATTATTTCCAAGATCCGAACTTGGAATATTTTGTTGTTTTCTAAGCTGTTATCCTGAAACAAGTTGTTTCTATTTCCTGCCGTCTGCAGATTTTTTTTTCATTATATGAGTTAATTTGCTCACGTGGATGCTTCATCGGCCCGTACTGGCGATCGTAACTTTCCCGAGCCACTTTTCAGTTGTGACTACGTGTCACCCCGTTACACCGTACCCCGGATCTTTGCTTAACCGTCTGGTGCCGACACCAGCACATTTGTTTTGTTTTTTTTCAAGTTTCATGCTAGAATCCACAAGGAACATGGAAGGCGAGTCGACTTCAAGACCTGGATCAGCAAACCCACCTACAGGGACAATCAGTCGCAGCCAGAGGAGTGGCCGATGACCGAAGCCGAACTGTGAAGAGAAAATACCCACTCCAGGTGCGAGGTGTGATGTGTCCATGGGGGTCCATTTATCCAGGATGTAGCCGTCGTCTCCATCAAACCAATAGCCAATCCAGCCACAGTGAAGTTTGTTTTAATAATCTATATTATTTTTTTTTTTTTCAGTCATAACTGTTTTTTTTTTTATTTCAAATAAGTTTTCCAGGTTAAGCATAGCTTAGGAAAAATGATCGTAACCTCACATTTTCTTTGTAAGTGGAGAGAGTGTGTAACGAAGTTACAAAATTTCCGGATTTTTTCTACCGTAATTTCCAAGTTTTCTAATCAATTTCCCGTCTCTGTTCATTCAATTCTTATTTTCATATAACTCAGTCAGTTATCTATCAATGGATCCCGTATTTTTTTCAAAATAATGTTGACCGTGAGCTAATTATTAATCTATTAATTAAAATCTGTCCGTAAATTTCCTTCTTAGTTCTTCACGCGTCAAAACAATTAATTATTTAACCACAAGCCAACCGACGACGACATATTTCGCGCATAAATTCAACCAAGCAGTCCCCACCTTTTGGGTCTGAATTCAGAACGTGAAAAGCGCCGAAATGATGGTCAGTACGAGTACCGGTACGAAAGGTATCGAGAGCAGTTAAACCACGTGGAAGCCCGCTGCAAGGACCCGACCCGGCCCGATACGAAATACGACAAATTATTGGCTATTTTTTTGAATTTCCTCTGTTCCGATTACCACGAGGTGAGACTTTCTGTGATGTGAATTCAGGGGAATGTTTTGTTGGGTGGGATTTCAGGGGAATTTTCTGGGAATAGGCCTTAGCTTCATTCGACCTGTTGGCTTGTGAAGCGGGTCTGTTTCCGAAGAAAATTCATATTCTTGTTCGCTTAAATAATGGGGTTTCAGGGGAGTGAATTTTGCCGGGTGGGATTTCAGGGGAGTTTTATTGGGATGGGGCCTTAGCTTCATTCGACCTGTTGGCTTTTGAAGCGGGTCTTATTTCTGATAAGAACTCATGGTTTTTTTGTATTTCTGTGTTTCTTTTAAATTTATAAAATAATTGCGTTCAGGGGATGTAATTTTGCTAAAGGGAATATCACAGTAAATCTACGGAGAGACTCTTGGAGTTGTCGCGCGAACGTGCTCAGCATTTTGTTCTTCGTGTTTAGACCTGTTTTCATTCTCGTGAAAATAACCCGTTTGCGTTAGTTTTCCCGAAACATTTTCTCTACGTCGTTGGAAAAGTCTAAATTCTTCGAAACCGTTTTTCTGCTTATTATTTCGCCGTGCAAATCCGACCCGTCGTTTCTTTTAAATATTGCGTTACACACCTCTCATCACGTTTTATTTTGCCGATTTGAGGCTGCCATTAAGTTGTAAATTATTTGGCTGTAGTTTTGATTCTTCGCCGGGAGAGATCAGTTTTCTATAATTCATCTCTTATGTGATATTTTTGATTTTCCTTTGCTGATCAAAGATCAGATTATTGTTGATTTGATTTTGTTTTCTTTTATTTTTGGCTGGTTGGGAACCAGGCCAATTGTAACAATTAGTGGGACAAATAGACTGATTGATTTATTTTCATCAACACCCAGTTTTTATTTCAAGAAAGTTCAGTAATCCATTTCAGAGCGGAAATTTGCGGAGTTTTGGAAATAACGAACGCCTGGACTTTCTTCACTGTCTAAAAGCTACCCGATAGGCACTGTGGGCCCTCTACCACATAAATACAGGGGGTGGCGCTCGAGCATTTTATTTAACATCAACGAATCCCCTTATCCCCGTCGGGATTCAAACCCGGAAAATCTCGGGGCACGTCACAACTAATACGTACTTGAACATAACCTAAAGGTTTGAGAATTATGTTTGGTATATGATCTAAATCGAACATTAGTCTTCTTTAAAGGTGAATTAAACCTCAATTTCCTGAAATCAATCTGTGAAATAATTGAAACTGGACTGCCTGTATTACATTCAAAGTTGAATTGTTTGTTTTTGATTTTCTACTGGATCATCATTTTTCGTTCAAACACAGCAGCAGAGTTTTCAGCAAACACATCGATTATTAGAAGTTGAATAATTGTAAGATTTTTGAAGTAAACCAGAGATGCATACCTTAGCAATGTGCCCTTTTTTCTTGCATTGATTATAATCAGTTTGGAAATGCTTGTACATTTTCCAGTTTGATGATTCTTTCGACCACAGTGTAAACATAGACCAGATAATCCAATCTTCTGTAGATCAACATGTTTTTTTCTTCTGGATTGAAAATTGACGTTTGTTGAACTTCTGTTTCATCGTCTTGCGCCTTCATTTGTATTCACTTAATTCATGTGTGATGAAGCAGCGTTCTGGTAGATTTTTCGGTTCTGTATTTTTGATGTTTCAATAGCCAATGCAGTCTGTAATGCTTTTTCAAACAAAATATCTGACTCTTGTGATAACTTTCCACGTATATCGCTATCTGATAGTCCTCGAATCAACTGTGCTCGCAATAGAAGATTGATGATGGATTTTGAGCAGTTTGTATTCTGGCATTCAGTTTTGAAATCGCAGGATTTGATAATTTCCTTCCAAGCAGATGAAGAAATTGATTCGCTGGATTCTAGTGAAAAACTCATGTTGTTCAGCTAGAACAATCCGTTTAGGAGGTAAATGATTTTTCAATAGAAATATATGTTCTTGATACGATTTTGTGGCAGGTAAATCTGGTGAAGTTAAACTACACAAAAGTTTGTAGTGTCTACTACCAAGACAATTGATTAAAATCATAACTTTACCTTCATCTGTAACCACATCGTTTTCTTTCACGAGTCCTTTCAATTTGAAGAAATTTTCTAAACGTTGATGATAGCTGTCAAAATTTTCTGACATCTCGTCAAAATGTATGCTTTGATTCTTCAAAACGTCCTTAATCTCTATAGAATTACCCATCTGTTGTTGAATTCAAAGATTATTAACTAATCCAGTAAGAGCTTCTATCAGTTTTAAAACATTTCCTTGATTTTCTGACATTCAAACAATTGTAATCACTTTCTTCTGCGTTTTTTTTCTGTGGCTTTTCTGTCTGCTTTCCTGTCTTTTCGTTTTCAAAATCCTCGTCGCCAAATTGATATTGAATTTGAATACCAATAATAGCCTTTGGTTGTTTTGATATAATATCAAAACAATCAAATAATGACTTTTCTATTTTCTGACTGCCTCAAAAATGTAACAGGTAACAGGTAATTCCAATTATCATAAAGTATGGTATGAAATATATAGCAATGGTGGAGCGAATGAACCGAACCATCAATCGACACTTGGCCAAAGTTGTCTCTCACCATCAAAAAGACTGGGATCAACATCTCCACCTGTTCCTCATGGCGTACAGGTCAGCAGTTCATGAATTGACGGGCGAAACACCTGCCAAGATCATCATGGGTCGTGAACTCCGGCTGCCCTGCGACTTGGCTGTCCACCTGGTGAGGATGTCGCTGGGAAAGACTACGCAAGTGATTTTTGTAAAAAGATGGACAATATCCATCAACGAGTCGGACTAAACATCCAAAGTGCCAGCGACAGGATGAAGGAGGCGTACGACGTGAAGGCTGAAGAGAAGGAGGGTTCCAGGTTGGGGATTTGGTTTGGCTTCACAACCCACAGAGACGACGTGGCTTCTCCCCAAAACTGCAAAGTTCTTGGAAGGACCCGTATGAGATTCTGAAGCGAATCAATGACGTCGTCTATCGGATAAAAAAACCACCACGGGGGAACCGAGGGTTGATCATTCCAACCGTTTCGCCCCGTATGCTGGAGAACCTGCAAATTAAGTCACTCGAGGTGGACATGTCCCTGGAAACCTTCATGTCCTTATATTCCAACGGCCAGAAAGTCCTGAATGGCGTCGTTCAAGAACAGAAGCTGAATTTGTTTAACGCACCGCCCTAGTACGCGTTAGCTCACTCGGTCACTGAACACTTCGGCATGAGTACTGGACTTGCTGCTGCATTCAAGGGAAAATTCCGGCAAATGGACTATCTGCGACGACAAAGGCCAGAGATTGAGAAGACGCTTCAAGTCACGACAGGGACCTGTTTTACCTTGGTGACAAAGAAGCTCCCACAACATTGGACCAGCTATAGTGATGTTTGGAGGGCACTTCATCAGCTGAGAAGCTTAATGCTGTCACAGAACTTGACCCATCTGGCCATTCCGAAGATGACGAACGACCAACTGGACTGGAGAGTAGTAGGGAGCATGCTGGAGGTGGTCTTCAGAGAAAGCGGCATTGACATCCTGGTATGCTGCTATCCTTCCGGGAGAACGAACCGGAGAAAAGTGGACTGCTACTTCCATAGAACATCAGGCTGCCGGTTTGGGGATAGTTGACGATACCGTCATGGAGCCAATTCGGGACAAAATGCTTCAAGGAGGGGGCAATGTAGCGAAAATGATAATTGTCCCATCCATCCGGGATTCCGGACCACTGCAGTCAATCCGGAATTTACTACATGTTAACCGGAGAGTCGCATTTCTGCGCGATGAGTCATGCTGTTTGTTCCGATCTATACTTCTATATTCTTCTATATTCTATAATGTACGGATTCGCTATACAGGGTGTTCCAGAATAACATGCTAATAATAAAGGGGGTGATTCTTGGGCTCATTTTAAGAAAAAAAATTCATATGAACGTATGTCCTAAACGCCTTAACTTTTTTCCCAAAAAATATGCAAACCAAAACCCGCATGGACGGCACTGGTCAGAATAATTAAATTGTTGGTGCATCAAAGAATGAGTATTAATGCCTAAAATACATGACTCAAATTTCATAAAGATATCTACAGTAATGACAAAGTTATTGTAAAAAAAGTATCTATTTTTTAAAACTTTGACACCCTGTATCTCAAAAGTTAAGGCGTTTAGGACATACGTTCATATGATTTTTTTTTCTTAAAATGAGCCCAAGAATCACCCCCTTTATTATTAGCATGTTATTCTGAAACACCCTGTATATGCGGGTACATTGTAAACATTGGAGAAATCTAGTTTCCCAGTTGAGATTTTGATAAGCTGTGATTGTGAACATAAATATTTGTGGTGTTGTAAACCCTGTGCTGTAGTGACTTAAAATAAGTAGATTAAAACTGGACAAGTGTTTTCTATAGCGAAAAATATTACAATATTGAAGGTCATTCACTCGCCATTCACTAACCATTGGGTGAAGTGTCCTGAAAATTAAAATCACTTTGTGAAGTACGCAGGTTAATATATATTTTTTTCTGGTGCTGAACTATTGTTGCTACATTTATTCCTTGCCAATTAATGTTCGAGTCAGCTTGATACATGAGTTTTCAAAAATAATATAAGATTTTGTATCAATGCATGTTTACATTAAGTTTTATGAGAAATATATTTCTTAGGCGTTAAATTTGCTAAATTTGCTGCGCTATGTACTATAACATAACGTACGATACATTCCATCATGATATGCAGATAAGTCTTCTAGTAGGAGAGCCAGTGACATTTTTCAGCGATGATTAGGTCAAGGCCTATTTTTTTAAAGAGGGTGGCGAAACGCCCTCAACATGTAAAAAAATTTGCATCTTTTTATCATTTAGTTGAGGCTAAATTTTTCACCAGTTGTTCTTTGGTAGTCCACAATCATCCAGAAAAATTGGCGGATCGATTGGCCAGTTCCTTAGGGGTGGCGGATCACCCTTAACATGTCAAGAAAACATTGAACTTTTCATAATATGATTCAGTCGAGGCTGAATTTTTCACCAGTTGTTCTTTGGTAGTCTACAATCATCCAGAAAAATTGGCGGATCGATTGGCCGGTTCCTTGAGGGTGGCGGATCACCCTCAACCTGTCGTGGGACCGATGAACTTTTTATGATTTAGTTAAGGCTGAAATTTCGACCAGCTGTTCTTTGAAAGCCCACAATCATTCAGAAAGATTGGCGGATCAATTGGCCGGTTTCTTGAGGGTGGCGGATCAACCCCCACATGTCACGGAAATATTGAACTTTTCATAATATGATTCAGTCAAGGCTGAATTTATCACCAGTTGTTCTTTGGTAACCAACAATCATCCAGAAAAAATGGCGGATCGATTGGCCAGTTCCTTGAGGGTGGCGGATCAACCCCAACATGTCACCGAAATATTGAACTTTTCATAATATGATTCAGTCAAGGCTGAATTTTTCACCAGTTGTTCTTTGGTAACCTACAATCATCCAGAAAAATTGGCGGATCGATTGGCCAGTTCCTTAAGGGTGGTAAGGAATATTCCTGATTATACTTCCCAAATCTTGTTTGATGATCATGATCCGACAATCCTTGAAGCAACCAGAGCTGTGTAGAAAAAGGAAGATAATGAAATCGATAATATCCATTCCCCGAAGAGTGACCTGACAACTTTAAAAACAACAAAGATGAGATTTTTTGAAAAAAAAAACACCGATTGTAACCGTTTTTCCAAATTTTTCCAGCTGCTAAACAACCTACCTACCTACCTACAACCTACTACACTGTGTTAGTTTTCTTCGTGTTTTTTTATACTTCTCTGTTTTCTCTACAACTCTTTTGTAAGCATTTTTCAGATTGAAATACTGACGATTAAGTTGTTTGTTGAATATATTTGCCATATAGATAGGTATAGGCGAGGGTATAGGTAAATAGATACTTCTTCTGCTCTAATGGTTGGCCTATGAAGGTAAGATCCCTATAGCCCAAACATTGATGATCAAGAATCAAAATCTGCATGAATCTTCTCTTACCTTGTTTTCTCATTACTGCTTATCAAATTCGCGAACACAGGGTTAATGTTTAGTGTACACCATCTCACATTTATAAATACCGTTTGAGTTGACTTTCTAAATAACATCCTTGAAGTACGGAGTTCACTGTTTTTTTTAAGTCTAAGCGCACTATCATCACCAGGATCGTGAACAGAAATGACTTCATCCATAACAATAATCAATGTTACCACTGTCCTAAAACCCTTCCGAAAACGGCTGATTATAACGTAATAGTTTGTTCAAACTCAGATAATCAGATGATCATGACTCGCCCAAATACTTTTGGAAGTGTACGTAGAATATTCATTAAGCCTAATATAGTCCTTGACACAGGACACAGCGCACAAAAAAAAATTGATTACCATCACTGACACTGTTAGCTTGACGATACGATATGCAATTTCTCCAACTTCGTTTTCACTAGGCTCGCTCTGGTGATGACTGCTAAGTCGAAACGCGTAGGCGAAGGAGAACTTATTTTCCAAAAAGCAGATTGACTCTCCAAAACTTTGTAAAAAGATGAAAATTTGGAGGTTGCCAAAGTTATTACCCAATGTTTGGAAATTTGAGTGGGTGGCTCACGCCAAAACCTGCTTAGGCCTCCTCGGCCCGTTGCAACCCACAATTTATAGAAGTGAGATATTGAAGGCACAAGCTTTCGCGAAACTCAGCAGGTCCCTCGAACAGATCCCTTCCAATTCCGGGGGTGTTGTCAGTTCAGCTCTGAAGTATTCCATCCTAGTGCTTCGAAGAGCCGGACATTCCATGAGGTTGTGGGCTACGGTCTCTTCGTCTTCAAGGCACCACCTGCAGTCTGAATCTTCCCCGATTCCGATCCTGTGGAGGTGAGGTTGAGGTTTATGAGATCAGTTAATAGACCAACCATTGTGCGGAGGTCTCTCCTGCTCACATTTAAAAGCTATTTGGTTATGCCCGTATCAGGTCCTGTTATCATTGCCTTGGCATGTAGCATGCCAGGGGCATTGTTCCAGCATAGAGTGACTTTTTCTAGTAGTTCTTCGCCTTGCCCATTAATGTTGCTTCAGGGATGCAAATCATTGGTTCGAGTCCTATCGGCCTGTGGGATATCAGAACGTCCCGCTGGGGTTCCTTCAATCAAAGTGTTTTTGTTTGTGGGTTCATCCTTTTTGTTTCCACGAGTATGGGTCAAAATAAGGGAATAACGGACGCAAGGAGTACTCACCTTAGCCGCTAGGCGATTTAATACTTTGGGTGGTCGCCCGATGTCCCAAAGGCTCCGTTCGAAACATCTGATCACGGCTCAGATGCCATCCACCCCTTACGCACGGGTCGCATTGCACCGTGGGGTTAAGCCTTTGTATCACTTTTCGTCTGACCTCTAACCTCTGACCTTTTCGGCATTGGTGACCCTGCCAGTAGCTTGCGCTACCGGCGCCGAAATAGCTCTTGGGATCGTTGAGGTACACATGCCTTTCCGTCCGTCAGGGAAGGTGACCCTCACTACTTCAAGGCAGAGATATGGGGGGAGGTCATTATTCGTGGATTCTATTCCAAAAAGTTTAAATGTCGATTGTAAATTGGCCGCGAGCTCAGCATTTTTGCCAAATGCTACCTCATTTTGAACCTTTTCTGAGCCTTAAAATAATAACTCGCTTTCTAAATAATTATAAGTCATTTCTTTTTTCAAAATAGCATACAGCTGCCGTTTTGACATCTCAAGCTGTGAAGTGTTCAAAAAATGCAAAACGTGCTCATATAGAGGGTGAGTCATTGCTACGGGAAACCTAGATGGCGCCTATGCCGTTAATGATATCAAAATGAACTAAATGGATTTGAATACAGGAAGGCCCAGTGCAGTTTATGAAAATGTTTTTCAATATACAGGGTGTATCATTCTTGCAGACTGAGCCTCAACATGGTTTTTCTGATTAGCAGAACCTCAAATTCGTTGAGTTTTTGCAATTCGCTTTTACCGTTCAAAAGTTATTAAACTTATTATAAAAATTGATGCGTCTGCAGGCTTCGATTGAAATAACCACAGGGCACTAAGTTTTTGAGATATCAAGTTGAAACTTCGTCCGTGTGTAAGCTACTGTCAGGGGTATCTTTTGGTGGCAATTCCGCCGATTGGAATTATTGTGGTATCACTTTTCTGTGACACATTGATTTTGGTAAACTTCGAAGCACCATAACTTGAGTTCATAAATAGCATCTCCTGTTTTTTGTTTCTTAGTCGCGATGAGCTTGTCATTTAACGTATTTTTCACTTCACATTCTCTTTTCAAATGTTTATATAGTTTAAGAGATGATTTTGTTTTTCTTGAAAACTCATACAAATCCTATCGAGAAGACTCGGAACGTGCCAAAAAAATCATTTCTTTTTTGACATATCAACGTCAAAATGACATTTATTGTATGCCTGTCAAAACTACTAGGAATCAAAGAAGCTTGAATTGACCTAACAAGGAAGCAAATAGTTATTTATATTGAGGTATAACAAATAAATAGCGAGAACACTGAGCTGCAAATCTCAAAAACTGTTCAAAATCATAACGACTTTGACGTCGACTATGTCGATATTGAGTAATTTTCATGGCACGTTTTGATCATTATCGAAGGAACTATGAATTTTACAGAAAAACAAAATTATCTTCCAATCTAACAATTTGGAAAAAAAAATGGAATGAAAAATACGTGAAATGACAAGCTGAACGCGACTAAGCAACAAAATACAGGGGGTGCTATTTAAAATAAGTTATGGTGCTTTGCAGTTTACCAATAATGAAGTATCACAGCTAAGTGGTACCATAATGCAGACCGACCGCATGGCTACCAAAAGATACCCAAAGCAGTTGCTTAAACCGTGATGTCCTCAATCTGCACCTTAGTAAGAACTGCGGTCTAGACCAGAGGGACTACCCCTGGGCCACGTTGACACCTTTGCTAAATTGCTTAGGCTTGAAGATGACGGCCCCAAACTCTTTACTTTCAGGCTCCTCTTGAAGTTGCCCGATGGGCCTGCTGTGTGGCCTCAGTGCTACCTTCCTCACCCCCAATATCATCATCCCTCCTATTAGTTCGTGGAGCGCGGTTGCCCGATTGGATTTAATGTACTGAAAGAATTAATATATCAAAAATTCAATTATTCAAAGCGAAATGAGCAGACTGATAGGAGAAGAGTGGTTAAAAATTTAGTCCCAATAACCAGTACATAACGTCTGAGTTTCCCGAAATTCTTATGAAAATGTTCCGGTGATATGTTTGGATCTTAATACCAAGGTTCACAGGTTTTTACTTGTATGTTCTTGACAAGTCTATTGTTTGCAATACGAAAACTTTAATATTTTCTCCTTTTTGTTAGTATAATTTCTGATTACGTAGTTTTTCTATGGACCATAAATGATTTTTGATTGTGGAGTCTCTTGTCCAACACTTTTTCAACATTGCAACTTCACTGTCACCCTGACATGTTAACCTTGACTTGGTGGTAAGGCTTGTGCGCTTCTAGAACCCTTGGGACTCTACTGGCGGTCGCTCCAGAATTACTGGGAAGGTCACCCATGCCGGACAGGCATAAGGGGAGAAGAAAGACTAAAAAACATGCACCACGATATAATGTGTGACCAAAATAGGGATTTAGTACTCCAGGTGAGTGTTAATCTCACTGCCGATTTCGACCAGGTGAGAGCTCGGTCATCGGCGCTAGCCTCGTGGATTCTGGGGAGAGCCAACCACACATTTCATCAAAAAGCAGCGGGAATGAGAACGCCCTGCTTTGTAGTCCTGCATCTTCAGCCGTGGAAGTACTAGACACGCTGAAGATTGCAGAGTCATCGGAGGGCAAAGAACCAGAGAACTTATCCTGTGTAGACATGAACATGCCTATCAGCCAGGTAATGCCTGTGTCCTTGTTCCTTGTCGAGAGGATTGAAGATACTTTTAATTACAAGGAAATTATTCTAAGCACCTCTATGGATAGAGAAGGTGCCTTTGACAACGCATCTTTCAATGCGGTCTATAAGGCTGCTGTGAAGCATGGCATAGACGACACTTCATGTTGTGGATAAACAATATGCTTCTTCACTGGAAAGTGAAGGTGAGCCTTCACGATCATACGCTAGAGGCAACAATGACAAGGACTGTCCTGTCGCCGCTCCTGTGGAACCTGGTGGTAGATGAACTACTCTGAATCTGAATCACCCGGGCTTCTACGCCCAAGGTTATGCAGACGACGTGGCTATCTCCATTAGAGAGGATCATTCCACCGTAATATCAGCTCTGATGTAAACAGCTCTTAGTAAAGTTTAGCGATGGTATGAGGATGAAAACCTCAAAGTCAACGCTAGAACCGAAATAGTTCTCTGTACACGTCGGAGAAACATGGGACTTCACAATTATGTAACTTTCGGGGAAAGAGCAAACAAGGTCTCAGAAGTTAAATATGTAGCTAGGACTGACACTGAATTCCAAAGCAACTTGGAACACACATCTGACCAGGACCCTCAATAAGGCAAAAATGTGTCTGATGAGATGCAGTTGCCTGTTCGGGAAGACTTGGAGTCTAAGGGCGAAAATGATGGTTTGGCTATAAACCACGATAATCAGACCTATAGTCACATATAGGGTTGGGCCAAAACAACACAGGCAACGATGGTCAAGAGACTGAGAAGTCTTTTGAGGCTGGCTTGTATGTGCTCCACTAGGGTGGTGTGGAGCATACCCACGACTGCGTTGGAGATGGTTCTGGAGCTTATCCCCCTGGATCCCCCAGATCAAAGATGTGGTCATGCTGGACGCCTACAGAGCAAGGGCCATCGGAGCATGGCACGAGCCCACTGTGTGGTATGGTCATACCACAGTAACAGACCTGATTGATGATGATCTTCTGAGAATGAAAACAGACATCATGTGGTCTGTTTCCATTCTCAGAAGATCATCATCAATCAGGTCTGTCAGCCATGTAAAGGTTCCGGAAGTCATATAAAGTAATATGTATGTGACCTCGCAATTTGACAGGAAGAAGCACCTTCTTTTTTGAATTGAGATTTAATTAAGTACACGGACGGAAGACGGATGAGGGAGTTGGGGCCGGCATATATATCACCGAACCCTGCACAAGCCTCAGTATCCCTCTAGAGGATACTACAACTGTGTACCACGCGGAAATTCGCGCAATTCAAGCATGTACACAAGAGAATGCTAGACTGAGCGGCAATGAATAATACATCTTCTTTCTCTCGGGTGGTCAGGCTGCATTGAAAGCCCTGTACTCCTATCGCCTAACATCGATGATCGCGATAGATTGCCTTCACGACCTGGAAGAGTTGGCAGTAGGGAAAAATAAAGTGACTCTCATCATCAAAGCTGATGAGCTGGCGAGAGCCATCACAGCTATTCCTTTCAGAAGAACATGCAACACAGGGGCAAAGATACTCCAAGGGTGCAGTCGGCATCCCGTCGAAAAAACTAACTGACGAAGAGCTGCGGCTAATGCGAACCAAGACTTGTGGTGGTGCTTTTGACGAGGCACTGCCACCCAAAAGAATATGCAGAGACTGGTTACCTACGATGGTTCCACAAGCTGCAGGCTGTATGTGGTGAAGAGGACTAAAATGCCTCAAACATCATCTCTTACTCTGCAGCTCTAGCTCGCAGTAGGTACGATATTTTAGGTGAAACATACGGGCGAGAAACCACCCTCCCATGAAAAACTTGCTGGTGAGTTATTGGACCTGATTGAAGGGACAAAACTGGCGAGGTTGGGGGACCGCAATAAGCCACTGGATGCAGTGTCAAACGGGAAGAGAACCCTATCTTGAACAACAACTTCACCTATTTTTCAATATTTATTAATACTGTTGTGGTACAGACGTCTGGAAAAATTGATAACAAAAATCCAATGCTATGCTATTTTGATATTGTGTGCTTTTAGAGGTGAAAACTTTACATTACCATGTTTTGTGACATAATATATTCTTCACGTCAGCGGATCCCAAATTATGGTACGCATACATACGTATCATACCGCATGTGAAGCCATCAAAGGTACCTAATACACAAGCTAAACAGAACAGAGAATGCTGGACACTAATTTATACACGCACACATAAAGTAAAATCGATTATTATCTTGGAAAGTTTGTTATGATGAAATACGGAAAGAATAATATGCAGACCCCACTAGTATGTTGTCTATGGTCACCGCTGCCACCAATTCTGTATATCTGGGCACAACTGAAGTTTTTTTGAAAACTATTTTGTTTATATCAGGAGAGTTCAAATTCGCTCTCTATAAAACCCAACTCACTCGTAACAGTTTCGAGATAAGTTATTTTCCTTGAACCAAAACACCGTTTTCACAGACCTTCATTTTCTGCCTACCGTGGGCATCGAACTAACGTTCATCAGAAACATAGTCTCTCGCACAAAACCGGCTCCACACCATGTTGCCAACTTGGCAAACGTTGGCGATGTGTGGAGTTTGAAACATGCCTGTGAGTCGGTAAATGAGATATACATCAAAGAAATACTTTCTTCACGAGGACACACCTCATTGAGTTGTACTTTTATATTCCATTGAGTTTGTAGATATCTCATTTACTGACTTACAAACATCTTCGAAACTGTGGAGCCGGTTTAACACGCTAGGCCACATTTCGATTATTATTATTATTTTTTTCGACCCTGTCAGAAAATTACTTGTTCGACTTTCAAACTCAAACGATGGAGATTAATGGTACATCACCTTCCGCCGGAAGTTTTGCTGACTCTATCGCCCGCCAGGAGTGTTGCTATATGAATAAAAAAAAAAACAAATACCTTCCTTTGGAGTGAATTTTTTTATAATGTCTCTTTACAGCCAGCTGCAGATAATAAATAAATGGTTTTAGGTGGTAGATATATACAGGGTGGCCATTTGAAAAGAGAACATTTAATTTAGGGCGCCCCAAGACATTTAAGAAAAAATCCTCGGACCCGTCGATTTTTGATTAAAGGGGAACAATTTTTTTGGCATTTCCACCACAAAGCCTTAGCAGGGGAAGGGTCCCAATCATTTTAAATGGCATTAGGGGTCGAGTGATACCTTATTTTGAAGGTATTTTTATGTAGATTATAACCCCAAAGTCTCACACTGCAATTTCACACTGCTAATATCTACATAGTCATTCCAGGGGCTAACTAAAGTTACCAAAAAATGTACATTTTGAAACATTCGTGGGGTGATTTGGCGACATCACTATTTCTTGTTGCAGGTCCTCCATAAAGATTGGCAGAATCGCATGAATTCTAGTTTTCAAATGATCCCATAAAAAAAATAACGGGCTTAAATCTGGAGAACTTGAAAGCCACTCAATAGATGAGGTAGGATCAGAAGGTCAAAACAAGTGCTTGTCAAAAAGCTCCAGCAAACTGTATGTAAGATTTATGATACCGGATAAAAAAGACTGGTTTATTATTATTGTGGATCATTGAATGCAATCTCATATCGACTCAAGACTCATGGAAGATTGAATCATTTCGCGGAGATTGGCGCAATCCAAAATTGAGTTCCTATCAAATTTATGCCAATTAGTCGTGAGAAATCACGCGAAGTAGTATAACGCACCTTATGTCGGTCCAGCAAAGTGAATTCAAATTCAAAGATTCATTGTCTTACAGGTCACAGGTCACAGTTGATAGTACAATCGTTCAACAAAGCTAGTTAAAATCAAGCAAACGTATAGGCGATACAATGAAAAGATGGACATGAATAAAAGTGGTAAAAGCAGAAAAAAAATAGCATGAATAACAAAGGTGGATAATCTAATAATCCTTAACTAATACGTGTTCAAACAGGTAAGAGCTCAACATTGGCAATCAACGAATTCCTAAATCTACAAAGTGATAGGTCTAACAGATCTGATCTCTGAGCTCAGATCAAAACCAAGAACGGACCCTATATAAAGGTGCCTTTTGGGCTACGTTTGTGTTGCGTGTTCGCAGGTGGAATACAATATGCCTTCTTGTGCTGATGCATGGAACATAATTTTTGAGTCTGCACCTCCGGAGAGTCAATCAACCCATTACACAATTTAAAGATGAAGTGCGAGCTTGCACAAACTGTAGCCGGTTGAAGTGATAGCATACTGAATCTGCTAAGCAATAACTGCTGACAATGTCCTCGTTCAGGGTATTGACCATCTATTCAAGAATCTTCGATGTGAACTGTATAACGAAGAAACCACCATAAATGTGATCTGATTAAAGCGTTGAATAAAACTAATCGAACCGATATATTGGAAAAGTCGGCTGTGGATCTCATGACAAATCCAAGAGTTCTCAAATATAATTTCACCACATCAACAATATGTTGGTTCAAGGAGAGTCTCTCGTCGATGATGAGACCTCAGACTCGCCCATGATCATAACCTGTCTATTGCGGATGCACCAATCATGAATACAGTCAGTATCATTTTGAAAGAACGAGCAGTCCTGCGAGCAGCGTATCATGCGAAAAAGCTTCATGTCATCTGCAAACAAGAGACACTTGCTCGAAGTGCCATCACTGATATCATTAATGAATATGGAAAATAGAAAATGAATCCAGATTAGTGACCTGAACATCAATTGAGATGAGATGTTCGGCTTGGTGGAAAAGACAATCGTAGATGCATATCTCGAACGATTTTGCAAAGTGGACAATATGGAGATAGGGCAGTAGTTCTCAGCTTGGTTCTTCTGTCCTGATTTAAAGACGGGACATATTTCTGCAATTCATTTATCAAGCACAAAGGCTCAGCAAATACAGATGCACAATCACGCAGTAGAAATGAAGGAACCCCATCGAGACCAGATGTTTCCTTGTTTTTCATTTTCTTCAAAGCATGTTTCCATCGGTATGATGCAGTGAGCCAACCGTGATTTGGAGAAGAGAAGAGATCTCACCTCCTAGCTATAATCAGAATGCCATGATGATAGCTGGGAGGAGCTGTTAAGAACACTGTCAAAGAAATTAGCGAAAGCGTTCACGATATCCTTTGGTGTGTCAACACTTTTCCTATCCAAGGTCATGGAGCCAGAAATTCGTGAACTGTTTTGTTTTTGCTTTACTAATTTCCACAATGTTTTGAGGTCATCTTTTATAGAATTTTCAGTGTTAGATATGAAATTCCTGTAGACTAAGTCAATTTTAGTCCTGACGGAGGTTGTCATGGCTTTGAGGGCATTGTCCACAATCTGAGCATCATACCAACTGGTATATGAATATTTCCGTTTTCGGTGCTCAAGAACGGGGACTACTTTATCAAGAACACTGTGTAGGTTGTTGGTTTATACAAGAGTGAGTCGGGAGAAATGGCTTTCAGGAGAGTATTATAAACGCGTAAATAATTAAAAAAAACTCATATGTTCTTATCCGACATTCATCTCTAAATTTGAATAAGTATTCGGTATTTTGCAACACTTTAATCACTGAAACTTGAAAATAAACGTTTAATTACTGCTAAAATACACAGACATATTGTCAAGAATACGTAGATGTCAAATATTTTTTTTAGTCTTGAGCATGGCATAATCTAAATACGTCAAAATTTTGATAAAATTGACGTAGAAAAAAAAAGTTGAATTGCGCTATAACTTGAAAACAAAAGAATATCGGATAAGAACTTTTTTTACATGGTTTTTGAAGTATTTCTCATGGACATTCAGAATACGATTCTGAAAAATGCGAAAATGCATCGAAAACCTAAAAATTTTACACAACATGGTATTTTTCAAATGGGATACCCTGAATATTTTTGGCTAGAATTATAGATATTTTTATTCTGATTCCAAATATACCATATATGATGCTACATGGTTCAGCGGATTTTTTGCGCTATTCAAGTTCAAAATCTCATAAAAGTTGCATGATGTTGATTTGAATTGGATAATGTCTCAGTAATGAGATTTTCAGACTCTCAACTTGAATACCGCAAAAACGGCTGAATGAAATACCAACATATATGATATATTTGGAATCAGAAGAAAAAGATCTATCATTATATCGAAAAATATACGGGGTGTCCCATGAAAAAATACTATGTTGTGTAAAATGTTTGGGTTTTCGATGTTCTTGGCATTTCTTAGTATAGGATTCTGAACGTCCATGAAAAATACTTCCAATTTGCTCATTTGAACTTTTTTGTAATATATCTATTCAGTAAACTATAAACAATCACCCAGTACAGTGAGTTATGGATTATAGATACTGCATCGTTGACATCGATGTGTCTGTGTGAGCAAAGACGCATATTTAATATCTCCTGTAACATCGTCGTATTAATCAGATTTTGGACAGTATTTTTCGCGATTTTCGCATGTTGTGTTTATATGTATAGACAGAATAGTAGTGATGGAGTGTAGTTAGTGTATCCGAGCTGTGAGAATCAACCAGAAAACAGCGAAAACATTCATTTTATCTGCTTCTGTGATAACTGATAAGCAACCGAAGCAAAAACCGTTTGGTTGATAGCAAGTAGATTTACACCGGAGTGATGGAAGGAAATAAATCAACACCAGTGAGCAATACAGAAGTATTAGAGGGATCATACTATGTATGCAGCGTTGGTTTTGATGATGTTAAAGCAATTTTGGAATGTACACTGTGCAAAAAGTATTTTCATGCCAAGTGCGAAGGGGTCGAATGAAAACCTCTTATTTCATAAGAAGAAAAGAGCCACCTGGAGGTGTAAGTCATGTGAAGCGAAATATCCTGCTTTAAACAAAAAAGGCTCAGGACTGAAGATTTTGAAAATAGCATTGAAAAAACTAGTAGCATACTTCATTTTTTATGTGAGAAGATAAAGGAGTTGAATAATAAGATGGACGTTCTGTTGGCTAAAAATCAGAATTTAAAGGAAGAAATATCGGACCTCAAACAACAAAAGTTCTGTTCTGCCACACCAATACTTATGGAATTGGACAATCAACCTAATTCGCGGGACAGTGAAACTCAATGATCAAGTGTTGTGGAGAAAAACAATTTTTCCTCACTTATTATCAAGCCGTAAAAGATCGGGCAAGATAGCGCGACGACAAAAATTCCGTAGTAAATAAAATAAATCCATTGAACTTTTCTGTTGAGATAAAAAACTCTCTGCTCAACTTCAACTTGGCCAGTCACAAACCATTCAACCAAGATAAAAAAAAAAGCCAAACAGGTCAGCCAAGGTAGTGTGATAATCGAGTGTAACGATAGAGAATCCGTGAAAAAACTGCAAGATAAGGCAGAATCTGAACTCTCTGATGACTATACAGTCGAAATTCTCAGGATGGCTAATCCAAAAGTCGTCGTTGTGGGTATTCAGGAAAAATTTTATAAAGATGAGGAGAAGTTTATCCAACGGATGAAACAGCAAAATTGTCTATCGGCTGTAGCACAGGAGGATATTAAAATTATAAAGAAATATACCCCCAGAAACAAACAATTGTATAGTGTTGTGTTGGAAGTTATACCTGACATTTTCGATAATCTACTTAACAATAGAAAAGTGTTTATGGAATGGAAAAGCTTTCCAGTATATGAATATGTTGGAGTTCTACGATGCCTCAAATGCTGGAGGTATGGGCACAAAGCTGTACATTGTCCACAATCAAATATTGTATGTCCTTTGTGCAATGGTAATCATAAGAGCAACAAATGCAAGTCAATTGTCAAAGAATGTATAAACTGCAGTATGCATCTGAGTGATAAAAATCCATAATATTGAATACAACCATAGCGTTTTTGATAGCAAGTGTGCTTGCCTCAAAGGAACGCAAGAGAAGATGAAAAGCCGAACACAGTATACATAGCAATGGACCTATCCAGTTTATGCGGAACAAAGATGTAAATAGGATACCGAGTCCGCTAGACAGAGATACCAATATTTTTCATGCGCAACAGGAGGGGACATTTAACAGCTGCGCAAACATTAGTGCGAGAGAGACAACGTGACGTGAGTCTAGAAAGAAACTATGTTGAGACGTAAGTGTATTAGGAGGATGTTCTTTCTGAAAAGTGACAGTTATTTGACAGTCGACATTTGTCATTGTTGACAATTCACGTATTGTTAATGTTATTGTTTTTCCTTGGATTTTGGATTGGATATTCTGCTCTATTCATAGTGTTTATTATATGGTGCGTGTATTTTGCGCTTCTGTATTTGTTATTGTGTTTTGTGGTGTTCATCTTAAACACTTTACTTTATGCCGGAAACAAGTACGTGGGTGAAAGATCTCTTTCGCCTTTCAGAGGCTTTCATTTTGGGAATGCGGAAGCCTTTTTAAAAGAAAATCATGGACGAACAGACAGAGTGATCGAGGATTTTTTGCTAAAGGATATATCCATGATGTCTTCTCCCATACAAATGAGTTCACCATCAAGGCAAAAGGCTTCAGAAGCAGAAGTCATAAAATGAATGAGATCCTACATAGGCTTCATTTGAAACTTTCATCCATAGATGTCATCATCGAGCTCCCAATACATGTGAAGGGGGGTAAGAAACGATAACTATGTTATAGTCAAATGGGGGACTTCGGATTAGATTTTTTAGACATTGATTCAAAATTTACTACATTTTTTTGGGTATACATACCGCCGCATCCTATCAACAATATTCTCACTAGAATGACTAAGCTTGACGCAAACTTAAAAAAAAATGACTTAGGTACATACTTGGAAATTAGATTTATTGGCAGTTTTGATATGTTACTATTTACTTAAAAAATTATTCAAACTAGTGCTTATGTAGCTGATCTTTATTTGTTTCCCAGAAAAGAACCTATTAGTGAATAACAAAACTTATTAATGGCAAAGATTCGTAAGATATTGTTTCTGTGAAAAATATATAAAGGTTAGATCTTGGGTTAAATTTTCATAGGTTCATAAGTTCGTTTTTCCTGCTTTTAATTTCTTACCAAAGTACCCACCATATTTTAGTTTTGATTAAATGTGAATTGATCATTTGATTTTCCTAATTAATAAATCGTACTAATTATCTTTACCAGGATTTTACTAGAGTAACTAGAAGGACTGAAGAACATTTTGATCCCATCAATTTAATGAGACTCATGGGGCTCATGACTCCCAAATGTTTTTCTATAAGATATCAACTTTTAGATGTTAATTTTATCTAACTACGTTGTATTGTGGAAATTCTTCACCCTTGCTGGGAAGTCACGGAAGGGTATGAAAGCAAAGTAACATATTATCTAGTTCATATAAGAAAAAATCTTGAATGCTGGCATGTTGGCCCCTAAATGACACTCCTGCAAATTGGTTTTTCTCGAGGTTTTTCTTGAATAACTTCCACAGTACAGGGTGATCCCCTATAATATATTCTCTTCTCTTTAACTTTTTTATTTCAAGTGTCAAAAATATTACATGGACTCACGTGCAAATTAAAGATAATTTTTACTTAGAAAATAAATATATAGTTATATTTTTATTTTGCATGAACTTATCTGAAATGGTAAAATAAAAATGTTTGTTTTCATGATTATTGAAGTTTCTTTTTCTTTGGTCGCGTTCGAGGTCGCGTAGCACATTTTCATTAAACGAATTGGTTTGAGAAAAATTAATAAACAATTTTTTCGTGAAAAACATAAAATTATTTCAAGTAGGTACTTTTTGAGTTTTCAAAAAGAAGATATCGATTTGGTGGATGAAAAATCATGCATGTTTTTACCTACATGCAAAAAATCTAGTATTGATCTTTTTCTTGAATTTTTAAAAACACTCTTTAACAAACTGCGTTTGTATTTTCACCAAAGGACAAAATGCATATAGAAAGTCTGCTCCTCGTATATTCTTTGGGGGCCCATCTTAGTGAAGAAGGCCTGGAGACTGTCCACATATTCTGGGAAATCGTGTGTGAATCCTATATAACCGCTGCCACAAAGAGTACATCAACATCAGTAACCCTACTCTCACTGAATATAAACAAAACAAAAACTATCAAATATTTGAGCTTTCAGGAAATTTTTAAATTAGCTAATGTCACTAGATGCTGGGACCTGGGGTATACATACTTACCTGAGATTTAGGAATATTTTATGTGATAAAAAAATATGAAATATGTCCAAAATCACCCTATTTGACAGTATGTATGTACTTTGCGTTCATTTTATTCAACAGTATTGACGGGATTATTGATTTTTTATAGAAATTCGGAATCTTGCAATCACGTGGTCGGACTGGCTTATGCTATCTGCATCATCTGATTTTGAATGGATTAACAAAAGTACCATGAAGAGCATCATGCACTTTAATTCCAATGAAGTGAAATAAACCAAGGGAAACCAAAATAACGGCAGAACAAATTCCTGAGATTGTTTTCATCGACCCGACAAACATCAAGAGGACAGAAATCCCTCTGCTTTCTTGTACAAAAAACCGCATACGGAAATACCAGTTGATCGGAATTACCCGGTCGAGTAAAAGAAGCCTGAAAACTTCGTTAAAAGAGATCAACCCGTCCATACCATTCGCCACTACACTATCTATCGAAAACATGGCTGATCAAAAAACAATACAACTGATATGGTATGTAGGACCAGCTTTGTAATTTGTGATGGTTTTTTCTTAACCAATATACGTATTAATTTGCGAGCGTCTTCGCTATTGGGGCACATACACGTTCCAAACGTAAAGATGTTGAGGGACTTGGAAGGGAAAGTCTAGACGAGTGGTCCCAATAGGTGAATATTAAAGTGAGAATTTGAAAAATTGATCAAATTTATAACTCTTAAAATTTTGCGGTAGTTTCAATGAAATTGTGTATTGTTTGTTAGTATAGATACCCAATTATTGTTCTATGAATAAATCAAGGAGTTATGCTTTTATAATCATTATTACAATATACATTGTATGTCATAGTAAGCAAAGAACTCTTTTCACTTGTGAGCAGAAAAATATACTTTTGTGAGACTTCTAGAGTATTCCTACTTTTAAACTGAACTTGGTCAAATGTTGATGCAAAAATATAAAAAATAAAGGATAAACTTGCAATATGTGTTTCTATTACCGATATAAAAATAATTAATATAAAATAAAAAATACTAAGTACTTGGATATTCATTGACATTAACCTATATCCAAGGCTATACCTAAAATAATTACTAAATAGTACACAAACTTTCTAAATTTGTTGCATTGAACCGAAACTAGAAGTAGCAATTTTTGATGATGATTTTTCAATCTTCCATTTTTTTTTTCGTCATTTCCAGAGTATAGTTGTAGACAAAAAAGTGGTTTAGCAAAGAGTCATTATTGTAATCGTTGGTTTTCTTGCTTTAGATATGCGACGTCCTTCTCGTTATAGTTTGCAAGCAGGAAAAGTTTCCTCTGCAGCTCCTGATATCTTTGGAATCCTCTTCTCCTTAAAATGTATAATAGTGTATTATGCTGAATTTATATTTCACAAACACTAGCTGGAGTGAATCTTTCCTTACTGGGAATATTTTTTTTGTAAACTCCTTTTGCAAGTAATGCAATGAATGTACCATCATTTTCAGTCTCTTCCCTATAAAAAGGAAAACTTTCTGAGCCATTGGAGCGCACTCAACTTATCCAGCGCCGGACTTGAAGAACTTGTGTGTTGTATTTTTGATGAAAGAATTATACGCCACAATTTTTCTCTCGAAAAGTATCTATTCTTTTTTAAAATCACTTATTTCAATCATCAACGAAAAAGGTCACGTGAGATTTTTTTCCCCGACGCACGGTTTCGAGTAAAAAAATAAAAACCAAACTGGTGTCTTTCAAAACGTTCATTACCGGACATTTTCAGTTTTGGGAACAGTCGGTTTTTCTCGTCTCAAAAGAAAAACTCAAATGATCCTTTTCATAGAAATGAGTATTTACAGTGAAATACTAATTTTTTTCGAAAATACAACACACAAACTATATCTTAGAAACGACGCACTTGCAGCCATCGGTGTCACTGTTTATATGGGTCAAAAATATCCAAACGTTACCCTATAAACATATCGGCAAACGCCCTCTAAGAGAGCTATGCCTCTCTTAGACTACGCCCTTCTTGAAGGAGGACACCTGCGGATGGATTTTTTTAATTATTTCCGAAAAGTTTTAAAATGAAGTTTTAAAACTTTGAGATCCTACTAATAGTGGAGGGCCTATGGCGTTATAATTATGAAAACCCAGGACTTTGGTAAAACAGAACAAAATTTAAATATTGAAAATGCAATGTTTTGGTAATAATACATGTAAAAAAGTTTACCTATTGAAAAGTTGCGCTTTTGACAAAAAAAAATATACAGGGTGTACAAAATTCGATGTAATAGCATAGGTTATTTGTTAACTACAAGAGATATAGCTTGGGTTAAATGGAGGCAAATTTGCGCAATTTCAATTTCAACAAAATGCCTTTTCGAAATTTTGGAAATTCCTAAGATATCCGGAAATAGCCGATTTTTTCGAAATAATTTTTTATTTTGTCCTGAATTTATTTGAAGTGATAATTGAGAACGACAAAGACATTTTCCTAGACATTTTTCTCCTGTTCATAGAAAGGGGCATCAAAATTAATATCCGTCGTTTTGAATATCTCCAACCATCATCACCTTTTTTTCAAATACGAACCCAATATCATTGTTGGATAGCCCTTCACTTCTTATGTGGTTATCGAATTATCAATGCTATTAAGTACATCGAATTTGTTTCACCCTGTATACAAAATGGCAATAATTGAATTATGAAAATACAATTAGACTGTGGAGTATTTTTGTGTATCACAATCAAGTTATTATGAAAATAAAGATCAGAATCAAGAAAATTTGATTAAAACAAAATATTTTCGTCAAATTTTTTTATTTAAACAGTTTAAATATTCGTACATATCAAATATTTTCTTTGACTTCATTTATTTCAATAATAGGTGAAGTATTCAAACAATTTTCTTCACAGCATTGTAGACATGCTACACTACAGAATAGATCACTCTTCCTACATCCACAAGCAGCTCCACATCCCTTTTTGCAACTACAAAATATCATTTGTAATACATAATCGGGAGCTGGCAATTGATTCATTATGACGGGGATGTACGAGTTATTGAGATGCTTCCATCCCCAATCTTCAATCCATGTCATCCATCTATGTCATTTCCCAGCCATATCTGGATTTGTAGATAGGTATACTCTTTTTAGGTGTTCAAATGCTGCATCGCTTGTGGAAGGTAGTGATGACAAAAGAACACTTGTGTTTCTGGACGTTGTTCTTATGGAAGAGTTGAAAAAAAATTGGGTGAGTATTTGAAAAAAAAAGTTGATGATGGTTGTAGAAGATCGAAACGTCGGATTTAAACTTTAACAACCTTATCTTGAAGAGGGGGAAAAGTGGCCATGAAAATGTGTTATTCGCTTTCATTTATCTCTTCAAATTGATTCAGGACAAGATAGAAAATGATTTTGAAAAAATCGTCTCGGGAACTCCACTATAATTTGAATGTGCTGAATTCAAATAACATGAATTCAGAAATTTGATAACTTAGTCGGGGGCGTATCATTTGGGTAGGGGACAGTGAGTATGAAAAATGAATTGAAACTTTCTTATAAATCATGTTCGTCTTTTTTTTACAATTTTTTTTAAAATAATATGAGGTAGCGCTAGGACACACCATCTTCGAGAAAAAGGAAATTAGAACTTACGCTGCATAGTATTCACCAAGGTTTTCACAATATCATCATACATGGTGTTTCCTAAAAATTGGTACAACATATAACGGTTCGATTTTGCGCAAGTTAAATGAATAAATTAAGGATAATTAAACTAAAAAACAGTACTGTCTTTTGTCGTCATTTTCACGTCTCCGAATTAGTTAGGATAATTTACCGGTTTATAAAAGGTCGTCCAAGCAGTTTGGTATATTTAAATCTGCCGCCCATATCCGACGTGGTTCGTCGCTTCTCACCCAGAACCCTGCCATTTAAAATAGATCTGGAGCGAGTTTCAGTAATCGATCGGGTACGCACTAGTACGCAGCTTCCAGAGTAATACACACCGTTTTCTTTCGCGTTCACGTTGCAAATAGCCCAAAGTGCAGTTTTGGATTCCTGGAGGAATCGGCCCTATATTGTAAAGGGATTTTTGCCTTTGTGGTGGATTAAATTGTGCCTGTTGCTCTGTTGTGAGCAACCCATTGCCAATATCGGCATTTGTGCCGGATTATAAATTGCAAATCAACGCCTGGTGTCCGCCATTGCTGCTAACTGCATTCCTGTCCGTCCAAAGTGCCACTTAAGATCGAAAAGTGTAAGTTTCTTTTCTTATCATATCCATTTCCAATCCAGTGCTTGTATTTTCTGCCTGATTATTCAATTTGTCCATACTTTTGGTGACAACTTCTAACCCTCAATTTCTATGTACTATGGGGTGGGAAAAAAAGTGGTTCAGGCGTATTGGTATTTGTAGGGAGAACTTTCTGGCCGGAAGTAGTGGTAGAGGCTGACTAGTAGCTGTTTCATCAACCCTTTCTCTCCACCAACCCTAAGTTGAAGTTGCGTCGCCGTAGTTTGGAGTGTTCAGTTTTGCCGCCCTGAAATCAGCCTGGAGTTGTGAGTTGTGGTAGGATGTCCTGACATTTGAAGCCCAAACAAGTAGGCCTAGTTAATAGTATTTTCTGGGATTTTCCTTGTCATTTACCGTATTAATTTCCACTGACAGCAAAGAGCGTATTTTCAAATCAAAGTGCGTGATTTTCGACAATAACTAAATATAAATACATCATTTATTTTTCTTATCTTAAAAATACCTCAGATTATCAGTTGGATGAATTTAATTTCTTTCTTTTATATGTTGAAAAGAACAATGTAATGAAACAAAGATAATTACCGTATAATTCCACACTGAATAATATGAACATATGAGTTTTCCTGGATAAACAATTGGATATAATATACATTTCTCCGGTATTGTGAGATTGTTGATAGTACGGAACGCCTGAATGGGGCATTTTGATTATTTCTGCGTATTTGTTAGCTTGACGTGATCACGACAGGTATTGCGCAATTCTATCGTTACGAATTTTCTGTGGATTAATAATATCATTTAATATCATTTACCAACTTACATACCGTATTAATAAATCTCGTTCTATTTTCAACTCTCGAATAAAAGAACCGTATAATTGGTATTCTATCGTTTCATTTCGTCATTACTGGCACTATCAGGGTAAGTTTGAGGCCATTGCGTAACCGAGTGGTTTAAGTTTTTTTGGAGCCTGGCATTATTCATTCTTCATAAATAGAGACCTAACCCCGCCACGGTATCCCGACCCTACCACCCTTACCCGGTGTGTAGCAAGTTTATGGCGCCCAACGTGGGGCTGTCTTCTAAAAAAATTTCGGCTGTCTTCTAATTAATTTTCTTTTGATTTCTTCTGAAAACTATTTTTTTTAGAAAAAGGAAAACACTCTTGCTGTCAAAATTTCAATCTATTTTTAACAGGTAATCAGATATTCTGCCGTTTATCCATAGCAAACTTGGAAGGATGATTCCAGAGGTATTTTCTTGAGACAAAGTTCTCATAAACAATAATTTGTCGAAAAACTATCTTCAGTGGGCCCTAATTAAAGGGGCGTAGCTCTCTTGGAAAGCATTTTCCGACCAAATGTTGATGGGAATTTCTCTTCATGAAAATGCCCGAGGAATCACCCCACGAATGTTTTATTATTTTTTAGCAGGGTTCGAAGGAGGGTTAGGAAAAATTACCAGAACGGTCGAATTATTCAAAAGATACACGAGTTAGAAAAAACTGTCTATCATAAAAGCTGTTGTGCTTTAAAAAAATTACATATCTGTTATACATTGGATTATTCAGGGTCGGGCATAAAGTTGTGGCAGACCAAAGTTGCATTTTGTTCTATGGAACCCCCTGTATATTAATGGATATTCAAATTCTTTTTTCAATTTTGAGCAAAAATTGTTCTACACATCTTGTCCCTAGATTCAACCGTTGTCGAGATATCTCGATTTAAAAATGAAATTTTTGCACTTTTGACATTGTATTACGCTCAAACGGTACAAGATGGAGAAAAATGGTCTGCACTTTCTAATCTCAACTTTTCAAAAGCTTTTCTGTTATTTGAATAGAAAGTGCTGTCATTTTTTTGACAAGAATTGATCAAATGTCCTTGAGTAGCTCTTGAAAAGTCAAGATAAAAAGTGCAGACCGTTTTTCTCTATCTCAAACCGTTAGGGTTTTATAGCATGTGAAAGATGCAAAAATGTCATTTATGAAACGCTATAACTCGAAAACGACTGAATTAAGCAATATTGTGTTTATCACAAATTTTGTTCAAAATTGAAGGATGAATTGAAATATCCAATAATTTGAAAAAATGCAACTTTGATCTGCCATTACTCTATGGTCGACCCTGTATATTCCAATTCATCACAGATACATAGATGTTCTGAAGCCTCACAACTTTTGTATGAGACATTTTTTTCTAACTCGTGCATCTTTTGAAATAATCGACCGTTCTGGTAATTTCTCCTAACCCTGTTTCATTATTATTGCGAAAAAATTCGGGATGTATTTCTCCGCTTTAAAATAATAACAATTCTTCCCATAAACATGTATCCGGAAATACTTCTTCACAGAGCTACAGGGTGTTGAAATTTCATTTTCATTTTGGTTTTTTCTAAATAATATTTGAACCAATGTCGATCTGTTGATGAAAATTGGTTATTGAGGCTTCCTTATCATACGAAATTCGAATTTGACCTTAGTAAAGCTCTAGCTTGTAGAGGGCGCTACCCACACGTATTTTACCTGTTATGAACAGCCATAACATTTTTGTACGAACCTGTATCATAATTTTAAGTAGAAAAACAGATTTCTTTATCATTTTCACGCAGAAAATGTATATTTGTTAGAAGTCGCTACTCGAAACCATTCTCGAAATATTTGGATTTGAAATAATTAATACATGGGATTTTGAAATTATGGCGAAGGTAACCTGCTAGAAATTATAACATAATTCGCATGACTGCTCCATATTTTCAGTGAAAAAGATAAAAGTCGGCTTGTGTGTAATTTTATCAACCACTCTTATTCAAAAATTATTCAAACACTAACAAATTGAAAAACGGAAAAAAATAAAATAAAATAAAAACTTTAACACCTTGTAGCTCTGTAACGAAGCATTTCCGGACACCTGTTTATAAGATTTTTTTTCTTATTTTCAAGCAAGCAGACTTATCCTGTATTTTTGGCACTATCAAGAACCATGCTTGGCCATTGGTATTGGTATTGGTATGGTTGGGGGGGCAAACCACTGCCCGGCGAGTAGGCCTTGAAGGCCCTTTTCGCCAACCCCAGGACCATTGCAGTTCTAACTAAGTTGATGATGGAGAACATCACCTAGTTATATATTGAACTAGCAGGACCAATTAATTTAGGCTAACTATTAAACTTTTCGACTGTCAGTTATTGATTATACTGCAGTCTACTCAGTAGCGTTAGCCAGTGAGAGTGCCACTAAATACAGAACAGAAAATAATTTCTGCCCACCGCGGGGCTCGAACCCACGTCAATCAGAACTAACGGTCTCTCAAGCCGGCGTGTTACACGCTCGGCCACCGCGCTTGGCCATGGTTTTATCATCACATATATTCATTATTTCAAATCCAAATATCTCGAGAATGGTTGCCCGTAGCGACTTCTAACATGTATACATTTTCTGCGTGAAAGTGATGAAGAACTCGTTCTTTATCAGTCAAAAATATAATACAGGGACGTCAAAAAAAGTTATGGGTGTTCCTATCCTGAAAAATAAGTGTTGGTAGCGCTTTCTACACGTTAGAGCCATACTAACATCAAATAAAATTTCGCATGATAAGAAACCCCTAAATACCAATTTTCAACAAAAAATCGACATTGGTTCGAATATTATTTAGAAAAAATTAAAATAAAAATAAAATTTCAACACCCTGTAGCTCTGTAACGAAGCATTTTCAGATACAATAATTGAACAATCATTAATCTGGGAAAAATAAGTTGAGTGGTTAATATTTGAAAGTATCTTTTCGAGTAACTCGAGGACTCGAGGTATAATCACAGGTCCGATACAAAGAAAGTGAGTAAAAACTTTGATTCACGCAAGCATATAGTATTTATAGAATCAATTGAAACTGCGAAAAAATCGCTAGCCGGCGCGGTACAATGGATCAAACAAAGCATGAAAGCTGTTACGTGCCGCTTAGTAATATGGGTGAACTGTGAGACAGCGTAATATCGGATACATGTTTCGCTTCGTTGTTGGTCAGTTCACACATACTATTAGGCAGTACGTCACAACTTGCATGCTTTGTTTGGTCTATTCTAGCAGTTTTTCCGTTGTTTTCAACTGAGTTTGAAAATACTATACCTATGATGAATTCCTCACAATACTGGTGGCTGGTGGTAGTGGTGGTCAACATACTATGTTCCTTCTCAAGTAAAAAAATCACCATCTTCTGCGTCATTCGACCAAGTTGAAACCTACAAAATGTTCCAGAAAATCTTAAATCGTGAAGCAATTTTTTTGAGGCAATACCTTTGATGTGGAGTTTTTTTTATGTTTGGTATTTCTTTCTGTTTTCACTTTATGAGGGGTTGCCGAAGTGTATATATTTTTTATAGGGTTAGTGGCTAGTCCTGTTTCTCCTGATAGATCTGCACTTTTCATTGTACTGGATGAAGCAGAGAATATGTTCCAACCAATTTGAGAAAGGCAAAGTATTATTGACAGATTCCGCATTTGGAATGGCGTTTTTGCTTAATTTAACCACATTTCCTCCGAAAATTATTTCTTGTTTTTTGAAATGCTTAGAGCAAGCCTAAAACGCCCAAGATAACCAAATCATTTGTACCCATTTAAATCTTTCTCTTGGACTGCGATCCCATTTTACTCCATAACTTAGGGCACACTTAACCACTAACCCCACTGTTTTTCTCAGCGCTGATTTGCTCTTCCGTGCCGAACACAACTGAGTCATTATCGCATTTATTCAACTACGTCTTCTGAATATCAAAATATAGAACAAATCATGAAATAAATGAACCAAAACCAGATATTTATCGAATCAGCTGTTCATTTTATAAAATGTCATTATTGTCAATATTGTCATCTCATCCTGTTCCATGTTTCATAATCTCACCACTCACCTGCCTGCTTTAGCCAACAAAAACGATCCTCCAATTGCGCACGCAACTTTCTCTGCTCAGGTGTAAATGAATAGGTCTATTAACGAGTTCCACTGAAGTTTTAAAAGTGGGCGTCATACTGCACGTGAATGCTCCGGGACTGCTGTCACATATGGAAGAAATGAAACAATTGTTCTTCGACGGGAATCCAGAAATTGTTTGTGTTAGTGAGACACACATCGCGCAAAATATTGATGAGATGGAAATATCTATAGTGGACTATAATCCAGCTGTTTGTAACTCAAATAGCGGACATACGGGCGGTACTGTGATTTATGTTAAAAACACTCTAAACTTTAACCAGTTATCCAGCGACTGTGTTGATTATAATTATGAGGCACTTTGAATAAGGATACAGAAAGAGGTGTTGGTGGTGGCAGCAATTTACAGAGAAGTGTCATTTTGGGTTATGTGAACATCGACTTGTTAAAGGACTATAGTGATGCGAGAAAGTTGATCAGGATGCTAAAAGCCGAACGTGTGAAGCAGATTGTGACGAAAGCAACAAGAATCACAAACGTTTCATCTACATTAATCGACCACATAATTACTAATGATTTCAATGCAAGGGAAGTTTCAAGAGCATTACCCTGCCATAACGGATCATGAAATTATTGGCATGTAACGCCAATAATTCAATTCAGAGATAATCTGCATGAGGATAAAGTGTACTACAGAAGAAATTTCAATGGAAGTTCAGTTGCGGAAGTGATTCAAGAACTGACAGGGGCAAGCTGGAACTATACCTCAACAGATATAAATACAGTGCTCTCGGATTTTTCAAGTATCATCGAAAAGGCAGTGGACAAAGTAGCACCGGAACAAAAATATAAGATAAGAAGTTACCCCTGGATAACAAATTTTATAGAACAAGCTCAGTGCGGCAGAGATAGAATGTATAAAAGATTTTGATTAACGGGAAACAATGAAGACTGGAAAAATTACCAAAAGCTGCGAAATAGAGTAATCTCATTAATCAGAAATGAGAAGAACAAAAACTACGACCAAAATATCGACAGATGTGAGGGAGATAGTAAAAAGATGTGGACGACGCTTAAGGAATTAATGGACACAGAAAAACGAGTATAAACTACGCAGACATCGATTTTGGTATCTATAATGGAACCACAGAGGAAAATTTCAATAACTTCTACGCAGATAGCCTGAAGCAGATTTCGAATAGCATTGATATGAAACAATGGGATATTCTAGACAACCAGTTCTACCAAAGAAGACCGTTGACAGAATTTAGAGAACTTGAATATCAAATTGGTATAGGAATTGTTTTGCGTGGTAGGTTATGCCCTTTTATATCTTGTCAACACTTCTCTTGCTATACTGGCAAAATCCCGAATGAATTGAACCATCATCATGATTTCTTTGAAAAAAGGGGGGGTGTTGAAAGTCTTGGTTTTCCCAAAAAACTTCTTTATTGATTCAATTGAGCTAGCGGTTTCGCAGCATGACACTGCATCATCAGGCTTTAAAGACTTAAAAAACGGAAAAGGAGAGTGTAAAAATACATAAAAGGAACCAGTGCGTGGACAAAAGAAACAAAATGGCGATACATAAAACATACAAAATCATAAAAATAGGTTCTTACATTGTTATACATTAACGAGAGTTGTCAGAAAAATGAATGAACAGGACACACCCCAGGGTAACAAATAGATGTAACATGACTTAACACACTGAAACTTTTACAATAATTGACAAAAAATTTCAATGTATATCATCCTCTGTTATTTGACTGTAACTGATGGAGTCCGAGAGGATTGCAATTTTTTCATAAAAGCAAATTATACAAAGTGAAATGCCTAGTGTCATCTACTGACAATACACAGAAAAATACATGATGGTAACTTTTATTCTAGTCGTATGAATTGCAACAATACCGAAAAGAAAAGAGAACTATGTTGAACGGATTTAAAAAATAATTTTGATGAGTGAGGTGTCTTCAAGTAAACGGTTTCAAATAACACTCAACTTGTTCAAAAAATTGAAGATGTCGATATACCAACACATGCTTTCTTTGTATCTCTGGATGTCAGCAACTTGTTCACAAATATACCAGTGGAAGAAGTTAAGAACATAGTCTCGGATAAGTTGTATCAGTCAGACGTATCGAATGATGCAGCCAAAGAGATGCTAAATCTTCTCAATATTTGTTTGAAGCAAATTTTTTTCAATTTTAACGGTACTACTCATTGCCAGAAGGATGGCTTCGCTATGGGTTCAGCGCTATCACCATTACTGGGGGATTACCGTACAAGCTTTATGTTATGAATTGTAAACTGTATTTTCTTTTTTTGTTATAACTAGCCAAGTGCTAAATAAATTATTCATCTATTTATTTATCATCTATCTTAATGAGAGGGTGCCCAAGGTTATAGTTATGATTTTGGGTATTAGTTGAGAAGTTACTAGGATCCTGTGAGCCGGCAGTCAGAAAAGTGGCTATGGTAGGGTGAAATGCATCCTCAGGAACAAGAGGAATACTTCTTTCAACAGAGCAGGAAAAGTTTGCGATAACTAGATCACAGACCAAGAATATTTCCAACAGCATTAGTGATGTTTTTGTGTTGGCGCATATCAGCACAAAAAAATCGTGTAGTACTGATAATTTTGAGTTGACACCCTGAACTGGTTCCACAAAACGAACGTTGAGATCTCCAATAAATAGTACACTACGGTTTTGTATACAATCAAGAACAGCAATATGGTCAAATAAAGCTCGATGTTTCAGGTGGCGTGTTAGGTCGAACATTAATAACAAATACGAAAATCAGCAATGAGTTCATGCCAAGCAGCCAATGATATCTACTCCAGGAATTATTGTGTAGTCCCTTCAGAACAATCTCCACTGAAGGTACATCATTCCTCACGCCAAGCATCACTTCGCCTCCTGGGGCCAAATTCAGGGCACCAAGATTCCTATTCTTACGGCATTCCATGTAGACGCCACTAGATGCTAGTGAAGAGCTCGTGATCATATACTCCATCACGCAACAATGTCTTTGTGTGAGCAGATGTAAAATGAGGTAATGAGGTTTTTCTAAAGCTCGTTCTAAAGTTATGTGAGCGATTCAGGATTACAAATAGGCGTAAGGAAAGATATTGGAGTCCATCAAACTTGGCTAGAAGAAACAGTTGAAGTGCTCTCATTCACGTAGACGTCAACGTGGTGATGGACATCTGGGCAAGCGCACTTCATTTTCGCTCATGTTTGCGTTTACGGACATACGTAGCCTTGCGGGTATGATATTTATTCAACAGCAACAAAATAAACTAGAAAATAAGTGATAACTTCAAAATACTGAGTGTTCATTGCAATTGTTTTCCGGAAATAGGCTGACAAGAAGATTGGAAATCTGTTCAGGTTCTTCAGCATGTTTTTTCTGAACTAGACAAGCCGGATGACTTGTAGTTGATTAAGAATAAACCCAACGTGCAAGCTGTGTCACAGATAAATCACGTGTTTCATCTGCTTCTTCCATTTCATATTTTTGTTTCTTAGAAGAGTACCCATTTGATCCCGTTTTGGGTGTGGAAGCTCGTAACAATGGTTCCGAATTTTCAAATGCCAATTCATCCAAACTCTTTTTCTGTTCCAGAAAGCTGATACGCTTGATTTGAATAATATTTATGTGTTATAAACATAACTGTGTAAGTTGATGATTTATAAAAACTGTTCTGAAGACAGTTCCGTACCTTTTTGTTGATATTATTGGATAGTATTCTATTTTGTTCGAAAAATACACTATCCCTGAATTGAAAAATGAAAGGTGTGAAGTTATTGAGAAGAAAAATGTAAAATCAATAATAAGGAGTGAAGGGAAGCTGTTGAAAACGCTGTTTCAAACATCTCCGTATTATGGAACGGCACTAGCTTTAATCCATTGCATTTAGACACACATTTTCAATTTCTAGAATCGTGGCCAAGCAGTATCTATACTTGTGAACCTCCGTCGTCACAATTGCACATTGACTGCACATTGAAACTAGCAAAGTTTGAAGGATTCCAATATTTTCCTTTACGCAGATTTGAAATAGTGAATCGTTTACATGACGTGAGAACACCCTCATTTACTCTTTATTACACACGCTCCACTGCTCTATTTTTTGTCTCTTCAAGAAAATGGTTGGTTATATACTACATTAACTACTAAACCGATATGAGGCGCGTTATTCTCCTTCGAGTGATTTCCTATGACTTTTTTATAACTTTTTCTAGTGTTTATTCGGCATCACGTAAAGACATCACTTCTTATGAAGCTGAGTCACATAAGCAGTCTCATATGTTGGTGGATGGTGGGTAGGTAGACACTTTCATTTATGCATATGAAAATGAAAGTCGACACTTGATGAAAGGGGAGATGGGGAGATGGGAAGATTAGGCACTCACAATCATGAGCTTAGGCTCATATGCAGGATAAGGTTTTTCGTACGACCAACGGTTTTTGTTTGAAGAAATAAAAGCCATTTTGATGTATGACAAAATCTGATATGGAAAATACATTTAAATTTCTTTTATTTTTGAGTTTTCGAGAAAATGTTATTCGAGAAATGTGCTTCTCAATCAAGTCCTGTCAAAACAACTTCAAATATAGGTACCCTGTATAATGCAGGAACTTAACTGATGTATATGGCCAATCATCTGTGTTATACATAAAATCAGTTGGTTAGAAGCAATATTTGCTCTTTTCGCGCAAATCAATGTAACATGGAAAAAAGTTTTTGGTATCGCAGTCGCTGGTCTATGTGCTAATGTGAACATTGTTGAGTGTTACCACGAGGACTCAACTACGGTATATATCAAGTTAATATTAATTTACTTGGAAAATCTTCGATGGCTAGCCAGAGTATCGTCCATCTAGAAAGTTACAAAACTACATTCATCGTCTTTATGTCTCTAGGATCAATTAGAGTTAAGTTCATCCCCCCATTGGATAGCCAGGGGTCTCTCGTGTCTGGGATCAATTGCACAATGAACTGAAAAGGTCTCGGTCAGCAATGATATAATTATTGTATTCTGTCTAGCAGTTATTGCTTCCTGACACGCCATATTTAATATTGTATCACGCCGTGTCGCCATTAACGGGTCATTTTTACGAAAAATTAGTGACACGAATATCTCTTTTATGATTTCAGGTTGTTCCTTTTTTATGCCATTATGGCCACTTTATAGCAGTTTTTTTTTGTTTTGTTGTTTATACATGATACTACGAGAACATGATAAGCTCAAGCGCATTTTCTTGGTGAACCATAGGATGCTTTCCCTTCAAAATACATGGGCTACCTTCCCCATACATTTGTGTCACCATGCGCAAGTCCGATCCAAATTCGTACAGCAAGTGATCATATCTTGTGTGTTTCAGTATCATGGTGTTCATCCATTCAATTCGTTTGGATTCCTGACGTTCCTGAGTTCTTTGTAAAGTGAAACTATGTCACATGTTTTCCGATTAGTTGTATGGTATGATTAACAAGAACTCATGTAATACAATGTTACATATGTCTGTTTCCTCTAGTTCCTGAGTTGACACATGTATTAAAACCTTCCGAAATGTGCATTTATATTATATTGAGGTCGTTGTCCGGGCCTGGAGATTTACCGTTTTCCGAGTGCTTCAATCCGGAAATTACTTCCTCCATCGTATATTCTTCTACGTCCTCGATGTCTATGGCTTCCCCTCGGTTCAACCTTCCCCGCTCCTTGACGCTTCGTTGTTTCTGTTTGTCCCGGTTTGTGTACAGGCCCTGAAAGTAGGTGGTCCATTCGGCTGCCAGGATGTTATTCGATTGTACTGTCTCATTTATTTCTCTTCCTTGTTGCTCTGAGCATTTTACATGTGCGGTTTTGGGTTCCATAGAAGTCACTTTCCATCTCTCCACTGAAGCTCTCCCAATGCTCTCTCTTTAATTCCCTCAAGCGATTGTTACGTGGGTTTTTTTTTCTCGTGGCCAAGTTTCTTCATTTCTGATTCGAACCATGGTTTTTTATGTTGTTTAGTAGGATATCCCTTGCGTGGTCCACGTTTTTGAAGTTAGTGTTCTCGTTTTAACACTGTATACAGACTGCCCAAGGATAGGGTTTACAATAGAACAAATGGATGAAAAAAAAATTTTTGGGAAACTCATTCTTGATAAAAAAATTTGCTTGTAAAAAAAATACGATCCACGAAAAGAGAATTTTAATTTTCATACAAGGTTCGCAAAACCCTTGAAAAACCTTTTTTTTTCCAAGAGTAAATCACCTTCGTTTTTTATTTTTGAGCAAAATGTCTCTAGATATGTTATTTAGAATAGCGTCTGAAAGCGAATTCCAAGATTTTAAAAAAATCTTGTATTTTTTTGGTCTTTCTAATTCGTTAATAAATTATTCTATTCGATTCTATTCTATTCTATTCTAAACACCTACACTTTGACTGTGGATTCTTATTTAAAACTTCTATATGCATTCCACAGAATCTTTTTTTTTTTCAAAACAAAAGTTGTTGATAACACAAAAAGAATTCTTTGAAACTTTTGATACCCCTGTATGAAAGATAAAATCATCAATGATGTATGTATTTCAACCTCTAATGTTGCCCAAGAACAAATTGAATCGGAATTCTGCTTAAGAATAAAAATAAAGGTAGTTTGGTAGTGTGGGCTCTTCGTGAATGGTTTTTTTTTGACAATCAAATTTTTTTATCAAGAATGTGTTTTTCCCGAAAAAAGGTCTTCTTTACCCATTTGTGCTATTGTAAACACTATCCGTCTAATGTCTACCAGTGGCGTTCAAAAAGGATTCGTATTGAATTTTTTTAATGAAAAAAATGGTACGTCACTGCTTTTTTTTAAAATCAATATTATTTTTGAAATACTCACTTTCTATGGAGTTGATTTGATCTCTTGACACTTTTTCGTACAACTGACGATTTTCATTTATGGAATAAAAGCCATTTTGATGCATGGCAAAATCTGAAATGGTGAAAAATAATTTTTTTAATTTTTTTTATTTTTGAGTTTTCGAGAAAATGTTATTTCAGAAATTTGTTTTTTTTATCAAGTCCTGTCCCATGTTACAAGAAAAACCCCAACTTCAAATACACCCTGTATAGTCTCTTGTGGAAGTTACTCTCTATTGCCCTAGAACGTGACTTTCTGTTGGGGTTTGTGTTCAAAGTATGTGTTGCCAATCCTTAGTCCAGGTACTACCTCGTTTCATACTTGTCCGTTCAAGTCGCCCATTATTATTATGCCTTCATGTTGTGGTACTGTTTCTATCAAAAGTTGTAGTTGTTCTTAGTCGATGGTCTTCTGGACAGGCTTTCCAATATCTGGTGCGTAAACGGACACTATATGCAGAGTGTGCTTGTCTAGCTTTAGGGTTACTTTCATTATTCTGTCGTTCGTGTACTCAATGTCGATTATGAATTTTTGGTTGATCAGCATTCCGACTCCCGACGCTGCTCCTGTGTCTTTTGGTTCACCTGAGTTAATCAGAAACTAGTCGTCATATTAGTCTGTTCCTTTTTCTTTTTTTCCAGTTCCAGATATGGCACATATCGGTGGTCTAGTGCAAAAAAGTTAGTTTCGTGAAGTTTAATAATGCCATGATTCACACGCTTCTTTTTGAAGATCAAATATGCTTTAATAAATTAGGCTCTAGTGTTGCCTTGAGCCTAAAAATTCTCATTTGTGAAAGATGATGGATAATGTTCCAAAAATGTTGACAAAATTGCCACATTTACCGCTATACAGTTTTTTGTTTGACACGAATAATTATTATAACACATTTTGCGATATTATTTTGGTTTGACGAAGAAAAACACAACTTGAATTATTTTGAACTCATTTGACATACTTGCACTGGAATTATAACAAATAATCTTGTTGTAACCTCACTTTTCACTAGACAAAAATGCGTTGAATACAAATGAAGCAGTTTGATTTAGCACACAATATCTGTTAAATGCAATTACCACATGTGGGGTATGGCTATTTACCCTACTTAACAGTTTTAATACGACTGGAAGATGGCACTGGCCCCTACCAATTTGAAGATTTCACGTAGCATTTGTGTGCATAAGAAAATATATGTCTCAAATTATATGTTAGGGTGATTAACTCAGTCTTGCTGGAAAATGCACTCACAACATGTGTGAGCTATACCATCGATATGTCTGTTTTATGGTGCTGTAGTTCTATTATGACTTACTGGTCTTTTCCACTGGATGATCTCACCTCCCAACATCCTAACCTCATTTCCAGTTGCTGCATATTGTGCTGAGCTGTCACTTGTTTGGTTTTAGTCCACCACACAATGGTTCCATACACAAACACTGGTCCGATTACGGCCGTGTAGATCCAGTTGACAATTCTGAATGACAACCCCTAGACCTTGCCAATCAAACCTCTACATTGCCAAAATGCTCTTGTGACCTTTTAAGATTTTTTGCTCAAGTGCTTGTTCCCGTTGAGGATTCTATCTAGAGTGATTCCTGAAGAGGTGGTCTTAGGTTGACCAACTTCTTTCTCATGGTAAAAAGAACAAGCTTGGTTTTTGATGAGTTGTGCATAGTGCATTTTCGTCGCACCATCTTTCGACCAGTTTTAAAGCATGGTTTCTATAAGGATGCCTCCAAATCCCTGTTCGTTGAGATGCTTTATGAGGCCGTTGACTATCATGTTCCAGAGAAGGGGTGACAGCACGCCTTCTTGGAGGCAACCTTTGCTCACCAGTGAGTTGAACTGCTCTGTTTTTCAGCATCCAGCCGATCGAGTCAGCAATGGCTGAATTTACGTTGTGCCTAGATAGAGTCAGTCCCAAACTTTCAAATGTCGTTTTGTCGAAAGCGCCTTCTATGTCTAGGAAAGCTCCTAGTGCCGACTTCTTGTGGGAAAGCGCTTCTTCTATCGTTATAACTACACAGTGCAGAGCAGTTTCTGTTGATTTTCCAGGTTGATGTGCATGTTGATTAGCAGGTAAATGTTCCTTATCTGTCTGTCCAGTGGGTTCTTCTCATCAGAAATGAAGTTAAACTGATAGGTGGTTAGGAATTTTGGGTGTCTTTCTCAATTAAAGAATGAATGCGACTTAACGGAATATAGCTTAGGGCTGGTCATGCCCTGAACAAAAGTTCTAGGTGTCTGATAATAACCTCCAGACCCCATTGAAGCATCGCCAGGATCACGCCGTCGATTTCTGCGTACTTGAATGGTTCAAGGTTTCACTTGCTTGAGCTATTTTTTTTCGCCACCACTTTGTCGATAGTCTCCCCGTTCACGCTGTTAGAGTCCGGATGCTCGTCTGATCATGCGTGGCCAATTTCACATTCTGGAGAGTGGGTTTCCAGTAATTGTTTCGCCGTGTCTTCAGAGATGGTGGTATATGTCCCGTCATTTTTATTCTTGAGACAGCTTGATTCGAATAAATCCGATACGAATACAACAAAAACGACAAACATCGATATTGGAAATCGGTCATGGACATTCAGCTGGCTCTTTGGTCTAATGGAAATTTTAGTCTCTCGAGAGGACCTTCTTGAGCTTCTAGGATCAGAGGTCGCTGCAGAAGTTTCTCCATGCCCTTCTTTTCTCTGCACTGAGTTTCTTTCTTAAGATTTTCAAAAGCATTGGATGACTTGGATTTGGCTTGGAAATCAATTTCAAAGACACAAGTTTAGTGTCTTTTCAAAACCTGTTTATAGCCCTTTCGTGAATGTTTGTTACTTTATAATAATGTAGTGTCACCATTATTTGATTTAAAAATGATGACAATTAACTGAGACTTTGTATCGCGGCATGGTTGTGTGAAAACCGGGGAATTTATCTCAAAAGAGTTCACAGTCCAAAGAGAGACGCCCCAAAGCAGCGTTCTTGAACTTATTTTTGCTATTATAGATATGTCGGTGACTTTCCCAGCTTTTTGATCAGTGTTTATGTATGCATTTATACCCACTTAAACTTCCACTTTCAAGGCCGCCCGAAGTCTTGCACTCACTTCAAGCTCCGTTGCTTCTTAGAAGCTTTGGAGCTGTGCGCAAGAAAAAACATGTTAACGACTCTGGTCTCGGCGACCAGTACAGACCACTCGATTATTCGTCTGTCAATTCGCTGGCCATTTAGCTACCATTTGGAACCGAGCCACACCGCGTGAAACCGTCTTTATGTGATCTCACACACACTTGTTTACACTATCTCTTATCATGTGATGTCGTACGCTTCATAATGACAGAACATAATGTGGAGAGGTATCTCGTCCTTTTTCTTACAGCCTTTGCATAAAGTTGAAATAATCTAGATCTTGATATGTTCATAGGATAGGTTCCTAAAATGAAGGTTCTGATTGTGAAGTTTTGTGACATTGATCATCAGATCACCTTGACCTTTATTAGAAAAACGCTTGATCACGTGTTCGTATCGATTACGTGATCGCCTTTTTCATAAAAAGGCACTAGCTGTATTTTGAGACTCAAAAGAGGTTCTGGGCCCAGAATTTCCATTCTGGGACATAGATCCTAGTCTACAGCATTCAAATACAAGATCACAAAGACCCTCAAGATCGCAGATTGTAAACTCTCGATTCACGTATCGTGAGATAGTACCGAGTTGAAAAAATGTACTTTCCCTGAGTGTTTATTTCCGGAATGTCGCTCAGTCAACTGCCCTCGATTGACCGATTTCAATTAAGAAAAATGAAGATCTAACCAGAATCTTTTGCTGCTGTGTACAGGATGTCCCAGAAGTATTGGGTGATATTTGAGGAACGGTCAGTTGGGACAAAAATAAGTCAAACATGTTCTATAAAATATTCTTGTACAATACCTTCCTTCGGAATTATTCGTACTTTGACGTAATACCTCAAAGAAGGTTATTCTGTTATAGCTCCGAAGCGATGAAATCAATTTGGATGAAACTTGGACAGTGAACGCAGTACATAAGGACTGATAATTTGAGACTATAGCAATATTTCAATCTACACTCAAAAGCCTGGGCGGACCACATCTATTTTGAAATGCCGCTAAACTTTGATTGTCTTTCTTTTTCTTTAGTTGCAAATTGATGATGCAGATATGACATATGTATGTAAAAAATGAATGCTAGATGCAATAATAACGTATTTGTCGCGTTTGAATTTTGAATCCATGTAATCGTTGTTGAAGATTAATTATGGATAGACTTCAATGACATTGAATAATTTCTGACATAGAAATGATGTGATATACTTTCAATTTGTCTAATGATCAGCTAGGTAGGTACCTATCACGTGTTACTACAGTTAGGTTTGTGGTGTCAGCAGAAAAATAATGTGTAGACCAGAAGTGTTTCTCACTAAAGCTCGCCCTTACATTACCTCTTTCAGCCTGAAAAAAATGTCACAACTAGACGCCCCTTAAATATCTCCCAATACTTCTGGTATATTCGGATTTGGAAAGAGTCCTGCACATCTTTGATGAAAGCATGATGTGACAGTTTCGATACAAATTTGGTTACTTTAATCAGCGGGGATCCTACAAAACAAACAAAAATAGGTCTCAAAGCAGTGGCGGCTCGTGATGTGTGAGTATGGCTTGTGTGAGTATGGGTGTGCGCTACCGAAAAAAAATCTCCGGACAAAAGGCACATCCAACATCTCATTTGAATACAGGATAATTTGTTGAAGGTTTGTAACTTAAATAAAATAAGGCCCAAACAAAATCGCTATAAACCAATTATTTGGAAAATCGGTGTATTAATCGCTCCAGCAAAAAAAAAACAAACATTAAAGTATTGTTTCGTGAAAGCAAAATTCCATGATCACCTACCATTATAAAAAAATCCACCCCAGCAAAAGCTTACGCATATTAATACAAAAATTGGAGGTAGGTATCAACACGAATCTAATCTTAATATATAAAAATGAGTACCGATTTCTTCTGGAAGATCAATAACTTGACAACGGCTGGGGCAATTTGAGTCATTTTTTTTTTGAATTGTTCCTTTAAGTCTTGGGATTGTTTTTATGGCGAGAAAAGCTAGAAAATCCCCTAAAAAAAACTGAAAACACAACTTTTCATTCGGGATGTCACATGTCACCTTTCCGTGACAAAACAAACTAATGTCAATGTCAATGAGTAAATTCAATACCCGCGTTCGAGTTTCCGCTCTAAACACTCTGAGCACGAAGAGCGTGAACTCGATATTGATATTGATGTCAATTCAAATCATAGACCTGAGAAATGAAAGAGACTCTAAACTCTACAGCATAGCAGCGGCGGCCATTTTCAATATCAAGACCAAAATGACATTATGAGAGAAGAGTATTTCTATTTTTCCCCATAAAGGGATGTTGTGTGCGTCTGTTAGAATATTTACCCGTTAATGCGAGCTACAGACAAAGTCCAAATTCATTTTCAGAGTTTATTCTACGCCCATACAAAAATTAAAACTAATGGTGGGTCCCCATGTGCGTATTTCAAGGACGACGTTTTCGCGTTTCGCGAAAGGATTCGTTTGTGATATTCCCGCCGTTATGATTCAAAATTTTACAAACAAACAGAACGGGAATGTCAATACGCCTGAAATGTCAAAACGCGGCCACTACGCTCATGGGGAGGCACCATAAAACAGAATCATAGGTCAGGAGTCAGGACTGATAAAACAACGTTGCCATAATGTCAAAATAGGTGCATTCAAAGAACATAAACATGAAACCAGAACAGTGCTGATGCTGATTCTATCCAGGCTTTTATCTTATCTAATATATAAATTTGAATCCCGTTTTTCTTCGTCACTCCATCACTTGAGAACGGCTGACGCAATTTTGGTGTTTTTTTTTTAAATGTTCTTTGAAATATAAGAAGTGATCTTATGAAATGAAAAATCGGAAAATATCCCGGAAGAACCCGAAAACACAACTTTCCTTTCTTTGACATAGTTAGGTTATGTTTGCATAGCTTTATTATTTGCCAATGGATAACTATGTAGGTTCTAATTTGGTGTTTGATCAAAAATTGACCAAGTGCGGTAGTGTTTGCTTAATTTTGTTATTTTCCAAAAGATTTTGTTCAAATTATATAATTATATCGTAGGTTCTATTTGGGATTTGATCAAAACATTAAAAAAAAATAATATAGTGAGGTTATCTTTGCATATAGTTTTATTATTTTCCAAACGATTTTGTTCAAATCAGATATGTAGGTTCTATTTGGGATTTGATCAAAAAATTTCTTGAAACATTACATACATAGTGAGGTTATGTTTGCATGGTTTTGTAATTTGCCAAAAGATTTTGTTCAAATAATCATGTAGGCTCTGATCTGGAGTTTGGTCAAAAAATTTTACAAAAATTGACCAAGTGAGGTTATGTTTGCCTAATTTTGTTATTTTTCAAAGGATTTTGTCCAAATCAGATAAGATATCGTTGGTTCTATCAGAGATTTGATGGAAACCTTTTTTTAAAAATGACATAGTGAGGTTATGTTCGAAAAGCTCTGTTATTTTCCTAAGGATTCTGTTCAAATAAGATATGAAGGTTTCAATTTGAGGTTTGATTTTAGAAATTTACCAAAAATCGTCTAAGTGAGGTTATGTTTGCATAATTTTGTAATTTTCCAAAGGATTTTGTTCAAATTAGATCATGTAGGTTCTATTTGTATTTGACCATTTTTTTTTTCAAAAATGTGAGGTTATGTTTGCTTTATTTTGTTATTTTTTAAAAGATTTTGTCCAAATTAGATATGTAGGTTCTATTTGGGAATTGAAGTGTATACGTTTTCAGTTTAAACATTTCAAAAAAAGTACGCTTAAAATGTTGTCAGATATTTAACATATCATCCTATTATTCAACATAACAAATAACAGAATAATTATTGAAACATCGGAAAACCTAAAAAAAAGAGAATTGTGAAACAAATTCATTTAGCACAACATTAATTAGTGATTATGGGGCAGTAATATAATTTGCCGGGTCAGCTAGTCTTTGAATAAAAATTCCATACGTCGGTTTCCAGGCTAAAACTAAAGGAGAAAAAAAATCAAATTATGTTTTGCGCCGAATTTCCCGAATTCTCACTTCCACTAGCAACCTCCGAAGCACGAACAGGGTCAACCCAAGAAATAATTTGTAGAACTTGTACTCGTTAACAAGAAATAATTTGTAGAACTTGTACTCGTTAACAAAAACCGAAACAATAGGCAACACAAATTAATCACTATAGAGAAATATGATATTATGTTGGGTTAGAATCACTTTTCGTTGACGTTTCTGTTCACAAGAACCACGATACTGATAGAGCGGCATTTTTGCCAATCTGTGCTGTCAAATTATACATATTACGTCACACGCGTGCCAATATACCAAGAAGAAATGGCTTCTTCTTCTGCCATTAACCAAGACAAGACTAGAGTAGTACGTGTTTGATATTTATATCGTAATTTTACTGTTTTTTTTTGTGTCTTTATGATATTTTGGAGTTGATTTTGGTAGATTTTGGAGTAATTGATAACTCCATCGTGACGTCACATACCTATGCGTATCGGCGTGTATGGGTATCGTAGATGGAACGGACTGACAGGATGACAATAGTGACAACTAACAAGCCAAGGCAGATAACAATTATTATTTTTGTAGTGGAACAATGACAAATGTACCTACTAAAATGTTTCGCTTTGAACTAAACTATCTGTACGATCAGCACAAATATTGTACAAGTCTTGGGACATACCTGAAAAAGTAAAAACGCCTTCAAATAGCACACGGTGGTGACCTTATAGCGTGCGATTTCCCGAAAAGTTCCGACTGATTTCCATAAAAAAAAAATGCATTTAACTTGAGCGCCGAACGAATACACACATGAGCAGGGACAGACTGACAGACAGCATAGTGACCATTCAACGGAGAAGATCCGAAATTCATGGGAGCTTTGTGCTAATGGATAGGGTATTCTTGCACTTCGGAGCAATATAAAAATAGCAAAAATACTCCGTAATATAAAAAATATTTTGTTATTAGAAGTTATATTTTGAATATTATTTTTATTTCTATTTCGTCTTTTCGCCCGCAGTGCGTGCGCACGAGCGCTCTTATTAACGAGCCGCCCCTGTCTCAAAGGTTCATATTTGTCTTGTGTCTTTTAGGAAGAAAGTACATTTTAGGGTACCGTTCGTTGTCTTGAAAAAGTTTTTCTAGTCTTCATTAATAATATTTAATTAATACAAGAAAAAGTTTACAATTAATGAATATAGTTTATTCTGAATTTGTGGAATACGATCAGTCTTAATTTTAAGATACGTTGAAACGTCACCAAGGGATTCACTTGCTTTCTGGTAATATTCCTGTTGCGTTAGAATAACAGTTCTGTTTCCTTTGTCCGGTTTTGTGACAATTATTTGATCTTTATGAGATTTGATGAACTGTGTCGTTTTCTTGGAACATCAAGAGATGTGGTCTTGGCAGAACCATCCTTGACAATACAACTAACATTTGAATGTACAGGGCGATTTATTTTCTGCGACAAAGTGCCAGTTCTCGTAAACTATTCATCATAGAGATACAGGAAAAAAATCTGTATAGTGAGGTGCATAAAAGAAAATGCTGGAAATATATTTAAAGTTCCAAGGAACGCCGCAAGAGATCGAAACGGTTCTGTGAAAACAGAATATCGACATATTTTCAAAATTTTCCCGATCGAACTTCTAAAAAAGAATATGGGTACAGACTTGGGACAACATTCTCCACCACTTCTCTTTCTAGTTTGTAAAATAAAACTTCTTCAGGCCGTCAAACTTGATGATACTAAATGACCTATAGCTGCGGAATCCCTCAACCGATTTGGCTGTTCTTTAGCTCGTTTCAAAGAGGAACGATTCTACAATGCAAGTATGTCCTTGGAATAAGCAACACTCTGTATAACAGATGATAATTATATGGGGTTATACGGATTTACCTTTTTTTTTTAGTATTTCGCCACAAACGAGGAGATACGTAAGATTTTCAAAATTTCAAACCCAAAATTTACAGAAAATCAACCCACACAAATGGGTATCTCAATTTCAATTCCAATCATCAATTGAATATAAAAGAGTGTGTGGTAAAAAATCTATATGATAGAGCAAAAATAATTTGTGATAATGATAATTTTGAATCGGAACAAGATTTCATAAAAGATATTTAGTCAAAAAATAATTATCCCATAGATTTTATTGAAAAGTGTTTTGATAGTTTTGAACAAACGAGACAACAAGAACAGAATATGCCTTTAACTTATTTAATTATTCCATACATACCTTGAATTTCTCATACACTGAAGCGTTGAGGTCAAACATATATACGCACCATTTTCAAAACTAATAATACACTTCGCTCTAATTTTTCAAATACTAGACATTAAAATATTAATGAGTTCACCAAAAATTTGATTCATAAAATTCCTTGTGATTAAAATAAATTCTATATTGGAGAGACCTGACGACGAAAAGAGACTCGAGGAAAATGAATCATATATGAAAAAAATGGAATTTCATAGATCGAGAATTTGCCAACATGCTTCTGATAATAATCATAAAATAAATTGGGATGATTTAAAAATCTTAGCAAAGAAGCCATGTTCTAAAAAACGTAAACTTAAAGAAAGTGCATATATTATGTTGCTCTGTGAATCTAAGTAATAAGCTAATAAGTAATACATGATTACCTTTATCAAGAAATTGAACATACCCCAAAAAAGTGAATACTGAACATATATAAAGTTAAACAATCAACACCAAACACTTCAATGACAGTAAAAGTGACATTTTGTGCCATAAACACAAAACAGCTAATTTTGCTAACCACACAAAAACGAGAAATTATTTTTTTTTATTTGAATTAATTGTTCTTTTTGTGGGTTCCACTGACGAAGTGACGACGGAAGCAGATTCGCTTCCGAAACGTTTGGTATTGATAGGTGATAGGTTCTATTGTTTAATAATAGATTATTTTTCAGGGTGTGGCGAAATACCCAAAAATCTGGTAAATCATGGATGCGCTACAAAACTACGTATATTCACTTAACGGGTTATTTGGAGTATTGATTATTCCAAGGATATACTTGGGTTGTCGATCACACAACATTCATTGTCATAGTCAAACTTGTTTTTTCGAAATTTTCAAATGCAAATGTTGTAAATAGATGCATCTATCGTGTTATTATGAACCCTATTAAAACATACATTTATTTTAACCAGAGAATCCAAGAACGCGATAAAATATACAAGGGACATTTAAAAAAACCGACTTTAATACTTTTTAGGCTTTTAAGTCACCCTGTATATGAAGATGATTTTGAAAAGTAACCGTAACCTACCCACATATACTCCAAAATTAAACTTCTTCTAATTCAGGTATTTGAGCCACAATTATACGATCTGTATAGTGGGAATACAGGGTTACACAGAGAGTCTGAAATGAGTGCGTATTTTGTCATGGTGGATAGAGTATGGCAGGATAATCACTTTGGGTGGAGGAACATGGGATCTTTCGGGAAGTTTATCCGGGGTTCTTAAGCATTTTCTTTACAGATGCGTTTGAGTTCAGATTTTGTTGGACCGGACCTAAAAAAACTCAATTTTGTTTTATCGATGAAAAAAGTGGTACGTTTTCACAAAGTAAAAACTATTTTTCGATTTTTCGTTTAATTTTAATTCTGATCGAAATTTTCTGCGTTGTTTTGGGGATAGAAAATGAAAATCAATGTAATGCAGAAAAATCTACTCATGCCAAGCATGAAAAATGAAAATTCAAATGATTTCATGACAACTGCTCAAAGTGCTGCGCTTTGTTGCTTGAAAAATTAAAAAAACTCAGATATTGTTTTGAAAAATCGCTAAAGACGTTTCGAATTTACAGACAAAAAAATCAAAATTATTATTCTTATTATTATCATTTTTTTATCGAAACGTTTCCGGACACATGTTCATTTGAAAAAAGTGATTATCCCACCATACTTTCATCACCATGTCAAAATGCGAACTTTTTTCAGACTCACCCTGTCAGAAAACCCATATACCATTCGAAAATAGTGCCGGGTGTATACATATCCACATTTTCAGTTAATTATGTATGAATTTAGCCCATTCCTTATTATTTGGCCTCATTTCATGATATTTCTCTATTCTCCAGTGCATCCCCTACATTCTGGTTCCATGTTTTTTTTTTTGGTCTTCCGATCATCCTTTTTCTTTCCGCTCTTGCTTCCGAAATTTGTTCCACCTGCCTTTGCTCTCCATTCTTTGTAAATGTCCCAACCAACTCAACTATGACTTGTATATGAATTCTTGTAGTCCAGGAGGCAGTGACGATTCGGTACTTATTTTTCCTGTCAGCAAACATGAATATAATTGGTCTTTAAGTAATTCTGAGCAAAAATCATTTGTATTTAGGGGGGGGAGTTCCTATGGGTTGCGGCGGAAAATGCGCCAGAACACTTATATGCTCTAACGTATTTTTTATCTTTTTTCCAGTGATAAAAATAGTTCCACTTGTAAAAGTAGTAGTTTTTCATTTTTTGAATCCACCTCAAAAAATTCTTGTTTTTTGTCACTAACATAACAGATTCATTCAAATACATCATCACTCTCCTTAAGTACTTCATTTCCATGGCCTGTATTTCGCTCTGCTGCCTCTGTGACAGTATCTATGATTCACATCCATATACAGTGTGTCCAAGATAAGGATGTCTTTCATGGGGATCTTGGAAACGATAAGAGATACGAATTACGAAGATGGTTAAATCAGAGAAAATCTGCACATTTTCAAGCCTACCAATATGCCGTTCAAAAAGTTTTAAAATTCTGAGTAGTTTCGCAGATATGCCTAAAAAAGCGAAATTTGCTGTTTCGTTTTTTTTTTTTTTGACGTTATTTAAAGAGATATGGAAAAACAAAAGACACTTTCTCATAACCACTTTTTGAGCTCTACAAAACAGCGTTGAGAGATTTTCCGTACAACGTTTCGTTTTGGAGATTTGGTTTCCAAGATCCCTATGATAGACATCCTTATCTTGGACACACCGTATAAGTATCTCTTTTCTTTTTATTATTTCTACCCATAAATATTTTTTATAAGTTTTGACCTGTTCTATTTACTTTTCCTCAACTTGAATGTTTAATTGATGCACATTTTTTCCTACTATGGCTTTAGTTTTGGTTTTGTTGATCTGCATTCTCTATTCCTTTGTCACTTGACTCTATACAGGGTGTTAATTAAGTATCTGGCCAAACTTCAGGGGGTGATTCTTTGAGTGATTTTAAGGTAAAAAGATCATGTAAACAGGTGTCCGGAAATGCATAGTTTTCAAGATACAGGGTGTCAAAAAAATATATTTTTTTACATTTATTTATTAATATCTCAAACACCTGTTGACCGATTTTGTTGAAATTTGGCAGTATTATGGACTATGATAAGACGCTAAGTTAGAACCAATTGATTGTTGATTATGACTTCCAGTGGCGTCGTAAGGGGCAGTTTGACGAATAAAAATAACAAAAAAATGTGCGGAAATGGACACCTGTTTATATGAACTTTTTACCTTAAAATCACTCAAAGAATCACCCTCTGAAGTTTGGCCAGATACTTAATTAACACCCTGTATATGTTGATGTCAAGGTCTTTTTCATTTTCTGCAAATCAAACGATGCCATCTGCAATTGCTGCATCTAATATTTGTATATTTTGCATATTTCTAGCGCCAAAGCCATCTTCATAGTAGTTTTGTTAAAATCATCGTAAACTTGTCAAGGTGAAGAAAAAATTCAGAAAGGAGATCAAGCAACCAATAAAAGCCTCATCACCACACCCATTACTTAAACCACTCCATGAAATTATTTTCCATCACCTGAAAAACTGATGAGCTCATAGGAAGACAGTCGCTGTTTACGAGACTCAATTTTAACTCGAAAATGGGACTGACGAAGACATCATTTCAAGAGCTCAGTCATCCTGCGGCAACGATGTACGTTCATAGAGTCTCTGTTTTTCGTGACACTTTTGCCTGAGAGTATGACAAAAGTTTATTTTTTTGTACATAATAATACGTTCTTGATGACGGACAGTTATTCCGTGATGCTACATCAGGTTACACAAGTAGCTTTTCTGCTTTTTTTATGTGACAATTATCTAATAAGAGTCTATACATATAGGGTGGAACAACTTAAAATGCACATTTCAGATGAGAAATAAGTTACTACCCAGCTCGTCGGAGTTCGTGAACCATGGACTCATTAAGATTGTTCCTTATTTCGTTTAAAAAAAAATGCTGTAGTTCCCACTGCTCTCGAACAATGTTGTTAGATCTTGATTAACCAGTGAAGGTAGCGGCACCGTTAGGATAGATGTTTCTCCAAACAGATATTTAGTAACAAAAAGCTATGTTTTTTTCTATACGGGATCACCGAAGAAAAATCTGTTTTTCTTAAGAATGAAAAATGTTTCAAAGCAATATGCCTGGTACTTTTCATTTGAAACATTCCACGATAAGAAAAACCAAAAAATCATATTTGCAAGGAAAAAATTGCACATTTTTTAGAAATACGAGAAATATTGAGTTTAGGTAAAAAAGTACTGATGCCATTATTGTTTAAAAAATTAAATTAAGGTTTCTGACACGGACATCGGCCTGACAGTTGATACAGTAAAACCTTTCTCGCAGCTTTCCCAGTGTCTTGGTCATTTCCAGATGTCCTTTCGTGACGCGATCATGGACCTCTCTCATCACTTCGACCTGTCTGCTTTGGGGAACCACTATAAATCTCCGGTCCTCCGTGCCATCAAGATTCTTCTCCAGCCTCTTCAGAAAGCCGTTGCTAAGAACCATCAAGTTCCATTGAGCCCAGTGAGATTTCACTGTAGTAGAGAATCGCGCGACTTATTGCCAAGCTGGTCGTTGGCATGCCTGTTTCCATCCGATGATTGGCTTCAGATCTGAATCTTTCTCCTGGTCCCCTCGAAGTGCGTCAGAGTGCGAGAATAGTCCACCACAGTTCTTCTACAAATACTTGCTTCCTTCTTCTCAGCTTCATGGTGGTGCTTATCAAGCTCTGGGCAAAGTCTTCTGGATAGGGCATCAGCATTCTTGTGGCTTGATCCAGCTTGATGTTCCATGTCTAAATCAAACTCTTGAAGTCTACCGATCCAACGAGCTCCGGATTCTTGGACTGTAGAAGCCACTTGAGTGCAGCGTGGTCGGTTCTCATCAGAAACTTTCTTCCGTAGAGGTACTTGTGGAGCGCTCTACCCCTTTAACTACTGCCAGCAGCTCTCTTTTCGTGGCAGAGAAGTTTCTTTCAGGCTTTGACAAGGTTCTGCTAAAGTGACCGATGACTATTTCATGTACCTTATAGATCTGGGACAGCACTGCACCAAGTCCTACGTTGCTTGCATCTGTGTTCAGGATAAAGTTCCCTTCAGGTAGAGGGTAGCCTATGATGGGGGCGCGGCAGGTGCCCTTTTCAACGTGTCGAAGGCTTTCTGAAAATCCTCGTCCCAGTGGAAACGTCTCTGTGTGTTCGTCAGCCTATGGAGTGGTAGGGCGATGTTGGCAAATCCTTCAACAAACCGTCGGCGTCGGTGGTAGGTGCACAAACCCAGGAATATTCGTAGTTCATGAAGGTTTCTTTGGAATTGGCCACTTCTTAACTGCCTTCTCCTTTTGCTGGTCGACAGCTACTCCCCCTGCTGATACGAAACGCCCCAAGTATTCAACTTCACTCGGGAACAGTTGGCATTTCGTTGGGCTCTGCTTCCAACCAGAACTTCTCAGCTTCTGGAACGCTTCCTTCAAACTCTTGAGATAGTCTTCGGATGATTTGCCAACCACGATTATGTCGTCGAGGTACACAAGGCATGTTGACCACGATAACCACTTGAGCACCGTCTCGATTAGCCGTAGCAGGTGAGTTGCATAATCCAAATGGCATCACGATTAACTGCCACATCCCAGTTTTGACGTTGAAAGCAGTTTTCTCCCGATCTTCTGAAGCCATCTTCATCTGCCAATATTCGCTATTCAGGTCAATGTTTTAGAAGATCTTTGGTACAGTCAAGGTGTTCAAAGTGTCGTCGATCCGTGGTAGCGGATAGCTGTCTTTCTTCGTCACGTTGTTTAGCTGACGATAATCCACACAGAACCGCGTTGATCCGTCCTTCTTCTTGACAAACACCACTCGCGACTATCAAGGACTACTTGGAGGCTTGAAGATACTGCCCTTCTCCATGTCCTGAATCATCTTGTCCGCATCTTCCTTTTTCACAAAAGGTAGTCTTATAGCTGTCTGACGAATCGGTCGTGCAGCTTTGGTCTTGATTTTGTGCTTCTAAATTACTGCCTCTGCCTCTTATCCAGGTATTTTGAAGAGGTGACTAGTAATAACTTCTCCATTTCTCCAGTGAACTCAGGAAAAGTCGTCTTAGTCTCGCACAGTTGTCGCATCATGGATGCAATCGACGAGCAGAGTCCTAACGGCGTTCCTTTCACCAAGCTCACTGAGTGATAATTGACGTTCATAACTCTGACATACACAGTCATTTCCTCTTGTGCCAAGCACTTTTCAGAAGCAATAATTCCTCTTCCTATTTCGGAGTCGTGTAGTCTAGGTTCGGACATAACGGTGCTTCTGTTGCGCCGCCATACTAACTTCGTTGCTGCCCTCGCGTAGGAAGCAAATTCTACTCCCGCGGCCCTTTTTCTAGACTGCAGCACGCTTCATGTCTATCAGAGGCGCCAGCCGACTAGAGCGCCATAAAATGAGACAGTTGGTTGATCGCCTAGGAAACGCTAGTTAAAAAATAGCTGAACGGTGAGTGACGTTTTTCCATTGAACTCCATACTACCTGAAACGGACCCGCTTATTATTGAGAGTGAAGCAGGTAGAGATAGCGTTAGTTACGGATACCTATCTCTTTCTAACTCATTGAACTATACTCATGGAGTAGAGAGAGATAGCGATAGTTACGGATACCTATCTTTTTCTAACTCATAACAGGAATGACACACTCTTCGATTCGTTGTCAACAACGACCGGGTCCAGGTACGTAGTATGGAGTTCAATGCGTTTTTCCAACTTGCGTTTCCTAGGCGATCAACCAACTGTCTCATTTTATGGCGCTCTAGACGGCTGGCGCCTCTGATAGACATGAAGCGTGCTGCAGTCTAGAAAAAGGGCCGCGGGAGTAGAATTTGCTTCCTACGCGAGGGCGGCAACGAAGTTGGTATGGCGGAGATGTGGCTGTTGGTTGATCGCCTAGGAAACGCTAGTTAAGAAAAATGTCACTCACCGTTCAGCTATTTTTTAAAAGTTTAGTTAGAGCCGTTTTGTGTATTTAGCCTAAAATAAAACCCCTCCGAGAACTTACTTCTCGTTTCAATCTGCAGACCGCATTTTCCGCCAACAGTGATAGTGTAAAACACGCTCGTTTCTAAACTTCCTCCCTCCACTCTTCTTTCCAGGTGGCCCCACAGAATCAACTCGCTCCTTTCCGAATCGAAGCTCCCCCAGCCAGTAACACACACACTATCTCCTCGTCTCACCCATGCAGTATCACCTCTTTGCTGTTGATTCTCAATGTTCCATTTTTGAAATCAAATTGGAAGCCTCGGGAATTCATGATGATTTCTTCTTTAATGTTTGCAAACAGCATTGGATGTTTGGAGCTGGTGCTTCTCAGTGTCACTGCTGCTTCCACTTCACCATGTATTCACGCCAAGTCTCCTGTTGCCGTTAGTAGTCGCCACTTGGTTGATTTGATCATTGTCGGTGTTGTAACTCCTGTAGCCAGCAGCATGGTGCAATGCTCTCCATTGACCAAGTTCTCCACGTTCTTTTTGGGTCCTAAAGAGGTAACTATGGCGGTTCTCTTTGGTGCATACTGGTTACAGGTCAACGATTCTCCCTTCGCATCGACCCTTTCTAGTTTTCCGCCGTCTCTCCTTCTTGCACCGGCTACGAATATGGCAAAGCTCTCCACAATTTCAGCACCGCAGGTCCCTCCGCTTGGAGGTCTCTATTTCCTCCTTGACGACCCTCCTTACCGTTGCTTCGATGGTGTCCTCCTCCAGAAGATCTGATTTCTCAATCCTTCACACGCGTGCAGAAGTCATGACAGAGAGATCCGCAGCTTCAAATTCCAAAGCTATAGCCACTGCTTCGACCAGTCTATCAGGCAGATGAAGTATTATTGACTGCCTGGTCTCGAAGTCCATCCAAAAAGGCCGGAACTGCAAGTCTCTTCATAACGTTTTGTGGCATGGTTGAATAAGCCGGTCGTGCAAGGCAAGCAACATCCGTTTCAAACTCCTGTAGGCTCTCGTTGGTCTTTTAAGAGTGGCTTTTCAGCTGAGAGCGGTACACGTGCTCCAAGTCAGTTCTTATCGAAGGTCCAGGTGCTTCATCACTTCGTCGTTGTCTTCAGTTCAGCGTCTGCAGGATTTCCGTTGCTTCCCCACAAAATGCCAGAGTTTTCTTTGTTTTTTTTTTCGGTTCCAGTCCATCCATTTGTCCTTGCTGCTGCCTCAAACTGGCGATAGTAATTGTTCTATGACAGCTTTTCATCAAATTGCGGGACATTCATTTGGACTCGGACGGTATCAGCTTTCGTCTTAGCACTCGCGCCTTGGCTCCCAATTGTTACTTCTGGTTGCTTGATGATCGCTGCAGCTTGCCTTCTCACTTCCTCGATTCCTTCTTCTAGTGTGTTCACTGTATCTCCAAGCTGTTTCTCAATACTTCCGATTTCTTCTGCTACAAACGGGACAAGATCCGATATGTTTGGGAAAGACGCAATGGTTGGAACGTTGGTGTCGTCTCCGCTGTCATCCGCGAAAACAATAATGATATAGAGTATCTTGAAACATATTCTTTATTGATAATGTATAACAATGAAGTTTGAAACGCCAATAAATGAGCACGTGCAATACCTCTCAACACAGTAGTGACAGCTGAGAATGTAAAAATGGCAATTGAGTTCCATTTTTTTTAACAAAAAAATCTGGCTTAAAATTCAGGATTTAAATTCTTATTGATTTTTTTTCATCAGCTGTTATCTCGACATTTTAAGTTGTTACAACGATGTCAAAAAATGCATAACGTCCTCACGTATGGTGTGTCCAAATTTCGTTCCAATACACTTGCGAGCAAAAACTTTAGCTCACTTCGAGAATTGGAAAAAAAAGAGAAAGAAATTCAATTTTGAATTAATTGGTCTAGTTAACGGTTAATAAATTGTACTGCTGTATCTTTAAGCCAAATTTAACATTCCATGATTAATACGAAGCCTTGTTATCGTTTTTTTGCTTTATTAAAAAAAGCAAAAATTCACATTTCAAAAGAAGTTCAAATCATTGCTACTGGAACTAGAAAAATGTGTATGTGTATATGTATTTTTCCCCTAGCATTAATGACCGCTTGACGTCGACGAAGCATACTCTAAATCAAGTTAAGGATCCATTTTTCTGGTCAATGTTATATGTCAGTCTTGGAGTGTACAGTGACAATTTCACAATCTGTGAAGGATAGCACAATAAAACTTTTAACTTTACTCGAGAAACGAAGTCTATTAGAGCAATTATTTCGGGATTTTAATTGTTTCTAATTTTTCTTCCCAATTTAATAAGTGACCTACATTTTTTTGCTCGCCAGTGTATATCAAACGGTTTAAAAAAAAGAAGAGGGAGGAGGGACATTTAAGAATTGCACTGTATAAAGTTTTAAGTGATTTTAAAATCCATGCAAATTGTCGACTAGTGATGGGAATTTGAGATAAAGCAAATTATAATAAATATCAGATCTCTATGGATAAAAATAATAATATATGATCAACTTTCAGGATAAAGCATAAAACAGAATTTCTTTCATCAGAAAACGACTTATCTGATCTTAAAAACACCGTGGGGAGGAGTTATAAAAGGTGCCACAGATTCGAGTGCTTGCATGGGGATCTCATTTATTATAAGAGATACAGGGTCGATCAAATGAATGAAAAGTTGCATATTTTGATGCTCAACAAAATGTCATTTTGACATTTGGAAAACTCACACTACTTTCGGAGATATTCGAAAAAAAAATAAATTTCGAAAAAACGTTATTATTATTTCCTGAGTTTATTTGAGAAGATATTTTAGAATGAATTGCACTTTCTCATTGCCACTTTTTCTCCTCTATAATATAGCTCTATCAAATTAAAAATCTGACGTTTCGTCTTTGAGTGGCCATCATCATGTTCATTTTCTCTTATACGGACCTGGATTTTTTATTTTATTTTTAGTTATCTTTTGACGTCCTCAAGGCATTACCTCAATAATTACTACCTCGCAACCATCGAAAAAAAAAACTCATCCAAGAAATAATACCAGAGAAAATTAGTTGGGCAACCCTTGTCTCCCTAACACATAGCTTGGTTCATAGATCCATCTTTATCCGACACGTTATTCTTATGAGAAAACCTGCACAACCAAATAAAACTAATTGACTGAACCAACATCGAAAATAACATCCAATAACGATACATTTAATAACATCAAATTAAATCCACAAATGACATGGAAAATGAAAAAATTACATATAAAAAACTGAAACAATATCTGCGAAAGTGTTCAAGAATATGGCCACTTCAACCAAATATTTAAAATAATAATAAAAGGTGAATAATAATTGGAAATATTGAGGTTGCCAAGGTCACCCATTATTCTACACTCTCATCTAATCACCTCAATGTCTCAAGGATGTCAAAAGATAACTAAAAATAAAATAAAACTTCCAGGCCCGTTTTTTTCAAAATAAAGTTGATGATGGAGATTCGAAGACGAAAGTCAGATTTTCAATTTGATACCACCATCTTGTAGAGGAGAAAAAGTGGCAGTGACAAATTGTTATTTATTTTGAAATGTCTTTTCAAACAATCGCAGAAAATAATAAGAACGTTTTTGCGAAATTTTGGTTTTTTTCGAATATCTTCGGAAGTAGTCGGAATTTTCCAAATTTCATAATTGCATCTTCCTGAGCATAAAAATGCGCATGCATGCATGCACTCGTATCTTTGGCACCCTGTATATTGCAAGAATTATTGTAATGCGGCGCAGGCGAAAAAAATCGTCATTTCATCAAACCTCGTAATTTTTGTCAAACAGAAATGAATAAATTAAGACTCTTGATGCAATTGATAGTGTTTTGTTTTGATTTTTTTTTCTGTCACGGCTGTTTTGTTTTCCGCTCCAAATAAATAATGTATATCTGTTTTTTGTATATGTCACCCCTACCACAGAACAAGCGGTACTCTTAAAATGTCTTCACAAAAGTGAGTCAATGTCTAATGATACACATATTCATGCAAAGGCTAGTACGCCAAGAGACACGCAGAAAGATTTTGATAAAAGTTATTGTTGAACAGCTCGAGCATGTTTTTTTTAAATGACTGTGGAAAAAGGTCTTCTCTGATACTTGTGATCAGCGGTGACTAAGAAATTCAATGGCAATCCTATCACATGAAAAATCTTTTTTTAAGATCAGATAAGTCGTTTCCTGATGAAAGAAATTCTGTTTTATGCTTTATCTTGAAAGTTGATCATACATTATTATTTTTATCCATAGAGATCTGATATTTATTATAATTTGCTTCATCTCAAATTCCCATCACTAGTCGACAATTTGCATGGATTTTAAAATCACTCAAATCTTTATACAGTGCAATTCTTAAATATCCCTCCCCCCTCTTCTTTTTTTTGAACCGTTTGATATACACTGGCGAGCAAAAAATGTAGGTCACTTATTGAATTGGGAAAAAAAATTAGAAACAATTAAAATCCCGAAATAGTTGCTCTAATAGACTTCGTTTCTCAAGTAAAGTTAAAAGTTTTATTGTGCTATCTTTCACAGATTGTGAAATTGTCACTGTACACTCCAAGACTGACATATAACATTGACCAGAATAATAGATCCTTAACTTGATTCAGAGTTTGCTTCGTCGACGTCAAGCGGTCATCAATGCTAGGGGAAAAATACATATACACATACACATTTTTCTAGTTCCAATAGCAATAATTTGAACATCTTTTGAAATGTGAATTTTTGCTTTTTTTAATAAAGCAAAAAAACGATAACAAGGCTTCGCATTAATCATGGAATGTTAAATTTGGCTTAAAGATACAGCAGTACAATTTATTAACCGTTAACTAGACCAATTAATTCAAAATTGAATTTCTTTCTCTTTTTTTTCCAATTCTCGAAGTGAGCTAAATTTTTTGCTCGCAAGTGTATTGGAACGAAATTTGGACACACCATACGTGAGGACGTTATGCATTTTTTGACATCGTTGTAGCAACTTAAAATGTCGAAATGATAGCTGATGAAAAAAAAATCAATAAGAAAGGGGGGTCGAGTGATACCGCATTTTGAAGATCTTTCAATTCTTATCACATCCTGAATTTTAAGCCAGATTTTTTTGTTAAAAAAAATGGAACTCAATTGCCATTTTTACATTCTCAGCTGTCACTACTGTGTTGAGAGTTATTGTACGTGCTCATTTATTGGCGTTTCAAACTTCATTGTTATACATCATCAATAAAGAATATGTTTCAAGACACTCTATATCATTATTGTTTTCGCAAAAGACAGCGGAGACGACACCAACGTTCCAACAATTGCGTCTTTCTCAAACATATCGGATCTTGTCCCGTTTGTAGCAGAAGAAATCAGAGGTATTGAGAAACAGCTTGGAGATACAGTGAACACTCTGGAAGAAGGCATCAAGGAAGTGAGAAGGCATGCTGCACCGATTATCAAGCAACCAGAAGTAACAATTGGGAGCCAATGCGCGAGTGCTAAAACGAAAGCTGATACCGTCCGAGTCCAAATGAATGTCCCGCAATCTGATGAAAAGCTGTCATGGAACAATTACTATCGCCAGTTTGAGGCAGCAGCAAGGGCAAATGGATGGACTGGAGCCGAAAAAAAAAACAAAGAAAACTCTGGCACTTTGTGGGGAGCCAACGGAAATCCTGCAGACGCTGAACTGAAGACAACGACGAAATGGTGAAGCACCTGGACCTTCCATAAGGACACACTTGGAGCACGTGTACCGCTCTCAGCTGGAAAGCCGGTCTTAAAAGACCAACGATTGCTTGCAGGAGTTTGAAACGGATGTTGCTTGCCTTGCACGACCGGCTTATCCAACCATGTCACAAAACGTTATGGAGAGACTTGTAGTTCCGGCCTTTTTGGATGGACTTCGAGACCAGGCAGTCAATAATACTTCATCTGCCTGATAGACTGGTCGAAGCAGTGGCTATAGCTTTGGAATTTGAAGCTGCGAATCTGTCTGTCATGGCTCCCGCACGCGTGTGAAGGATTGACGAATCAGATCTTCTGGAGAAGGACATCATCGAAGCAACGGTGAGGAGGGTCGTCAAGGAGGAAATAGAGACCTCCAAGCGGAGGGACCTGCGGTGCTGAAATTGTGGAGAGCTTTGCCATATTCGTAGCCGGTGCAAGAGAGACGGCGGAAAACTAGAAAGGGTCGATGCGAAGGGAGAATCGTTGACCTGTAACCAGTATGCACCAAAGAGAACCGCCATAGTTACCTCTTTAGGACCCAAAAAGAACGTGGATGTGGCACTGTCACGAAAAGAGAGCTGCTGGCAATAGTTGAAGGGGTAGAGCGCTTCCACAAGTACCTCTACTGAAGGAAGTTTCTAATGAGAACCGACCACGCTGCACTCAAGTGGCTGCTACAGTCCAAGAATCCGGAGCTTGTTGGATCGGTAGACTTCAAGAGTTCGATTAAGACATGGAACATCGAGCTGGATCAAGCCACAAGAATGCTGATGCCCTATCTAGAAGACTTTGCCCAGAGCTTGGTAAGCACCACCATAGAGCTGAGGAGAAGGAAGCAAGTATTTGTAGAAGAACTGTGGTATACTATTCTCGCACTCTGACGCACGTTGCGAGGTAATAATTGAGGTAATGCCTTGAGGACGTCAAAAGATAACTAAACATAAAATAAAAATCCAGGTCCGTATATGAGAAAATGAACTTGATGATGGCCACTCAAAGACGAAACGTCAGATTTTTAATTTGATACAGTCATATTATAGAGGAGAAAAAGTGGCAATGAGAAAGTTAAATTCATTTCAAAATATCTTCTCAAATAAACTGAGGAAATAATAATAACGGTTTTTCAAAATTTAGTTTTTTTTCGAATATTTCCGAAAGTAGTGTGAGTTTTCCAAATGTCAAAATGACATTTTGTTGAGCATAAAAATGCGCAACTTTTCATTCATTTGATCGACCCTGTATCTCTTATAATAAATGAGATCCCCATGCAAGCACTCGAATCTGTGGCACCTTTTATAACTCCCCCCCACCAACAGTTTGCTCCAGAACCGCCATTGGTTCAAAGGCAACATGTTTGAAATGGGATAAGAAGATATCTTTGCAAGAACAAAACTTGGCATATTTATTTTGAAATCAGAGAAAAATCATAGTATCCACTCAATCCAGAGTTGATATTTTTGTTTATTTTTAATTGATAAATTGCGATAATTTGTATGCAAAAGGTCAGAGGTCCAGTTCGATTGCTGAAACTGAAGTCTCATACAAATGAATCAGCAAACTTCTACAAATGGTTCGCACTAACGAGTCAAAAGAACTTTCGATAATTTGTCTAGCCTCCACTGGCCAATTTTTTCTTCTGCAGCTTTTCATACTGCATACAGACTATCACTTTTTCCCCACACTTCATGGTTGTTCTGGAAAATGATTTCTTACTTTCCCTTCTTTCACAAGGAACAAATATCAGTTCAGTTAACAATATTGTTGATTATGCAATCCATAATAAATGACATCATCAATATAAAAGCCTGCTATATTCTATCGGAATTGGCGAAATGCAAACTGGGTGGAGATTGGCAACTTCGTATTTCATTCGGTCAAATTTACACAAGGAAATCGAGCGTACTTCTAAAACCAACCATTTCGCAGAGTCATCAATTATTCAAATTGATAAAACATATACAGACATGAAGGTTTGTTAGTAATTTCATGATAAAGTTCAGCGAGCATTTTAGTGATAATCTGCTTCACAATATTTAGTTTCTGGATCACATTGGTAGAAGTACTCGGCATAGATATTGACAATAGACGGATTTCTTCATATTCTCCATAATTTAATCAATTAGGGAAAACAATTGAAGCAATGATTTTATCCATTGAGTTTTCGTCATCATCAACTCTACAGATATTGTTGTTGAACAGATCTATAGATCGGTAATAAAATGTGACCTATATTTCATCAGTAGTTGGTTCTGAATGGAAGCTATATGGAAAAATCGTGAGGAAACAAGTGAATCCTACATCCAAATAAAGGTTGATTGAATGAATTCAAAGTAGATACTTTCACTATAATTTATTGAAATAAATATAAACAGTTGATACTTTCCTTGATACACACCACCCACGATCAGTTAACGAAGTCTTTATTGAGAAAATTTATTAATTAAAATTCATCGGCAGGTCATAAGCTTTTTTTCTGCTTCAAACTCAATTGTAAGAGATTTTAATTACTCTTTTTGAGGATTTTTTATTAAAAACTCACCACAGAATAAACAGTCAAATGACAAAAAATTTAATTTAAAAACATCATTTGCCTGAGGCGTCCATGGCTGCCGCACGGCAGCTCTTTTCGTGCTTACTTTGTTTATCAGAACAGAACTAGCTTTGCGGCGATGTTATTCACATCGTCCTTTGGAAAAAACAATGTTCCGAATCGCGTCGCTATAGAAGTCCAGCGTAGGTGCCTTTGTGTTTGTGTCTTTTTCTCGTTCAGTGCTCAATAAATCCTTTTAATCATAATTCTGCGGAGCGATATGTCGAAAACAATAAAGCCGGAAAAAATCATTTAGTTATCAGTAAAGCGGAACAACCCACAAAGAGAAGCGATCATAGTAATATTAAGTTGGGAGAGGTTTACCTGCGGCACCCGAATGAAATTTCATCAGAGTTACTCTTTGATCTTGAAAATGCTACTTGGGGTTGTTATTTAGCACAAGTATTCAACCGCTGTTATTTCTGTCCTTTTTTCCTGGAGAAAAATACTGTAATTTCAGCTAGAGCAATTTGATAATTGGATTTTATCTTAGCTAATCTGGACTACAAAGCTAAACTAACGGCTATAAAAAAACTACTTGCAAGCTCAGATCATGTATAAACTGTAGCGTAGTGCATGAGCTTAGTTTTACCGTTGTTTGAGTAACCTCAAACAACAGTTTTACTCACACTTTCACAATATGATATACGATTAGTGCGTGATGTCTCTCACTGAAACAAGAATAACTCATCATTTTTTTATTAATAGGTGGTGATTCAAATTTTGATTTTTAAATTTAACATATTTCTTAATTTATTTTTGTCAATGATAAAAGAAAACACAAAGCTTCATCGGTTTATGAACAAAAAAAAAACACCCAGGGGAGTCCAATTTTGAGCATATAGGTTTATGAAACATGAATGTCTGCATTCCGCTGTAGGCGCCATATGAGGACAACGTAAGCCTTCCAGCAACATTATTGATAACACATGAAAAACATGTTTCTTGGATGGATCGTGTATACATAATTGTGGAGGTGAACTTCTACTCCTTGTTTGTGCAAATAGCAGTACAGGTTCAATAACACGTCATGTTTTTTCAAGTTGCATCAAAAGATAAAACGAGCTGTTTCTCAAGTATCAAAATGGATAGAACTCAGATTAATAAATATCTCATTTCCATAATTATAACATCAGGACAAGTCAACATTTTCATATCACACCAGTAAAATCTACATTGCTTCAGAAATCATTATTTCAAGGACTTGAGAAATTTAACGAATTGCCTGATGACATAAAAACTGCCCCAACGTTAAGTATTTTTTGTAAAAAACTTATGGCTCATTTGTTACGAGGTTGAAAATGCATGTTACTTTGTAAGTTAGTTTATATTATTAACATATCATTGTAAGAATCAGCTAATGCTAAATAAATAACATTTTCATTTAATTTCAGTTATTTCTGTGTCGTTCTTTTGTTTTGTCCTTTTAAAATTGGCATTTTGACTTGAACTTGTCAAAAATCAGCCCGTTATATTTCTAAAGTTCTTTTTGATCCTCAACTTATTTATGCTGATCAAACAGTGATATTCTTTCCTAACTTTTGAACTGTTTGATATTATTAAAACAAAATTTGGATACACCATATTATGTAAGCACGTTCTGCATTTTTTGATATCGCTGTGCTGTCTCTTTCTATTTTTTTCAATATTGAGCCAGTATTTTTTTCAAAATGGCAACAAATTGTCGTTTTGACATTCTCAGCTGTATCTACTGTCTCGAGAAATGCAGAACGTGCTCATATATTGGAGATCCAAAATGTCGTTTTTGTATATTAAATGATTCAAAAGTTAAGAGGGGCGGTGACATTGAAGAATTGCACGGGTGCAGGTTTCTCATTATTGATTAACCCCGCACCTAACCAATACTCTTCAGCATTGAAATTGATCGTAAGGAATGAGGAAGAAACCATACGACACGTCTATGACCAGATTTTTCAGTGATCAAAAGGGCTGCAACTTCAATATTTATGGGTATACATATAGGGTGGCGCATTAGTGTGTGGAAGTCCATTTTCTCCCTTGTCAAAAGAAATAGGAAAACATTTTCAAGACAAAACTCATAGCAGGGCCCCAATTTAAAAATATTACTGTGTATACAGAGTGTTCTAGGAAACCGTGGCATCAAAAAGTACACTTTTTTTAAATAGCAACCTAAACTTTTGATTAGAGATTTTGATTCAGCGTAATATTCTACGTATGATACAGTGGTTTTATTTGCCAGAACGTGCAGTGTTGTCAGGCTATCGAGGATTCACTAAAACTTGGGGAAAAAACATTATGTTGGTAAATTAGCTACAAAAACAAAAGATTTGAAATTGAATCTTGCAACTATGCGTATTTTTCAATGTTCTAGGGGAAATGTGGAGAAACATTTTTTTTCAGAGAACTTTACTTTGTACTTAATCATGATACTATAAAACGCAAGGTAAGCTCACTAGCTCACTTGCTCGACGAAAATCCTATGCATTTTAGAAGGGGGGTCACCGGAGAAGATGCGCGTGAGCTCATCTTGTTTGTTGTAGTATCATGGTACCAAATTTCATTTTGATTCGATAACATTTATCAGGAATATATGAATTACAAGAAAAAAAAAACTCAAGAAATATTGAGATTTCGAATTTTTGTTATATGACTTTCCACCATTATTTTGTCACATACAATCACCTCCTTAAGTTTCTTGACGTTGTTCATTGACACCCTGTATATCATTGAATATTAAAAAAGGTTTTTTTTCTGATCACAAAAATATAGCACACATGCCCTTTTTATTCAATAGTTCAGAGTAAATTGGTAAAAATATTATCAAAACTATAATTTTAAGGCGTTCATTATTTTTTTTCCAATAATGGGGAGGTTTCATGAATTCGAAATTTAACAAAAATATATGAACATATTTTTTAGAATTGCTCAAACATTACTCTGTGAGAGTTTCAAGTCATTTGGTGAATTTGTCAATTTACTAGAGCTGTTTGAAATTTTGATAGAAATTTGAAACCAATTTCAATGGCGCGCTCTGACGTACTATCCCCAGCTTTTCCATCTTTTTCGATTGAACAGAGACAACCTTTTCCGATTTAGCGTGCATTCTGCGCGTTTGCCACAGTTTACGTTTCACTCCTGAAAATAGATGAGTGGGGTTATATAGAAACAAATCAAACATTTTCTATTGAATATTTCGAGTTATCAAATTGATCAACCATTTATTTATTCAAGTTTGAGCGAAATTTTTAAATTTATTCAAGACTAAATCATATAATATTTGGTTACCAAGCATGATCTCATGTGATTTCTTTGTCAATGTGGCATTGTCTTTTATTGTCCAAAATTCATAAACATACTCCAATACAAAGCTTCGTAACTTCTTAGAAAAAAACTTATCAAGTCACCTCAAACAACAAAATGTTCAGAAAGGATGAGGCTTCAATATTTTAACATAAGAAAAAGTCCATCTGCACCTGTATCCTGTATACTACACAGACTGCTTTCCAGGATATTTCACGTAGTCGAGGCTTTCCAACTGGCTTTTTATGTGTGTATTGGAATATGTTTAGAAACAATAATAACAGTAACAAGTTACAGTACCCAAATCACGGACGTGAACATTAAATACAAGGTTAGGTTACCCACATGATATTGATGCGGCGTTGTCAGCTCGTTAGCAATTTACCTAATAGACTTTGGTGTACGAGTAATTTCATTGGTGGACGCGCTATAGAGCTAAACAAAATGCTACGCCAATTTCACAACCTGGCAACAAACTTAGAATGGGACGTCACCAGTCTTTCGAGTCGTTTCATTTGTTGATCAGGATCACGTGTCGGTGACGTAGTTTCCCCGAGAGTATTTTGAATGAAACCGTTAAAAAATTAGCAGATATTTATCGAGTTTTCTAGAATAAATATGGATAAAAAAATTTGAAAACATTTTTTTTGGCATTAGTATGCATCAAAGAATTCACAGAAAAAAAATCAAAAAAAATATCTCCCCATTGTTATAGTTCCACAAAATCGTCCATATCCCTAAGAGACTTACTTAAAATCTCAAAAGTAGAAAGAACACGAAGTCAAAGTCTCAAAATTGAGACTTTGACTTCGTGTTCTTTCTACTTTAAGATTGTTATAGTTGTTTTGAGGTATTTGATAAGATATAGTAAATTTTCTTGTAAATACAGTATTTTAATGAATTATTTCAATCAAGAAGTAACACATTTATCTATTTTTATTCACGTATAACAAGTAACAATGCGAGTGCAATAATGACAATCATTGGAAACAAATAAATTAACTCGTGTTTCTTCATGCTAATGCAATTATTATTATCATCATATTTAAGTATACCAATTTGTGCTTAGCTATTGAATAAAAAAGGCATGTGTTTTTAGAAAATCCTTTAGTTGGTCAGTTTATTGCGAGAAGTAAAAACATGAACCCTTCTACCACCAACAAGGAGAAAAAACAACTGATGAAAATATTATGAAGACATTCCAGAAATGAATTAGGCAAATAGACTGCCGGAGCCTACTTGCCAAAGCAGTGAAGGCGCTCAAGCACCAAATTCATAGAGGATGTATCCAAAGAAATCACAAGGGAAAACAGTATATCTTCACGCCATAAAGAATCGTGTTGCTAATCTAGGAATACAAAAGATTGAGGCCAATGTCTGCCAGAACCAAAAGAATACGGGACAAAACTTTGCTGAACAAACACAGCCAGTGAAGAAATGAAAAGTGAGAACGAAAAATGTGTGAAACGTCGTATGAAACCGAGATTGTAAACACACCAGAGAACGAAAGCAAGTTGAATGAAGACTGAAATGAGGAAGATGACTTTATGGAAGAGAACGCCGAAATGGCGCAGGCAAATAATCAAGACATTGCATGAATAACAGAGAGTCTCCAGGCAAAGACAACATAAGCAACCATGTTTTATCAGATTTTTTTGGGTATTTCGCCAGACCCTATCAAAAAACAATCAAACTAGTGTTTATATACTGGATCTTCTTTATTATCTGAAAAAAAGTTTATTAGTAAACAATAAAACCTATCAATATCAAACGTTTCGGAAGCGAATCTGCTTCCGTCGTCAGTGGAACCTAAAAAAAAAATAATCAATTCAAATTCAAAGAATACTGTTCGTTTTGGTGTGATCTCGCAGTAAAATTGGTTTTTCTGTGTTTATGGCAAAAAAATGTCCCTTCTACTGTGTATGGTGTTGATTGTTCAACTTAACATATTTTAAGTATTCATAATTCACTTTTTTGGGCTATGTTCAATTTCTTAATAAAGGTGACCACGTATCACCTAGATTTACAGAACTGGCTCTTACACATTCATTAGAATTTAACATAATATATGCACTTTCTTCAAGTTTACGTTTTTAGAACATGGCTCCTTTGCTAAGATTTTTGAATTAACCCAATTTATTTTATGATTATTATCAAATACATGTTGACAAATTCTCAATCTATGAAACTCCTTTTTTTTCATGTATGATTTTATGTTCTTCAATTCTCTTTTTTAGAGGTCGTGGGGACTCGCCAATATCGAATTTATTACATTCACAAGGAATTTTATAAATTAAACTTTTATTGGACTCATTAATATTATTAGGTCTAGTATTTGTTAAATTAGAGCGATGTGTGTAATTAGTTTGAAAGATGGTCCGTATATTATATGCTTGACCTGAAAGTTTCAGTTCATGAGAAATTCCAGGTATGTATAGAATAATTTAATTAGTTATAGGTATATTCTGTTCTCGTTATCTTGTTTGTTCTAAACTATCAAAACACGTTTTAATAAAATGTATGGGGTAATTATTTTTTGATAAAACATCTCTTATGAAATATTTTTTGGATTAAAAATTATCATTATCACAAATTATTTTTGCTCTATCGTATAGACTTTCTACCACAATAAATGATTGGAATTAAAATGAAGATATCTATTTGTGTGAGTTGGTTTTCTGTAAATTCTGGTTTGAAAATTTTGAAATTCTTTTTTTATTAGTGTATCTAAAAAGGGAATTTATTATTTTGTTCTTTTTCAATTGTGAATTTGATCGTGGGTTCTTTATCATTAATGTGAATTAAGAATTCATCAAGTTTTTGTGCATCATATTCATATATAGAACAAATATCATCTACATATCTCCACCAAATCATTGGTTCATATCTACATGAACTGTTTCAAAATGTTCCATGAAAATATTACTTAAAAGTGGAGATAAAGGAAAACCCATTGCAATTCCAAAATCTTGTTGATAAAATTCATTATTATATTGAAAATATGTTGTTTTTACCCAAATTGTTAAAAGTTCTAGAATAGCAATAATATCCAAATTTGTTCTTTGTTTTAAATGTGTATCATTTTCAAGTTTATCTCTTATGATCAATGTTTTATCATCATTAGTGAAAAGACTTACTACATCAAAACTTACAAGACGATTATTGGGATTATAATTGATGTTTTATAATTTCGATAATAAAATTAATTATATATTTTTCCTACTAAATGCTCACTACAGAGCATATCTATAAGCAACCATGACCTGAAACTGCTACCAAAAAAGGCTATCATGAAAATAGTGAACCCGTCCACTCAGGCTGCAGTGATTTCGCAGCGGATGGAAATAAGAGATAATCATCATGCTGCGGAAACCTGGAAAGCTCCAAACTTTCCATAAAACTGTCAGCCGATAAGTTTGTTTTCCTGACTGAGCAAAAGTCATAGCAAGCGGGTTTATTCACAAGAAATCCATTGGAGCATCACATTTTGCTGTGTCTAGAGCCTACGGCAGGATCTAGCATAAAGGACTAGCCAGAAAAAGGCTCCGTAGACCAGAAAATTTAGACATCTGGAATGTTACTTTTCATATCGATCAACTCATCAAAATCACTGCGATTTTTCGTAAAAAGGAATCTCTTTACTTCTGACTCGATCGCATCAACTCCATGGGGATCTCTCATTATGACAACAATAACAAATCACAATGAAATATACAAAAATAATAATACTGACATTTTCTTTCACCTCACATGTTCACCTCATCACAGCCATCTTGGTTCCAGATACCGCAAGTAGATATTCATAAAATGTATTTCCGGCATTCTCGTAGTTTTCTATGAGTACACTGCATAATATTTTTCCCCATGCGACAAAAGTTTATTTTCATCCCGTATCATCTGTAGGAATACATTGGGGCATTGTGGTAATTTTGGAGTAAACGGCAGAAACCTTAACACCGGACTAAATCCGTGGTCTAGAAGCCCTTAGAGACACAATATTTTGGGTGATCCAGTCATTATTAACGTAGTGTTCCCCATCGGAACTATTCTGAAACTATGTACTTTGAATATCATAATTACAGGTATTAACAACTATTATGACATATTCAACATCCATTTATGAAAACGAGCCGATGAAAGTACAAAGAGAACTAAACTGTTTCCTACTATTAAAGTTGAAAGTTGTACAGCTTTCCAGAGTTACGCAATTTGCATATAGAGAAGAACGCCGCGAGTACAGCAAAATGAAGATATCGATAGTCCCAATGCTCTGATGTCATTTCGAACCAATATTCCCTAATAACCCAATCAAAATGTATTAATTCCAAGAGCGTGTGCAAGCTGTTTTGGGAATTGAGTTTTTCCAAATAGAAATGTGTCGCTTTTTATGTCCTGTTTTCATTTGTGCTCGCTAGATCTGGATGATTTTTTGAAAATACTGACTGTATGCTGCGTGATCCATGTATGAAAATTTACAATGCATGTATGCAAATTCTCACGATAGTGGAAAAATAAAATATTGACATGGTAATAATTTTGGCAACTTGGATATTTCCATTTTGTGGATAGTCTAATAATTGATGATTGCATTAATTAATACGTTTTTGAACACACACTCAACGTTTTTCTAAATTTTCCATGTTACTAACTATTAATCCGACATTTCCTTTACTTTCCAAGTTTTTCGTATTGTTGGAATATAATCGTCCAGTTGCGTGACCATTTTCATAGACATAACGTAATCTCATTCCGTCGTTCTGATACTCCCAATTTCTCGAATAACAACGTGAGTCGAAGTGTCTTGATTCTTCATTACTAAAATAAACAACATCTCAAAATTCTCAAAATAAAATAACGGTTTTTCGAACGTATCTGACTGACAGTCAAGAGGAACTGTCGGCTCAAGTTGAAACCAAACTGATGTTTGGAATCAGGGAAACGTTATTATTTTATTATTCATGATCAATTTGATTGTCATTTCAATAACTTTGAATCCAAGTTATGTTTAGAACAATTTTATATGGCTTCAAAGGTATGATTTAGGTATTTGTCCAAGAGCTGTATAGATAAAATGAAATATATATAGCGGCTCATTACTACATTTTTTTGGGATGCAAGTAATAACCGCACTTCGTAAAGTCGTGACATGGCACACAACACACTTTTGACATATTGATCAATGGTTACATATAATTGATAGCCTAGACGGAAAGCTTGATGTTCTGATGGACATTGGTTATTTTGTTAACTCTTGCTGTATCTGCCAACGTGTATTGATGCATTGAGTGAACCTACCACTTTTGAGGTTTGATGTCCATTGACATTCAGAAATCTCGGTTAGAAAAGTGAATCGAAGGCTGAGATATTTTCGGTTTCAGAACTAGACAACATGGTTCGTCAAATTTATATACAAACTTGTTATGGTTGTTTGATTTTGTCAACTGTCTATTCGGTTCCTGAATGTCATTGAAATAGAGATAGTAAATTGATTTTGACTAAAAAGATTCCATTCGAAGATGGGCTGTTTGGTAAAACACAATAAATCACTGCAATAATAATTTTATATTGGAGTCAGAGGAGACACCTCTGCATAGGAACCCTATGTGAGTTTTGTGAAAGCAAATTCAGTTTTCGCAGAATTGGAAGAGGAGAAATCGCTGATTTGTGCTATGTTTTTGATTGAAGTGCTAGTGAAACAATCAGGAGTGTAAATCTTCCAGAATGTATTTCATGATTTTTTTTACAAGTGCTCATATACACCTGATCCTCTTTATTTGTCACCTAAAAGAAAAGCCTATGAGTTAGTAAATAATCAAACCTATCAATATGAAACGTTTCGGAAGCGCATCTTTTTCCGTCTTCAGTGGAACCTTAAAAGAAACAACTAGTGTACAGGGTGTTCACAGATAAATGGACCCCCATTAACTTTTTAATTTGATGTTTGAGAAAAAATTTTTTCGAATGAAAGCTTAATGGTTTAAAATGAATTTTGTGGAAACAAGGTTTTCACATATACAGGGTGTTTCAGAACTTCTGAGCGTAGTCCAACTTTCTTATTTCAAATCGCAACCCTATTTTTTTTATTTGACTTTTGCATTCTCTGGAAAATTCTAAACATTTTTCATCAAGCATACCATTTACCCAAACTCAACCAATAAGAAGATATTAACATCAGAAATTTGCTATTTTTTCGAGCATGTTTTGAAATATATGATATTATTTGAAAACCTTGGAAACGAGGTAGTTGTTAATAGATGTCTACTTATCAAAAAAGATTTGAACAACTTACAGGGTGACCCAATTTTATCCGACAATATTCAAAATTTAGATTCTACTAATTAAAATAAACAATTTTTTATCTGAAAGACGACGAAATAGCCTCCGAACCATGACAAAATCCACTCAAACAATAGAAGTTAATTCATTTTCAAAAAAAGGTTCTGAAAAGAATCTTAATATTTTAAAGGTTTTCATAGAATAAAAGTTGTTCATTTTATTTACTTGGTAGAATCCGAGGTAGAATCTTGATTTGAAATATTGTATGATAAAACTGGGTCACCCTGTATGTATAGAGAGAATATTTTAAATTTTTCCTCTTCGCATTATAATATAATCAAATCTTTCTTGACAAGTGGACTTCCATTAACAACTACTTCGTTTCCAAGGTTTCGAAATAATACCATACATTTTAGAACATGCTCGAAAAAGTAGCAAGTTTCTGGCGATAATATCTTGTTATTGGTTGAATTTGGGTATAGGGTATGCTTTATGAAAAATGTTCAGAATTTTCCAGAAAATGGAGAAATCAAACAAAAAAATAGGGTTGTAATTCGAAATAAGAAAGTTGGACCACGGCCAGAAGTTCTGGAACTCCCTGTATATGTGAAAACCTTGTTTACACAAAATTCATTTTGTTACCATTAAACTTTTATTTGAACATTTTTTTCCCAAACATCAAATTAAAAAGTTAATGGGGGGGTCCATTTATCTGTGAACACCCTTTATCAAATATTTTTCGATTCTATGATTTTAATCAGCAAAATAGGCTTTTGTGTGTGAATGATACAAGATGTCACTTTTACTGACATTGAAGTGGATGGTGTTGATAGTTTGAGTATATTAAATATTTGGTATCTACTTTTTGGGCTATGTTCCATTTCTTATTAAATATAGTTATCTATTACTAAGATTTGAGGGGCAAGTTGCTACACATTCATCAGAAAACATATAGATACAAACCAATGATTTGGTGGAGATATGTAGATGATATTTTTTCTAAATATGAATATGATGAATTAAACCTCAATGATTTTGTAATTCACATTATTGATAAAGAACCCACGATCAAATTTACAATTGAAAAAGAACAAAATAATGAAATTCCCTATACTAATAAAAAAAAATTGACATTTTAAAATCAAAATTTACAGAAAACCAACTCAGCAATAGGTATCTAAATTTCAATTCCAATCATCCATTGAATATTAAAAAGGGTGTGGTAAAAATGTATATGAAAGAGTAAAAATAATTGGTGATAATAATTTTGAATCGCAAAAAAATTTCATAAGACATGTTTTGTCAAAAAATAATTATCCCATGAATCTTATTGAGAGGTGTTTTGATAGTTTTGAACAACGAGAACAGAATATACCTTTAACTAATTTAATTATTCCATATATACCTGGAATTTCTCATAAACTGAAACGTTTAGGTCAAACATATAATATGCAGACAATTTTCAAAACTACTAACACACTTTGCTCTAATTTAACAAATACTTCACCCAATAATATTGATGAGTTCACTAGAAATGTGATTCATAAAATTCCTTGTGAATGTAATAAATTCCATATTGGAGAGACCTCACGACCTTCAAAAAAGAGAATTGAAGAACATAAATCAAACATTAAAAAAAGGGAGTTCCATAGATCGGGAATTTGTCAACATGCATTTGATAATAATCATAAATAATTCGGGATGATTCAGAAATCTTATTAAAGGAGCCATGTTCTAAAAAACGTAGACTCAAACAAAGTGCATATATTATGTTAAATTCTATTGAATGTGTAGCAACTTGCTCAGTGAATCAAAGTAATACATGATTACCTTTATTAAGAAATTGAACATAGCCCAAAAAAGTGAATTATAAATACTAAACATATTATGTAAAGTTAAACAATCAACATTACACTTCAATGTCAGTAAAAGTGGCATTTTGTGCCATGAACACAAAAATGACAATTTTACTGCGAAATCACACAAAAACGAACAATATTTTTGGAATTTGAATTGATTGTTTTTTTTTAGGATCCACTGACGACGAAAGAAGATTCGCTTCCGAAAGGTTTGATATTGATAGGTTTTATTGTTTATTGATATACTTTTTTCAGGTAATATAGAAGATCCGGTATATAAACACTAGTTTGACTGTTTTTTGCAAAAACATCACTTCAAATTTCATCAACCATTTGTTTCTTCCTTATTGAGTCACAGTCAATAAGGTGGCGCACAGGTTTCATTCAGGTATGTACGCACAAACCCACGAGCCCAGCTCTCCATGAAAGACTGATGTCTGCCGCAATTGTGGTGTTCAAGTCCAAACCTGAACTGTGATCGTTACAAAATTTTGGCTTTTGAGTTCTGGTGATCAATAAAACACTCGAAGTGGATTGTGCAAAGGTTTTTTTTGGAAATGGTCGCTGGAGCTAACTCCACATAATATGGTATTTCAGTTGTTTACAAAATATCAACGAGTACACAAAGTGCACGTTATCAGCAATATATGATTTGAGATATCAATAAATAAATGCGCTTTAAAGTGACAAAAGTGAATAAATAACTATAGCGAAAAGTACGTGGGATATAATATCTTACCATCAAGGATACCTGAAGAATGACTTAAAATACGCAGGTATAAATTCATGGATTTTCGTTGCCGCAAAAACCCAAAAGGTTATATGAAGCAAACTCGGCTTCACTCTACAGTTTCACATCATAAGTAAAGCGCCAAAAATACTGATAAAAATATTGCAAATCATATGAGTTGATATAAAAGGTTCATGGAAAATATTGAATGAGTGACACACAAAAAAAGTTATATAAGAATCCAAATAATTAATAATTTAAAATAATTGATAGAACGAGGTAAGCATGCATTGTTGATATGTGGGGATAACTGACAAGTACTGACCAGACACAGTGGCTACGATGAAACAGTCCCGCTGCTTTTTGATGTATCAGATCATCTCCTGACTGAGGAGGCCCTTCAGACAAACAGCCAAGTAGTCTCTAACCGCATGGCAAGAGTCAGGTCGTCACAATGTCAGGGATCCAGATCCAAAATTGAAAGTGAAGATAGCCAGAAAAATTGTCCCACGGGAAAACTCTATAAATCATCAACACGTTCGGATGATGTAATTACTAGTAGTCTCATACATTACCTTTATGAACCATAGAGAGTACCTTTATCCAATAATGATTGACAAAAAAAAAGGTTAAAAAAACATCAAGATGGAGTCTGTAAAGAAGACGTGCATTGGCACAAGTCCCAAGAAAATATGGCAATCCAAATTCACCAGTACCAGCTCCAAGTCAACTAAAACCAAAGGCCTCTATACAAATCCAATTCACTTTTACTTTACTCATGAAATGAGGAAAATGCAACATGAAGCTGCAAAAAGCTATCACTGGAATATCAGCTAATCAGCACAACTTCACGGCTTCAATCAGAAAGAAAGCAACGGCCGATCCATTCGAACCATCAACCTTCCACAAATATCCCCACTCCAATACTCCAATTTTCAAACCCATGACTGCAGATTGATATAATGAATCTGATCACCTGAAACCTCCAAGGACGATTTTTGGGAACCAGAAAAATAGAATTAAGTTTACCATGAAATGTTGGTACCTCTACCAGCATCTCGAGCGTTTATGATTATCTATAGACAAACCGCAGCAGGTGTCAACTCAGACAACTATCTGCAGACGAGGTAAACAAACAATTTTCCTTAATTCACGGAAGAAAGTCGCGAAAAGAGTGTATCTCCAAGTATGATTGTTCAAGTAAATTAATATAAGAACGATAATCATTTGTCCAGACTGAAGAGTTCAATCGCTCAATCCCAGGCACATAGGATGAATTTGGCATGACTTGTATTGTGTGATTATTATGAAAATAGAAAGTTATGTGATTCAATAATGAGGTCTTATTTAGTTCTCAATAGGCTCGACTAAATAAGGTAGGTAATACCCAAACAAAAACAAAACAAAGTAGCATGAATTCCAAAATGCTACAAGGGTATGGCGAAATACCCAAAAAATTCTGGTAAAACATTCATTAGAGTTTACATAATATGCAGGGTGTCAATTTTAATAATTTCCACCATTAATAATGGGTCTCAAAAAAATTAAATAAAAAACGCTCGGACCCGTCGATTTTTGTTCCAAGGGGAAAACAATTTGCGCCTATTTTCAACTTTGCAGCATCACCCCCTGAGCGAGAGTGGTATTCAACCCAAAATGTTAAATAGAAAGGGGGGTCGAGTGATACCTTATTTTAAAGGCCCTTAGACCCTGATGACAACTGCCGGGTTTCAGGTCTCTTCCGTTTTGATATGACAGCTTGTCAAAAATTTGTTCTCATTTTTTTTATTCAATAAATAATTAACCGCAAGGGTTATCTTCTCCAAACTAAGTGAATCTAATGAGGAATGGAGGATCTTGAAAATGAATTATTTCTCAATGCTTTTCGCGAGGATGTATTTGACTCAAAAACAAAATGGTTTTGTTTACAACAAACGAACGGCTGTTATGGCTGTACGGATTTGCCATCAATTTTTTATCAATATGCAAAATTATTATTATTATTATTTATGTTTGGTCTTATACTTTTGACGAGTTTTTTTGGTACCTAGTTGGTATAGTTCTATATTCTCATGACGGTTTTGATTGCAGAATTCAGACAGTGTACCCAATCAATAACGAAACTGATCACTGATCACGCATTTAATAATGTCATTTTCAAATGGCACTGTTGAGAAAACACGGACACGTTTTTCCATAACCTGTCAGGTTTTTGTTATTTCACTAGGACAGACCATTCGATGAATTTTGGGTTGATTACTTCTCCAGAATAACTGAAAAAGTTCTCTCAATGAGTTTATTTTTTGCGATTACAATATAGAATAAATTCATTACTATAGTTGTGGTCAAAATTTTTCATACGCTTTAAATTTCCAATCCGCAAAATTCCAACAATCGATTTAAAACGATGATATATGTCCTGTTCAGCCATGTGAACCTATATTTTCCCAATAGAAAAACATTACAATTCAGTCAGCATTATGAAGCCGCATTCACAATGCCGTCAGACAAAAAATGTCCAAACATCGTGCAATATGTTTAAATTGGAAAATTATTATTGGAGCTCAAAATAGATACAAATAGAGGTAAAAATCATCATGAAGCGCTGATATAAATTGAGAGAATACACTTCCCAGCACTCATGTATGCACATTAGGATCACTACAAACGAAAAAATTAGTAATATTTGCAGGTAATTTTTGTGTTTGACATAGAAACTTGATCCAATCCATCAAAACAATTTTTTAACGTAGGAAGATGATCCTGATCATCACTTTATTCGCTAAGTACAATCTACAAGATAAGGGGCGAAAAAAGCTACAGCAACTTTAATAACTATGTCAAAAAATATTAAAGGCCCCCGCGTAAACTAATTTGAAAGGATTTTGGAATATTTCATGCTTATGAATATCATTGTTAAATTCTAATTCATTGTTTTTTCTTCAGTAATCCTAACTATGAATAATTATACAGGGTGACACAGATTTGAGTGTATGCATGGGGATCCCCGTTATTATAAGAGATACATGGTCGGTTGAATGGAGGCAAGGCTGCCCGTTTTTTTGCTCAACAAAATGTCCCTTTGAAATTTAAAAAACTCCGACTACTTCCAAAGATATTTGAAAAAAAGGATTTTTTACCAATACGTATAAAAATCAAGGTTCGTATTTGAAAAAATAAAGATCGATGATGGCCGCTCAAAGACGAAACGTCAGATTTTCAATTTGATACCGTCATCTTGAAGAGGAGGAAAAGTGGCAATGACTAGGTGTGATTTATTTTAAAATGTCGGTTCTTGTAAACATCAGGCATCCACGTATTTTTTACTTTCAGAGGCGAATTTGGAAAATCATCCTTCGTTTAACTATTCTTAAGTGAAAAAATGCTGGATGAATCACTTTTTTGTAGAAAAAACACTATTTTAGGCACATTGTTTTATACGAACATTTTCCAAAAATCTTGATTTGTTCCAGTTGCGGGTCATTGAAATGGACAATTTCTGTTGTTCTTATGTACTACAGTTCCTCACGTAACCACTAAAAAAGTTAAAACATATAGTTGAGCAGGAAAAATAAATTTTAAAAATTTTATTCACAGAACATCGCGGCGAACTCGATATTATTAATAACTGTCAAGATTGTCAAGACACTACTCTCTAACATAAAGAGTTCCCTATAGAGGTTTTTCGTAGATGAGCAATGGCGATATTATGTTGGGGACCAGACCATCCACAACAGCGCTCAAGTCGCCGTTCATGACAAGATTGTCACGTGAATGTCAAGTTGAGTTTTCGAGTTTGTCAGTGTTAGTCAGCCATATTTCATAATTTTTGAAAAAATACTACCCATTAGTTATCCTCATTGTGTCTGTAAAAAGTACTAAAACGTACCTGAAAGCACTAGAAGTGAGCGGTGAGCATAATATTCAGAAGTCATTGATTTCCTAACTCAGAACCTGGATCACTTAGGCAGAGGGTGAGAACCTAAACAATGAAAAAATGTACAATTTACACCTAGTTTGCGGAAAAGATTTTTTTGAGGATTCAATTACAGGGAACCAAGAGAGGCTTGAAAAGAACTGCTGATGATACAAGTAGGAATTGTATCAACCTAGTGAGTTCCTGTTCCTTAAATATTAAATGAATATGTATTGGAACAAAAATACTAGATTTACATGGAGATTGCCATGTAGGTAGCATATTTTTGAATGAGTTATTAAGGTTAGATAGGGATTTTCCGAGGGATGTTTTTAGAACTTGTTCTGATTATAATAGGTAATAGGAATTAGATGATTCACTTTTGTATTGTTTTTTTTGTAACATAATGAATGAATCATGAAAAATGAATAAATATACCAATGTATGTATTTGCAAATTATTTCTGGGGTGTTCGTATTCTCATGAATAATTTTGAGAATTTTTTTGATGTTTATTTGGAATAAATTGTTTTTCTTTCATACGTTAGATAAAAATCATTATTTCCTTATATCCATTGAAAAGATCTTTAAAAGCACAAAATGGTTCCACTACCTATAAAATTCATATTTATAATATCCCCCATTTAAATTTGGCGCCATTAGTTCCCAGTCCATCCACTTCACTGGTGGCGCTAACAATAATCCAACGTCACTATTGTCAGACGGCGTTCTTTAGGGGTTTCTTTTCTTTATGCTCACTAAATAACGACCGAGAGTGAAAAAAACGCGCGGTGTTGCCAAGTTTTCCTTTTTCATTTATTTTGCTTTTTCGTTTTGGCGACATTTTATTGACGGTCGGCTTGAGAATCGCGAAAGCTACCAAGGGGAGTGTGCGCATCAGATTGTGATTTTCTCTATGCACATAGCGACGCATCCGTTTGATGTTGTGAATTCGCGGGTTTCATTTGCTGACATTTTCTTGTGTGTGAATTTAGTGATGTACATTGTTATAGCACCAGGAACTGCGAGGATTTTATATTGTCTAATAAATGTAATACATCTTAAATGGCGAAATCCATACTTTTCAGAGGACTTTATGAATAAAATAAATTGCCAAAGATTCTCAAGAACTGTGATAGAATAACTGAATTCAAGAGACTTATAAGACCGTATGTTTGTCCCATTTTTAGTCAATTTTAATAATTTTAGTTTATAAGTTTTATCTTTTTACAACAATTTTATTTATACTTATTTATTTGTCTTTATGTAATTATTGTGTTATCATTTCATTATTTCTTGATTCTGCTGCTGTCCATTTAATACTTACTTTGTAAACTTATTGTAAACTATATAGCGTTTGCTAAATAAACGGATTATTATTTTGAAGAAATCATTCAGTTTTAGTGGTCGGTTCAAAATGGATGCTGTGGGAAATCTTTTCCATCTGATGACCTTCTTGTCTGTAATGGATGAAGTTTTGCTCGGATGTTTGCAGGACTGTGGTTTGGTGCGTCGGAGATTGAGATGTCCCGTAATTCGGTGTCGTCGGCAATGTACACTCCAGAGAAGGGAAACTTCATTAATGGGGTGTATATTCAGATGTCCATCATGCCGCCATATCTAAAATATCGTTTAAAAAGTAATGCTCCTGCCCAGCGTAGCCGGTGGATGTTCTCTTGAATATCGTTTAAAAAGTAACGCTCCTGCCCATATGGCTGCTCCTGCCCGGGTAAAAAGGTACTCTCCTGCCCAGCGTAGCCAGTGGATGTTCTCTTGAATATCGTTTTGAAAGTAACGCTCCTGCCCATATGGCTGCTTCTTCCCGAATAAAAAGGTACGCTCCTGCCCAGCGTAGCTTGTGGATGTTCTCTTAAATATCGTTTAAAAAGTAACGCTCTTGCCCATATTGCTGCTCCGAGTAAAAAGGTACGCTCCAGCCCGGCGTAGCCGGTGGATGTTCTCTTGAATATCGTTTAAAAAGTAACGCTCCTGCCCATATGGCTGCTCCTGCCCGAGTAAAAAGGTACACTCCTGCACATATGGTTGTTTTTTCTTACTGTTTTATTATGTTTGTCATAGTATATTAAAATATACAGACAAAAACTATTGCATTCATTGTTTTTAAGAAGTTTGGGTAAGTATGGCAACATTGCCTGTTTGTTCTGTAATATGTAGCTTGTATGGATTGTAACAATGTGACAAAGCTGTCATTCAAGGTAGTTTTTCTCACTCAATCCTGATAAAATTTTAATTTGTTATGGGATTATTTTTTTTGTTAAAAACTGTTCATCCAGCATTTTTTCAGTTGAAATTGTTGTATAAACCCAAAACTATGCTCATAGATTGAAAACATTCATTAATGTGTGGATGCCTCATCTCTACAAGACCCAAAATGTCTATTCAAACAAACTCAGGAAATAATAAAAACGTATTTGCAAAAATTCGTTTTTTTCCAAGAATATCTTCGGAAGTAGTGAGAATCGTTTAAAATTTTAAATAAAATTTTGTTAAGCATAAAAATGCGCAGCCTCATCAAACCGACTCTGTATCTCTCATGATAACGGAGATCTCCATGCATACACTTGAATTTGTGGCACCCTGTATGCATACAAAATACTGATGCAAATTCTAATGCAAAAATATATTTTCAAAAGACTACCAAAAGCTTATATGTATTCACCTCCTAGTTATATAAACACCATTCGTATGAAATGACTTAGAATGATTATAGGCCTTGATCAGAGTTAAAGCCCTTATTCCCTGGACCCCTACCCCCTATTGCAAAACTCTTTACTGACAAAACTAATGACACATAAATCAAGATAATACATCTTGAGTACCAAATATTCCGTCTTTCTTCCCTTCTTTTACACCCCATTACAATCCATTAAATTAGCATTTCACCCCGACTCAAATATTACCCAGTAATGGTCCTCATATAGCTGTCGAAAATGTCGTTTAATATGGACCTTGGCCACTCTAGTATTTCAAGTATTTTGAAGGGGTCACATGATATGACCAGTCTTTTGCGCTGTAAAATGACGCCTGAAGTCTTTGTATGTGAATACTAATATATACTTATGAAAAATGCGCTTCTTTCAAGGACGTTTTTGATAATAATTGAGTATATGAAAAATATGAAATATATAGGGAAATATCAATGAGTGGGAAATGGTAACTATATTACGAAGATGAAGTTTCATCATCTGAGTGAGTAATAGCCATTTCCCACGAGTAGAATACTATACTTTTTCTATGATTATTTTAATAATTGGAGCGAATCATGCAATATTTAATTTCATTAGCAGGGCACTTTTTGACAACTGTACTGTAGGATGAAGGATGTAGGATAAAGTGAGGTTAGGTTGTTGACACAATGACTATAAAACAAGTATGGACGGTTGAATGGTCTGTTTCAAAATGATGGATTTGAAGGTTGACGTATGTTGACAACTTGTCGAATTTTCTGATTGCCTCTTGAACAGTGGAGTAATGACATCCCTTTTCATTGGTTGAAAACAATTGAGAAATGAAAAAAAAGTCACTGCTATGAGTAACGAGTCACATTAACCAATAAAAAGTGGATGTATAATACATTTATCATTGAATAGTCATGGAAAAAATAAATATTCTCTCTAGAATCATCCAAGGATCCTATTATTTTAATTCCAAATCATCAGCGTTCTTCACGGACACTCAAATTATTGCATTATCAATCCTGAAATGATAATTTGTCAACTAAAATATTGTAGCAACAGAGAATCTTTAAAGAATGGTTGATTAAACGAAAAGTACATCAGATTTTCATGGTTGTGAATCAGGTCCTGGTCACATCGAGATGGTTCATCATAGATTACTATTGATCATTATTTGTTAAAATTGTATTAATTCGGTTTTGAAAAACAAATGTGTAAAGCCGGTATCCTCAAACCTTCATGGTCAAAAACATCTTAACACCAATTCACACAATAATATTTTGGCACTCTCATTGTGTAGAATAAAATTTTCTTCCAGCAAACACCAGGATTTATTTGTAAGAAAAAAAATAAATAATGAACTAATTTTGTAACGAAGTTACAAAATTTCCGGATTTTTTCTACCGTAGTTTCCAAGTTTTCTAATCGATTTCCCGTCTCTACTTATCCAATTCATATTTTCGTATAACTCAGTCATTTATCTATCCATGGATCCCGTATTTTTTCTAAAATAATGAAGACCGTGAGCTAATCATTAATCTATTAATTAAATTCTGACCGAAATTTTCCTTCTTAGTTCTTCACGCGTCAAAACAATCAACTATTTAACCACAAGCCAACCGACAACGACACATTTCGCGCATAAATTCAAGCAAGCAGTCCTCACTTTTTGGTCTGAATTCAGAACGTGGAAAGCGCCGAAATGATAGTTAGTACGGGTACCCAGTGTACAGAGAGTGGCAGTACTGCATCGCGACCCGCACCTATGACTGACCCAACCCGCTTCGAGAGCTAATCGCGACTTTTTCTAAATTCTTTTTTTCTTTTAATCTCCACGAGGTGAGACGTTCTGAACCCGTAAAATGTGCCGGATTTTGGTCGAAACTCTCTCAAAGTAAAGCCGCGTTAAAGTAAAATAATCAACCGGGTGGAAAATTTCAGACTTGTTCAGGTTGCGTTCAGGTGAGTTTTCTCGAAACAAGACTTTTGATTTCACACTGTTAAATTTTATCGTGAGAGCAGGTCTGTTTCTGGGAGAGCTCATGGAATGTTCTTGAATAATGTGCTTGGATTTAAATAATACTCTTCAAGTTCCGTCCGTTCAGGTGAATTTTCTTGAATCAAACTATTGATTTCACACTGTTAAATTAAATTGTGATAGTAGGTCTGTTTGTTGAAAAATTCACGGGGTTTTATTTTGTTTGAATAATGTAATTTCAGGAGAGCGAAACTTGCCGGGTGAAATAATTTCAGATAGAAAATTCAGTATCGCGTTTGAAACCGGATTTTAATAATTTTGACACAACATTCTTGAGAAAGTTACGAGCGAACCAAACTAAATAGAGAGGGGCTTCTGGAGTTACCGCGCAAGCAGGAACAGGTTTTACTATGCCTCTTTACCCGTTTTTCCTCCTTGTGGAAATGACCGCGTTAGTTTTCCCGATACATTTTCTCTACGTCGTTGGAAAAGTCTAAATTCTTCAAAACCGTTACACACTGCCGCTTCAAGTTCCATTTTTTCCGATTTGCGGCTGCCATTAAGTTGCAAATTACTTAGCTGAAATTTTGATTTTCCACCGGGAGAGATTAGACCAACGTATCAGTATTATTTCTTATGTGATATTTTTTGATTTTTCCTTTGCTGATCAAAGATCAGATTATTGTTGATTTGATTTTGTTATTATAATTTTTTTATTGACTGGTTGGGAGCCAGTCCAATTGTAACAGTGGGACAAATAGATTGATTGATAGATTTTCAGTAACATCGTGTTTTCATTAAGAAAGTTCAGTTATCCATTTCAGAGCGGAAGTTTGCGGAATTTTGGAAATAACGAACGCCTGGGCTTTCTTCACTGTATAAAAGCAACTCGATAGGCACTGTGCTGCCGTACTAAGCGCAGAAGCGGTAAGTAACATAATGATGTTCGAGAGATATGAGTACTTTCATTTTAATAGATCTGGCAACTCGGTTGGGTCACGTATGGGTTTCAAATCTTGTACAACAACTTCATTCAATAGTATTCATCTAATGTCTATGAACATTGAATGGAATAAGATGTTTTCATCAATTAGAAGGTAGATACCGCTTTTTGAACATGTTTTCAAAGTACTTTACTAAGGCATTTTCACGTATCTACAACTTATTACTGAAAGTTGAATATTGAAACTGTCAATTGGTGAAAATACAAAGTAATTACATAAATGAAAATCGAATACTTCATAAATACTTGTATTAAACAATTGAAAATACCTATGCGTATAGAAAATTTAATAACAACTTGACTAATTATATTCTACAAAGTATAAACATGGTTTCAAACATCTAGTCATCTTCATCCTCAAGAGGTTCGTCTCTCACTACGGGAATATTCTCCCAAAACTGGATTCTGTTACTTGGAATGATACTGGTTGTGCCTTTGATAAGATTAATAATTCCATCACGCCTTTCACAGGAGATACCCCTATTCGCTGACTGCTGATTAGGATTTGGAATTCCAGATTTTAAAATTTTTGAATTTAAAAAACTGAGCGGTTGAAGTTGTCCCTCGTAATCATTTTTATAAAGTAGATTAGTTCTACCTCTTTCCGCTACAATCTGTACAATATCGTGCAAATAAATCTTCTCAATTTTCCCTGACGGTGAAACGAATCCGCCGACATAAACGTATGTCCAGGTTCAAAGTAGTTTATAACAATTTCGGTTGCAATCTGGTTTCAGATAAGTTTTATCATGCTCATGTATTTTGAAATGTTCACAATGTTCACATTCTTCATGTCCCAACTTGACAAAAGAAATATTATTTTTGCGCAAAACTGACCGATATAAATCATAGGAGAAAAAATTTGGATTTTCTCAAATAAAGTTGTTATACAAAACTTGAGCAGACAGATCGCTGGGTAAATATTTGCGACGAGGAGCGTGTTCGCGTCGATAATGGGAAATTCGGTGCTTGAAGGATTCAATGTGTTGAATTATTTTGTCAAGTTTTTTTTTTATTTGGTGGACTTTTTCCGTACCTCTTATCCTTCTTCGGGGTTACTATGCTTTTATTCTTCTCCATCATACTTTCTATTATTTTGTCGTTGCTTTTTTTATATCCCAATGTTGTTAGAAAAAATGTTTTGCATACACAAATAGACTGTCCTTCTCCGTTTTTCAAATAGTACCTGTTCGTCGACGATCTACGCGACTGTTCTCCAGCCGTTCTTCTTTTTATTCCACTAGTTACAATGCAACCTATCACAAAATTTTTTTGGTCATGTCGGTTCATATTCCAAAACTGTTTGTTTATGTCTATTCTTCTTTCATCTGTGATATTCTGCCCACATTTTTTTCTACAGATTTCTCCACATCCTTCAAGAACTGTGTGTTCTTTTTTTATTTTCTTCAGTCTCTTCTCTCTTCTTTCCAATACTGAATATTTATACTTTTTTCTTTTTCTTAAGGATCCGCTTTTCGTATACTCCGTCTCCGTAATGTCGATATTGCTGTCACTGCCATCAGGGTCATCGTTTTCCACCTCTTCATCAATTGTATGATTTCCTTTAGAACTGATATTATCAATTTCAGGTTCATAACCAGGGTCGTCGTTTTCATTGTCTCTGCTCTCTTTTTGTGTAGTATCAATATTGACAGATTTAGTTTCGTCATGTTCTTCAATCCTCATCAACGTTTGAAAAACTTTCCCATCATGTATTTCATTAGGTAGGCTTCTTGTTATTATAGCATTGCACTCATTTTCATCAACAGCAACTGAGGAGTTGCCATCTGGGATAACATTAACAAGTTTCGTAAAAACAGCGTTGTCAGAAAGATTCTGATGTTCTTGATCTATTTCCAGATCTGGAACAGATAGAGTGTAAACTGTTAATTTTAGTGTGAGTGATGAAAAAATTTATCCAGTCACTTGAAAAAAATTGGTTTATTTTTGGAAATTAGGATATCTCCTCAATTTTGACAAACACAAAAAAAAGTCTAATTGAAGGCACCCAAAAATGGAAATTGAAAATCTAATTGAAATTTGAAAACAGGAAGATTCAGAAAGTCTAAATGGATTGATACCCACAAAACAGAATCATAAGAACAAAACTTTTTGATCGATTTTGAGGGAATTAAAAATATATTATGATAGTAATACTGGCTCACCCAAATTTAACTTATCCGCCATATTCTGGATAAGAAATGTTGTCAAGCTGGAAATGACTACTTTTTATGCCACTCACATGCCACTCTGACATTCGTCAACACACTGAGCTTTCTAAGGTATTTTCGCGGGAAAAAACGTATTTCTAAGGCATTTTTGGGGTAACTACAATTTACTTAAGCTTTTTTGCGGTAACTTGATGTAGATACGTCTACAATACCTTAGTATGAGCTGCTTACCGCGGAGTACTTTAGGATTTAAATAAAGAATGCTCAAATGTGTAGATACCGCTGAAAATATCCCGATATTCTAGTCAATATATCCGCAGATATCGCTTGAATACCTTAGTAGATGAAGTATTCTTAAGCGTACTTTCATATGAGCTGAAAATCTCAATTTCCCATAAATTTGCAGTTACCGCTTCTGCGCTTAGTACGGCAGTGTGGGCCCTCTACCACATAAATACAGGGGGTTGCACTCGAGCATTTTTTTACCTTCAACGAATTCCCTCATCCCCATCGGGAATCAAACCCGAAAAATCTCGGGGACGTCACAAATTGGCGCCCGAGCAGGGACCCTTGTTTTCCATTTTCCTTCATTTTCCGGGACGGGGAAATTTTCTTTTCCGTATGCCTAAAAATCTATTTGTCCAAAAAACCCGTTCTTTGTCGCCAAACAACTTTCCACACGTAGAGACCCGTTTCATTTATTTTGGTATTTTCCTTTGGACCAGAAGGAAAAGTTTTTCTATTTTTTTTCGTCGCGTTCAAAAGTACTGCGTTTTCTGACTTTTTCAAAACGTGCGTTTCTCATAACCGCGGATCCCGTTAGTTTTTTTTTCTAGAGCAAGGTGCGAATGGACCGTCGGTAGGCCCTTGCACATCCAAAATTTGTATCAACTAGATAATTATCCGAGAATTACTAGTTATCCGAAGAAATTGTCCGGGAGTGGAAGAAATCACCGAAAATTCCGTTTTCAGTTTTTTGATCCTTAGTAAATTTTCCAGGATGTAAAGATTCATCGCTGGAAATCACTACACTCTGCCTACCTCCCGGAAAATCGCACCCGTAACGCTCGAAGAGAGGAAAATTCGGACCGTCGGGAGATATTTTTCGTTTTTTCCAATTCCCTACAAAACCGGCTAGACGTCGGAGGGCCGTTTTCTTAGAGTTTACAGATTTTAAGCTAAACGACGGGAAAAATACCGCTTCGTCGCGAGAAATAAAAAACGCAGCAACATTCCGTACGCCTGAACTTTTTAGTCCAACCGGGGAAAAAAAACCGTCAGCATGTTGTTTTTACAATAACATTTGCTTGACCTTCACATTTCTGGTCCATAGCAACGTGCTAAATTGGTACATATTTGGAACCTTAAATTTGCTACCAAAACCCGTCTCAATTTCTGGCGTATCGACGCATTGTGTCGTCACAGCTCTCCCACTCCATACCTAAGGCCCAACCTCCTGCCTTGGAGAAGCCAAGCGGAGATATAGGGCTAGGGTTTGGGAAGACGTGCATTAGCCTTCGCAAGTAGAGTTGTACCCGAAGAGAAGTGAGCTAAACCACCCGCCAGTACATATAACCCGAAAAGTTAACGTGTTTCGAAACGTGAAGTGAATTTAATTCCAAGATCCGAACTTGGAATATTAGTTGATTTTCGATCGTGATACTTTGTCGGCCCTGTACTTGCGTTTGATTTTGGTAAGTGAGTTTTCTTTCTCGAACAAATAGTTGTTCACGTTTAAACTTATTAAAAGTGAGTTCTTTCCCGTTTTATTTCTTGTTTATTTATTTCATTTTTGTTTGTCTCTTCTACTTTCGTTATTTCGGGACCAAACGAAGACATCGAGTCACAGTCTCCGATAGTTAGACACCAGTTACTACAACGACGACTGATAGTCATCTAACAACCCTCAGCATTCCGCCATGAGGTGGTACTGTGATCGCTGACAGCCGGGTCGGCTGGGTATACGCGCTGAGGAAGGACGATCTCATTATTGAGTTAGATAAATTTCATTTGGACTCCTCTGGAACCGTCGATGTACTGAGGAGACGCCTGATTAATTTCATCAAGGATGGCCTAGTCTCCCCCTCACTGACTGTGACACAACCGTTTGTGTATCCCGGAGCTACGGTTAGCTCAACGTTGACCGTGCCATCACCCCATGTGACAGCCACGAACCCGAATGCCACATTTAGAGCGACACCCGTGATTACCGTCGCTCCACCGGGGTCCACACCGACCAGCCCTACCAGTCGAGGGTCTAACTTGAAGGTACACAAGTGGAATCTTTATTTCAATGGACGTTATGACCCCGTAACCTTCATAGAACGGTTGGAGGAGATCTCCTCAGCCCAGGAATTCCCGATCAACTCGCTACTTCCATACATGCCGGAGTTATTACGGGATGAAGCAGCCCTCTGGTACCAAAATAACTGACACCTGTGGCAATCATGGGATGAATTCCTCACCGATCTTCGAAGTTTTTATTTCCCGATAAATTACGCGGAAGATTTGGTTGCAGAAATCAGCCGACGATTACAACGCGTAAATGAGCCAACGAGTCGCTATATCACTGATCTGCAAACCCTAATTCGGAGGCAGGGGGGAATTTCCTCGTCACAGGAATTACACTGGATTTATCGAAATCTGTTGCCCCAATACCGGCAACAAATCCGGAAGACGGATTTTTACGATATCCAGACGCTGTCCCGTGTGATTCGGGAAACTGAACTCCTGCTAGCTCAGCTACAACAGACTTGACTGCCCGAACGAATTCCGTACAACGAGCGACCCCGATTCTTCGATCGTGCGCGACCAACCCCTAATGTAAATGTGATGGTGATGTCGACGGATTGACATCACCATCACGCTCAAATCCGTCATCATCACGCTCTACCCCCACAGGACGTGAAAACTCCCGTCCACACTACCCCGAACGAATCAATCGTCAGAATATACCTGCTCCAAGGCCAACCCAGCGTACCTCGACTTCCAATCCTGAGGTACCCTGGTCCCACATTTGTTTTAAGTGTGGAGAAGCAGGACACCATCAAATGGATTGTCCAAATCCAAGGAGAGTATTTTGCTCAAGATGCAGGCAAGACGGAGTGATGTCCCGTGACTGTCCATGTGGTAATTCAGAAAACTAAGTCGCCGCTGTACTGCCCTGAGGTCTGTCCAGCGCCGCTTTCCTGAAACCTCAAGCATCCCGGCGGTGAGCTCAGTCCGCTCAGCAGATAATCGCTCACTCGTCCAAGTCCGTGTGGATGATAAAGTGTTTCTGGCTTTGATCGATACCGGATCCGTACATTCTTTTCTGGGGGATCAAGTGGCCACATACTGCCGCCAACACGAGTATCCCGTTCTACAACAATCCATCCAAGGAGCTAGAGTGGCAAACGGAAGCATGAACGAGATCACCGAAGCTTTCAGAATACCCCTGTGCTTTGGAAACACCAGCTTCACTGAGGTACTGTGCCATTTTCCGTTCCTATCTGATGTTGTGCTTATCATGGACATTTTATCCCGTCATCAGTTCCGGTTGGATTTGCGCAGAAACAACGTGTATCTAGACAATAACCTGCTATCAGGAACTCCGCTTTTCCGCACCGTCGGACGCCTATCGGAAATCATCGCCACTCAGGACCTTTCCCAAACCGAGGAACATCGGTCGCATACATTTCTGGAGGAAGAACTGGCTCCTTTCGAGTTGATCAATGGTACCACACAGCTAGTGGAACACAGAATCCATCTGATCAACCCCGAACCCATCAAACAGAGGTATCGTCCACAGAACCCAAAAATGCAGGAGGTAATCCACGCGGAAGTCAATCAAATGCTGGAAGATGGCATTATCGAACCCTCCAATAGCCCTTGGAGCTCCCCTGTCGTCATCGTAGGAAAAAAAGATGGGAAATTCTGATTCTGCATTGATTTTCAAAAAGTCAATGCTGTCTCCCGTAAAGACGCTTACCCGCTCCCATTTATCAACGCTATATTGGACAAACTACGACGGGCTGAGTATATATCCACCATCGACTTAAGAGCTGGATATTGGCAAATACCGATGGCCGAAGCCAGTAAGCCCATCACCGCCTTCACCGTTCCGGGAATGAGACTATTTCAATTCTGGGTGATGCCGTTTGGTTTTCACACTGCTCCCGCCACCTTCCAACGTTTGATGGATCGCATTATTGGACCAGAATTGGAGTCATGCGCTTTCGCTTACTTGGATGATATCATCATCCTGGGCGAAACATTCGAGGAACATCTGTCCAATCTGCGTCAAGTGTTCAATCACCTGCAAGCAGCCTACCTGAAGATCAACCCCGAGAAACGTAAGTTTGCAAAAAAATCTTCACGTTATCTAAGGCATCTCATCACCCCAGAAGGCATCCGGACCGATCCGGAAAAAGTGTCAGCCATTCGAGACCTAGTACCTCCTACCAGCGTGAAGGGTCTTCGACGAATCTTGGGCATAGCGTCATGGTACCGTCGCTTTGTACCCAATTTCTCTCAAATAGCCGGTCCCCTTAATCAGCTGCTAAAAAAGGGGGTTCGATGGCATTGGGACGAAGCCCAGCAGACCGCCTTCGACAACCTCAAAGACGCTCTCACCGAATCTCCCGTTTTGGCCTGTTTCGACTTCTCCCGACCATTTATTCTCCAGATAGACGCCTCCGATAGCGGCCTAGGGGCCGACCTCATCCAACATTCCTCAGACGGAGATCACGTGGTGGCCTAGTCCAGCCGAGACCAGATACTCCGTCACGGAAAAGGAATGTCTGGCCATTTTGTGGAGTGTGGAGAAAATGAGACCTTATCTGGAGGGGTACCACTTCACTGTTCAAACAGACCACATCAGCCTCAGGTGGCTTCACTCCCTCAAGTCTCCCAGTGGCAGATTGGCACGTTGGTTAGGTCTACTTCAATATATATCATTCACATCACTGCTTTATTCACTATTGTATTTATTACTACAGTGATACTTCAAAATATTTCTGTTTGATAATAATTAGTAATCAGCTCATGATAGGTACCTAATTTTAAAGAGAGAAAATTATTCAAACTTTCCAAAATATTATTTAATAGTTAATATTCAAGAAACATTTTGATTAACAATAAGTACAAGGTTTTCAAATGAAAAATTATAAACTATTTTGACCATTGATAATCTATTGGAGAGATCTGCATATTCCATTAAACCATTCCTTATTTAACAGCCTTACGGGCATACGCATTTCCTCGGTTTCTTCAAAGTCCTGACAGTTGAACTCTCTCATTCTCCATTCCCCGGTATGACACAGCCATTTTCATCCTCTCTGTCCACATAATTATTCGGATCCGTTATCATTCTCATTAGCATTCCTTTTTTTGAAAAAATTATGAAGGCAAACTAGAGCCTGGAAAATTTTGTCAATGGTTTCTACTTTTGCAACAATAAAGTTTTTTCTAATATACGCCATTTTGATGCTAGTATACCAAACATATTTTTAATGGTCCTTCTGCTACGACTCAATCTGAAAATAAGTAAAATTATATGAGTATCTTATGTAGATAAGGAAATGAAACTATGTATGCGACAAAAAAAAGTTTCAAGTTAGAATGCCTAATGAGAGTGCCATAATACTGTACTTCGAGTTGAAAATATTTAATATTTTGAGTCTTTTTTTGCTAAATCATACCTATAATTAACTACTCTCGTTTACAATGGTAAATATTGACCTGAAAATGTTCTCATTAGGTTATTACCAAAAGGAAATGCCGCATCAGCTATGAGGCAAAAAGGAACTACATCACTAGCGCCTTCATGCAGCTTTCCCGGTGGTGGCAGATTATTATTGTTCGCAAAAAAATGCTTTCCAAAGTTGAGGTTTCTAAATACTAAATAATGATGCTGAAGAAATCCTTGTAGCTGTAGTAGTCCGAGCCTGTATGTGGTGGAGCCTGAAACGATATTTTTGTTCAAAATCTACTCATCTTGAATGATATTTTGTATACTGACCTGTATGCTGATGTGCTTCCCATCTATTGCACCAATACATTTTGGAAAATTTCATTCAGACTCAGCAATTGTTCTCCAATCTTCTTCGGTTGGAGTTGGAAGATAATCTGCATTCAAAGAACTCCAAATGGCAGCAGCAGTTTCTGTTATAAAACTGGAGATTGTACTGACTCCCAGTCAGTAATTGTATGATATGCTTTTCATACTAACACCAGCTGCGGAATATCTGAAAATAAGTTAATAAAAATGAATTCCTACTAGGATAATCATAAAAGTGGTAAATTACCTCATAGTAGCAGACAACTTCTCAGCAGGTCAAATGCACTCCTTATATAAATCATCTCTAGTAAGATAAGGGAAAATCTTCTCAACAAGAACATCAAAATCCTCCAAAGACATTCTATGGTAGTTTTTAATTGCATGGTATCGTAGAATCTCATTTCCTGTACTAGATTATAAAAAGCTCCTTGCACCTTTTTCAGTTTAAATGATCGGCAAGTACCAAATCTCCGATTAATTTTGTTTTTTCTCATTCTCTATACAAGAGAAAAGCAGCAATCGCTCTTCTTCGTCCCCAACGGTAAAAATTTACTGACATTTTGGGTAAATAGTATTTTGAAGTCTATGCATTTGCCCGACACTTTTAATGTTCAGGCTCACCAACTAAATAAAAAGTCCCAAGAAATTTCGGAAGCTTATGGAATGTAAAAAATCCAGTGCGAAACGATTTGCCGACTTCGCGTTTCGGAATTCGGATTTCGGAAGTCTATGAACTTAGCTCAGATCAATCAAGCCAGATGCCTGTATCCCACATTCTGTAATAAAGTCACCAAACAGCGGTGGCAAATCGATAAAGCCGTACCTATGAATGTTAATAATCAATGAGTCATAGGAACGAGACTCTAAAGCACGACACACACGCTCAAGCAAATCGTTAGACTTTGCTTGACAATTCAAGATGATAGAAAAATCTGTTGGTCTATCTTGCATTCACACGTGTCAACTTATTCCTCGACTTTAGTTTGCAAGTGGATTCCGCCGATGAGATTCTCATAAGTGCTGCGGTTGCACTTTCAAAGAATTAATTTGTTTCACTACATTTAGTCGCATTTGCCTCAATCTCATTTAAATATCGCCTGCATACGAAGCAGCTGTTTTCTTTTGTTAATGACTGTACTCTTCGCTATTCCCTTTCCATAGACACGTATTTTCCTTATAAATTTCAATAAACTCCCGTAAAAAATCACGAGGTAAGCTACATAAATCAGCGATACCGGCAAAAATGTCGTTTGTGTACCTCGAAATCGAACGACTTGCATACACACTTTCAGACTTGTGATCAAAGAGACTGTACGCCTTCGGGTCTGACCGATTTACATGCTATATATGCTCAAGCAAGTCGTTCGACTTCGCTTGTGCAAGCCAAAAGTTTTACGATTGGCTTGAGCGTGTGTAGCGTGCTTAAAAGTTCAACAAGAATCAAACTCTTCAGACCATTACACAGTGTTAACTGAAGGAATAGTCGACAAAAATCGTTAACTCGAAGATATTGAACAAATTGTTTGTTTAATATTATTATAGAATATACCTGTTCGTTGTCTACTTCTTTGAAATGAATTGTGTGCAGAAACCTGGCAATTCAGAAAAAAATGCAAGATGATTCATTATTTTTATTTATAAGTGAAATTAACAAAAAAAACAACCACTATGTAATGTTTACCTATCTAAAAATTAAAGGATCAACATAACCTACATAAATAATTCTTTTAAATTAGCATACAAAAATGTTTATGGTAGCATGGATTCGAATACAATACATAACCTATTTAGAATCCATTTCGCTATTCTTTCCTTACTCGAGCCTTAATTCTCAGATGAATCAATTGAAACACCCAATTTTTTGTTTGGTTTGTCAACGATATAATGGTACATCTAATCCATTTCAAAATTTCGTTTTAAAGATTATTTCCAAAAACCTGAAAATTTAGGGTCTGATCTCAACAACAGTCCTCTGATTACGTTCGTGTTTGTAATAACTCTTGACGATTTGCGGGAGATACATTATCGAATTTCTCGAACTGGTGACACCCGTGAACCCTTGTGCACATTCGCCATAGAGAGATAGAGATCTAGATAAATTTTTCTTGCATAAACCAATAACGTGTTGAAACAATCAAAATTTATTCTAAAAGCACTAGGGAGTATCCTTCATACCAATGAAAAATTGATCATGTCACTGTCCATCAAGGCCTAGTATCTCTGAAATAGTATCTGGTTTACTAAAAAATCTTCCAGTGGTATTGCCATCATTTGTGTAGCCATACCTCGGTTTCGGTCAATAATTAAACCTAGACTAACTCTGAATTTTGACTGAATACGTTTTTTTGAATTATCGAGGTTTTAAGATTTTTTTCACCTCCAACGGTGATGGTAATGGTACGGGTGTGGAGACAAAAGCCCGGCAAGTAGGCCTAGTGGCCCCTTTCGCCAACCCCGTGTTTCCAACCCTCTTCACTCCAGTCAGGACGGTCTTCATTGTGAAGCGAAGCAGGTCATCCCAAGTCAGGTCCCCCAACTCCACCCGGGAAATTGTTGCCGCTCCTAAGACCCTCCTCCTCAGGCGACCCCATCTATCACAGACTCCCAGTAGATGGTAGGAAGTCTCCTCCACCCTTCTACAGTAGGGACATAGGGGTGATTCGCATATTCCTAATAAATGCAAGTGTCGATTGAGCCTGCAGTGTCCTGTACAAATGCCTACGATGATGCTCAGTGCCTTCCTACTCTTGTTCAGCAACTGGACCGTCCTTGGTTTGTTGGGTTGTGAGATTATCACTCTGGCTTGCCTACAAGTCGTGTTATTTCTCCAGTTTTTCACTGTGTTCTCCCAAGCCCACTCATTCAGGGCCTCGGAGATCAGTCGTTTACTCAGACCGAGGTATGGTTCTGGACCGGGCTGGGGCGATGAAGACCCTAGTCTAGCTAGCTTGTCCGCGCGTTCGTTACCAAAAATGCCCATATGTCCTGGTACCCAAACCAGTTTGACCCTCTTGCTCTCCGTACAGAGCATCACTGCACTCTTGAACCTGCGGGCAGCTGATCCTTGGCTTGCATAATGCCTTCAGTGCCACTTGACTGTCGGAATAGATGATTATGTTATCTTTTGTTTCCTCGTTGCTACCTCCAGGATAGCAAAAACCTCTTCTTGGAAGACCGTTGTGAGCTTTCCGAGAGGGAAAGCCTCCCCGGCGTTCCTGTCCTGTCTGTATAATCCGGCTCCTGTAGTCTTAGAGTTGGCCTTTGAGCCATCGGTAAACCAGATCAGTGTGATACTTGGTGGTTCTGCCGGTGTAGTTCGCCACTCGTCCCTGGATGGAAGGTGTAGCTCAAAACTTTTGTGAAGTCGGAGTCTTCCATCTGTGGCTGTCAGTCCCGCCGCCAGTAACGGTATCTCACGCCTCACAATAGAAGCTAATCTACTTTGGTCAGCCTCTGTGCCTCTGTCTTTCCATACTTTCTGGGCAGACATCCTCACGTATGCTGCCATCGCTTTCCTCTTTATCCAGATTGCCAGCTCTGGCAATGCAAGGAGAATGTTCAGTGCAGCTCCTGGTGTAGTCCTCATTGCACCGGTCATGCTCAGGATTATCCTTTGAAGTCTGGTTAGTCTGATTTCGTAAGTGGCTTTCCCGGTAGCCGGCCACCAGACCACGGCTCCGTATGAGATCCTTGGTCTGATCACGGCTCGATAAAGCCAGTGAACGACGTGTGGTTTTAGGCCCCACCGCCTTCCCACCGCTCGGCGCAGCAGCCACATTGTGGCTATGCCCTTTTTAACTGTCTTTTCAATACGGGGTTTCCACGTTAACTTAGTGTCTATGAGCACCCCAAGGTACTTGACCTCCTGTTTCAGTGCCGGTGTTGTCCTATAAAGAATGGGTGGCTTGAACTTCTCGAGATTCCTCCTGTTAGTAAAAAGGATAGCTCCATTTTTGTGGGATTCACTGAGAACCCCATCTCTTTACACCATACCTTCAGAATTTTACACGTCGACCTCATACGCTCGCAGTCGATTTCCAGATGTTTTCCTCTCACAAGGATCAGGCAATCATCGGCATAGGCTTGCGCATAAAAGCCCTTTAACTATCAGGAGACTGTCCTTTATCAGACACCAAAGCCTGGGTGAGAGGCAGCTGCTCTGGGGGCAACCTCCTTGTACGACTGCCTCTACATGGCAGTCTCCTAGTGACGCTTTCACCTGGCGGTCCCGAAGGGCAGACCGAACCCAATTCACCAGGAAGGCCGGGGTTCCCCTGGCCGTAAAGGACTTACAGATGACCTCTTACTTGCCAACATTCGAAGAAACGTATCCAGCAGTGTGGAGAGACGATAGAGCAAATCAATATTTGTTTGGATTTGGTTGTCGATAAGTAATGCTATCTAGACTCATTTCCTTGGGACTGGCTCCACAAACAAAGCATTTCATAGTTGCATTAGTACCTGACAGCTCATGTTATTTGGCTAATGATGATAGTGAAGAACTGGGTCATGGAAATTTGACAGCAGTCTTTTCAAATATCAAAGTACACATAGACTCTTTCAAATATGTTAAGGATTTTACGGGGAGTACAAAATAAAACGATCACATTTTTGCAAATGGAAATGATTGAAACTTGATTTTTTCAAATGGAACAACCTGTATTTTATGTTTGCAATAAACTCAGCATTCACTTATGTTTAAACAATGTCAACAATGCCATTTTTGAAATATTGCGAATTTCAAATCAAACGTGCATTGATCTCACTTTTATAAAACAGAAATCTAGTAAATGTCTCGAGTTGACGCGCATGTTGAATATAATTCTAGAAACATCGCTCAACCTCACAATTGATCGAAATCAAACAATTTCATTCGATGAAAGCACGTCTGATACGAAATTCTCAATATTTCAAAAACGACTCAAGAAAGATGTAGGACATTTTGCTGTATTGATATTTTTGTATCAAAATTGAATACTTATCTCATTGCAAACCTGACATACAGGGTATTCTTTTTGAAAAAATCGAGTCTCAGTCACTTCCGTTCGCAAAAATATGATCCATTTTTTTGGCCCACTCTTTAGAATTTTAGAAATGTTTGGTATAGTCTGTGTGTACTGTGACATTTGAGGAGACAGCAAATTTTCACGCCTCAGGTCCTTACTGTTACTGAGAAAATTTTAAAAAGTCAATAATATTTGCCATTTTTTAAATAAAATGACAACTATTCAAAAAACTATTATCATTAGGGAATAATATGTCACATAAAAGTTACTCAAAATTTCAAACATAATTAAAAATCAAAAAATATACACTGTGTCCTAGTTTAAATAAGAAATCTACTAGGAAAAACCAGTGTATCTGGAAACGCTGCAATCATCAAAATATTTTTAAAAGATGCATTACCCTTGCATATAGACTCATACCAAAATTTAAAAGATTTGGAAAAACCGTTCTTTAATTACTCGTAACAGACCACCTACGTTAATCACCCTGTAGATAGTTGTTAACCCATTAATTCAATCTTTCGTGATGCTTTCTCCGTGTATAATGAGCTCCGCATTTTTCTTACTGATGTTAAATTTAATAGGTCTACCAAAATGTGTAGCTGATGGCTGATGGTTGATAAGTTCATACAGAATTTTCAGTGCCATGCCCAGAAATGATATCAAATTTCCATTCAAAAAACAGTTTCATTCTTGCTGTGGGCCATAATGTAAATTACTGTCTACCGTGTTTTTGTAACAATTTCTGTAGGTTTACTGCGACAGATGCTTTCGTGACTGAAATTTGAGTAGGAAGCAAGATCTTTCTTTTCCTGGCTTGATTTCTTATAAATTGGAAAACAATCTTTATGGAATGAATTGACAACAAACTGTCCTTAACATTGCATATTTTCTCACATATAAGACAAATAAGTATAATGCTATAGCCCTTTCACTCGAAGGAACTTCATCAACTGTTTTGGAACACGACGTGCCCTAAAAATATTATTTTGTGTGGAAAAAACATTTGATTTGATTCCTCAAATGAATCCATAATTTCAAGAATTGGAACTGCATGAAAAAAAAAATGAAAAACATGAATTGTCGAAACGCAGCATATACAGATGGGACACGGAAAACTTCCCAAACACGTTTTTTCTCAGGTGAAAATCGCTCGGACATGTTAATTTTCATTTTTTTGGAGGACACGTGATTTCATCACCTACCTGGCATCCCCTAAGTGGGGGTACCCCTAAAATAATAAAAATGCGGAATAATAATGAATTTTAATAAATAGTAGCAAACTTATTGAAACTTTAGAGATATAATCTTGATAAAAATACCTATCAATTAATGTATCACTTGACTCCCATTTTCATTTGAGGTTCTGGAGGTACCTGTCACTCCCACTTGGGGATTAACAAGTAGGGGGTAAAAAAACCATAAAAAAGTGACCTCCAGAATATAAAAAATGAACGTTTCCAAGCGTCAAAAATCGCTTAACACCAGAGAAAACCTGGATGGAATGTTTTTTGTGCCGCACCCCGTATATCAGTATCAAGAGTACAATAACATACAAAATCTCATTAATTTTTTTTTCTATCTACTTCAATTTGGGACATAGTGTATTTTTTTGTTTATTAGGTAAATCATATTATTGTTCGTGATAAACTAAGAATATGCATAATTATAAACCATAACTAGAGAGTTGTGAATATATGAGAAGAAAGTACTTACTTTGAGCCAAACTCTCCATTTTTTTAAAAAAAGTTGAGTGGATTTGTTTGAAGAAATAAGTTCACAAATACAGCTCTGAAATACCTTTACATACAAGACACGACCTGTGGATCAAAATACCTCATTTTTGGAATTATCAACATAACAAACGATTCCATGTTTTGTATATACTTCTTATGGGACATTTCTTGACTGAAAATACCAATATTACAGAAAAGCAAAAGTACCAGTTTCATGATTTTTGTCCATGGTCTACAGTGCGCATTATCCATACATTCGTGGGGAAAGAAATAGCGGTAGAAGATCATTAACCCCAACTATTATGATAATTCACAAGAATCAGACTCTCTAGATCACTGGTATGAATTTTCATACCATATACTGGCTACTAGCGGCGGCGGCGGCAGAATAGAAAACACAAATTTCACACACAGATTTCTCCTAATTATCTAAAAGAGGCTGTATCAAATTAAGTAAGGTGACTTTCTGAAAAAGTCACTCTATCCCTCGCCCTATCTCTATTCTCAGCACCTCACCTTGACCAACTGTCAAAATGATTATCATTATCATGGTAGAAAGGAATGATCAGAAAACAAAGTATGGTTACCTCGGTGGTGGAAACAGATTATAAGGCTTTGGAATTGTCTCAAGTAGCATTTTGCGTCGAGTACTGCTCCCAGGGAGTGCATATGACGAGATTTGACCTGAACTAACCCAAATATTTTTTAATTCTTTCATTTTTAGAATAACGCAAAACGCAAAAAAAAGATATTCTCAAATGTGCTATCAAATGTACTTTGTGTATGACTGTCATGGGAGGAGGGAAAGGCCAACTGCTCAAATATTTTTGTGGTTTGTGTGCTAAAATAATTGTCCAATTGGACTTTCTACTGTTATGATATTTGTATCGGCCAAATCGGCCTATATTTCAATAGAGTGCAAAAATAATATAGTTTGGTCTTGAGACTTATACCTAGAAGAAATTTGATTTTCGCTTTTCCAGTAATTCATTGATCACAACATTTTATCAGGAGTCAACACCGTTTTTAACAATCCATCTACCTACGCAGAAAATTGGGTGGAACGGAAGTGACAATTGTTTGTAGATGTAAAAACTACAGATTAAATTAATAGGGTCATCAAACTATTTGTATAGGTTGTCTTGTTTACTTCTTTATTCATGAAATATTTTCCAAATGTAGGTATATACAAGGTAGATTGAGTATTAGTCACAACGGAATATAATGCTTATTTTTTAACCTACAGCAAATGGCAGTAAGCTGATAAGTGCGAAACACTAGTTGTTGTGATGATGCTGGATGAGTGATGATGAATGGTGATGGGAACATTTTGTCTTATTTTTCACAAATAAATAGATAAATAGATGAAGCCTTTATTTTCAACACTTAAAAATCCACTTACAGGAAATTCACTGAATAAATAGGAGAAAAAATAAAAAACTTATAATCAACCTAACATGAAAAATAAGTACCTAATTGCGATAATATCGGAGCAGTGATCTTGACCTAAACAACCTACCCTAAACTATACTTAATATTTAAGGCAGTAACGTGACCATAGCAACGGATTACTGGGGAACTATCCGAGAAATATTCAAAATAGAGTTTAACATTGAATGAAGTGAGTCTGAATTCAAGCCGTTAGATCTTACTGCATCAAAGTAGAAAGTTGAGGTATGTCATGTCTTGAAACACGAAACCCTAAAACGGATTGCATATTCACAATGCCTCCTCTGTGACACCGATTGCTCGTCTCTACCCGTTAGGAAATGTAGTGCAACATCCATTCCATTCCCTCCTCGATTTGGACGATGATGCGTCGCGTAGCATATTTACAATGCCATATGTCAAATTATTATTTTGTTTAGAGTTGAAATTGAACAAAATAAGTTGTGACTTTGAGATAGTTTGTGTTTGGTAAAAAATGAATGAATTTATGAAGTTATGTTTATTGGATCAGCATTGATGGTGATTGATGACATAACAAAATTTGTTAAAAATTGCTCGTCATGTGCAGAAGCTGTAAAGACGCAAAGAAAAGAGGTAAGTATCACCTTGGCCGATTCCGAAGAATGTTTGGGAGAGACTTCATACAGACTATGCAGGTCCTGTGAACGAAAATTATTACTTGATAATAGTAGACGCTTATTTCAAGTGGCCAGAAGTTTTCATCACAAGAGATTTTACTTCAAATTGTACTATTCTGAAGATAGAGGAGATTATTTCAAGATTCGCATTCTATCTGATAATGATTCATTTGAAGAAAGGCATTCAGCATATTTGTACCACAATCTAATGGTCAAATTGGGAGATTTGTGGATACATTGAATAGAGCATTGATGAAAATAACATATATGATCCAGTTTCTAGCAGCATTAAGGCCTCCAGCAAATGTCAGCTCTCCAGATGAAAAATCGTCAGCATATATTAGGACGCAATATGGGAATAGTACTGGATTTGCTAATTCCGGAAGACAAACCAGTCAGTGTACACGAATATCAGGAATCACAAAGTGGTAGAGACGATCATCGATAAATCTTTCATCATCATGGAGAATTTGAATCAGAAGCTTCGAGATATGCAAAAATATTGAGAAAAAATGTCTATAAATGGACACTTGGTGAAATTATTGAGAACATTGGAAATCTTATTTATAATGTCCATATACCAAGTGATCGTTGACGTTTACTAACACTACATGTCGATAAGCTGAGAAGAAGATATAACAACAATTCAATTCCATTACATTTGTTGATGGATACTTTCAAAATAAATACACGAAATATCATGATCGACAAATAGAAGGTACGCATGAATATCTAGAAAATTCACAGATGATTCTATTCTAGTAGAGGGAAATGTGAACCTCTCAGAAGAAGATTTCCAACTATGAAAGCGATCAGGAAGATAACACGAAGGAGTCTAGACCCAATGGTGCCTCAAAACTACTCAAAAGAAGTTGAAAGTTTCAACACTAAATGCAGCTCTAGACCAAGTCGAGAACGAAAAATGTGGAGCTTTCTTGAAGACATCATTTTTTCCTAAATGGAATATGTAGCTACACCCCAGTGTAGAAAGTGTCAATTGATCAATTCATCCCATTCATTCAATCAATCATATCTAGAGCACTTATCATAGTACCTAGTACCTAGTCTACCAAATAATACGTGCTAATAATCCTAACACGAATCATAACATAGTGACATCCTTATTGTGAAATTTGACAGATTCCAGTGGTGATTATACCTACATTTATGTGTTGTAACGACCATCAACAATCGTCCTGCTCGATGAGGAATTGGAATGTAGTTTGTCAACTACAATTCCTAACTGGTAGAGACGAGTAATCGAATATGCTAACGAATTAAGCTCACTTTTGAATCACCCTGTATAATGATAATTGTCGGTAGATTTCACTTTGATTATTTTCATGAATTCATAATTCAGCTAAAAAATGGCATAGTTTTGAGTAAAAAATTATCAAATGCGTTGAAAAATAAGGATGATTTTTTAAACGTTTGATCTTAATATTTTCCTCATTTCCAAAAATTGTGAAGATTGTCCATTGTCTGATACTAAAACAGTTAGATTAGTTGATAACTTAGCGAAAGAATATAAATAAAGAACCTGACTGCGAATCTCTGAATCCGAAGTAACTATTCTTTCAATTTGAAAAAATAAATTATCTGGAAAATATATATGTGGGGTAGATAGTGATCCTCACGAAAAGTTTCCACTGTGCTATAATGTCCTAGATCGATGAAAGAATAGTATATCAGAAACTCCCTTGGACTTGGCAGTTATAATCGTCGCTTCGTTAACGATTCAGAAAATTTTATGAGGCACCATTTTAAGGACAACTCATCTCATTGATTGCTTGGAAACTTCAATACTCTTTTTTTGAAGCTGAATAACTGACTGAAGAAAATCAAAATACATATCTGTTGGTCATTTTTTTGAAGCTCCATATTCTCTGATTATCTTGAGATATTCTGAGGGCTGGACTGTTTTTTTTATTATGTAAATCCGAGCGGAAAAAAATCTTGTCAAAGTTTAGACTTAGAAACGCGAAAAGTAAGAGGAAGAGTATTCTACACGTTATTTTGAAAAATATGATATCGATATACCAGAGGAAATTTTATCAATTATATCCTGATATCTCTTGACATTGTTGAACTTTTTAGTTAAATCTTGATGAGCAAGTCGACGATTTTTTAACAAAAGGGCGCAAACAGCTTTAACCTGTTGACGCCCTAGATGCAAAAACTTGTTTTAGGTTTATATTTTAATTCTCCTTCTGCTTTTTTCGATATATCTCCAGATGTTTCTGAACAGTGAAAAAATTCTTACAAATAATATATGAGTTTTTTATCTGTCGTTCATACAACTGATATAAAAACGGTGATGAAATGTTCAAAACTTTCAAGTCACCAAATACTAGACAAACATCAAACAAACAAAAAATAACCAGTTTATTATTACATAAATGGAAGCAATCAAATCGCACTCTCTGTTTAGGAAGGCAGCTACACATTCAAAGCCATATTGAAAAATAATAATGATTCAATAATTTTCACTTCACCTATTTGAATAATGGGAACTGATATGTAAAAATAACACTTCAAAACATTTTTTAAGGCAAAGATAATTTTTTTGTTGAGAAATGGTTCTATATATTTGATTAGGTACAAGAAGGACTGGATAAGATCCAAAGAATGGGATGCATTAGTACAGGTGCAGTACGGACCACACCAACCAAAGGATTGTTAGTGTTCGGGAATCCACCCCTGTTTGTAGAAAGCGTTCTATTCAGGACAGCATATCTTTTAAACTGTTTAGGACACCTGAAACTGAGAAACAAGGGACACTCTCTTATTATGAACGAACTACAGTCACGATGAAGGTTCTACAGAAAAGGTTAGGGTAGTATGAACCACAAGCCACAGCGGTACACTGAGGCTGATCGACTTGCCAAAACTAGTTCATCAAGTAAGCTTGGGGTTCCAACCAATCATAGGCATTTGCAAAGCATCAAAAGTATAGGTGGGATGATAAGATTCTATTCGAGAAGACCACTTTATGGGTTGTTACATGCACAGGGCTTACAACAAGGCCTGATTCGGGCAAGACCGAAGAGCTCCTAAGTTTGAGCAGGAAAGACCCGAGGCGAAAAGATTTCTATTCAAGAAGACCATTTCATGGGTTGTTACATGCACATGCCTCAAAACAAGGCCTGATTCGGGCAAGACTGAAGAGGTCCTAAGTTTGAGCAAAAAAGACCTCTACACAATGGTAGGTCTAATAACAGGTCACATAAACAGAATTCCAATCGGAGAAAATTTGAACTGCAGATGGTGCGTTGAAGATGAAGAGATCGTAGTCAACATCCTAACGGAATGTATGACTCTTGGTAGTTTGGTAGCTCTAGGATGGAACACTTCATGGAAGAAGTCGCAGCCTCCAGAAAATTCGACGGACCTACTGAGTTTCGCGAAAGTTTCGGGCCTTCAATAGATTGACTTCAATTATTTGTTGGTTGCAACCATAGACCCATCAAGTTAATTCAAATATTGTCTCTTCGACTCATTTTTCATACGTATTTATCGTAATTTTGCTGTGGTTTTTGTTTGGTTATGATATTGTAGAGTTAATTCAGCTGTTATAATTTTCTTATCAAACATTATTTTTTCGATTATAAGACCATAATGCCAGTGTATTGTGTCCCCAACGTGACGTGACATAAGCGCATCGGCATAACGTTGTATGAGTGTCGTGCCCATATACTCATAAATAACCTTACTTTTTAAAAAGTGACAAGTGATAAAGATGGCGGACCTTCAAATTCGGCTCGTCGTGCAGGATGACCCTGATTCTACTAACCTTCCATTTCTCCGGTTGCAACGGTCCCAGGAGGCCTAAGCAGTTCTGGGTTGGCATACCTAAAAATCTACATATACATCTAGGTACATTAAGATATATAATTATAACATCGGATTTATAATTAGAAGAAAAATAATTACAATTTTTCTCAAGACTTCCTCTGATTCTTTCTGTAGAGCCAAATTACAAGGTGTCTCTCGACATTCTGAAACAAGATTTTGAGCAAATTTTTTTCATAATCCATTGAAAACACATACCTGAACACTTCGATGTAGAAATATAGGGTAAGTACTTACATATTAAGAAACACTTTTTTTGTAATATAATGGAACAACGTTTATGTATCTATAAGAATTGTGATGAATAGAAATGTTAAGCCCATTTAAATTGCATGACGTAATGGCCCACACTCTTTTCAATTTCGATTTATTGGAAGGTCGTGAGTGGCATTGCACGTTTCGGTGAAATTATTGAAGAAATATTAGTGTTTGACAAAATTTAATATGAAATTCAGATTCTATGTGTGCTATGGTATACTTTTCAACCAATCTACCTTGAAATTCAGTAGCCTCCGAAATAAAACACCACGTAATCTCTTATGACAGTGGCGGTCATTATAGTCTAATAAATTTCGGCAGTCAATTTCTTTGGTATTAATGTAGAATACAATCAGATTAAATTTCCCATAATAATCGTTATCTGGCTTTTTTGTCGCTAACGCCCTATTGTCAAAGCACCGACGAAGTGATATTTTATTAGAAAGTTTGTTTGCACTCTGTTCTACTTTAACGCTCTCCATCCCTCTACAAGCACAAGTAGTGCTTCTAAGAGAAATATCGGTCTATATCCTATTTCTCCCTGTTATTGAAACCTAGTACTTTTTCACTACTTTGAACAGATGCATCGACTTGGAATTTCCTTCAATTTGATATACAACAAGCCATGTTTTTTGGGTCCATGTCTATAAAAATCCGTTGAGGTGTTTGAGCGCATACCAAAATATTCAGTTATCTGCAAAGCATATTTCCGCATGATGACGATAGTCTGTAACAGAAACGATTCGTGAAGATTCTAAACAGATATTTTGAAAATGGAGTTATAGTTTCAGTTTTGAGTTATGTTCTGAGAAAAAGGGATGTATTCCATTTTTAGAAACGGCTTTCTATTAGCTGTATAAATAGATATATTCTCTAATACGAAAATTTGGAGAATTCATAGTTTTGTTTCAGTTTGTTTAAGTTTGGGTGCGACTCTACGTTGTCTATCTATATTTACCAAAGATAATACTCTTATATATATTTGACCGGCCAAATAGTTCTCAGTCGAATGTGTTCGCGTGAAATATGTGCTAACCAAGTAACACCTTTAGTGTTTTTGTGGGTCAGTTAAGCAAAAGATGTTAACTCTAGATGTTGTGATTTTTGCGTTTGCTATTTTCGCACATCAAAAGACCGGTATGGAAAATATTTTTTAATATATTTTTTTTTAAATGAGTTTTCTGAAATTGGCATTTTTTTATGATCAAGGATGTATGAAAAAAGCTTATTCTATCAATCCAAGTCAATCAAAAATCAATTTGTGATACATATAAAAAATTATTGTGCAACATTCCTGAGCCAAAACAGAAAACTCGGGCGATCAAATGTCTTCTCACCTTTTGACCTTTGGATATTCGATCAATGATAATCAAGCCAATATTCGTTAGGTGAATGGTTTTCAATTCTCCAAGACAAGTTCCTTCTGATAGAAATTTCTACTGTGAAGTATCAAATGATTGTGGTAGTAGTTTGGTCGATTTTTCATTAATGCTGGATTAAGAGATTAGAGTGCTATACGAAATCTAAAATATAATATTTCACCTCGAACTAAAACTAGACTCTTGAGGCGGCAAGATTTAAGTTTGGAATTAATGGATTAACCAAACCCAAAGTTTTAATAGTCGCTCGGATGTAAAACGCATTCGCAAACACAAAACACAAACAAAACTTTTAGATTAGTTTGAAAACACTAATAAAAATGTTTTTCCCCGGACGAATGCGGTTTTAATTCGTCATATTTGGGTTCGGGATTTGCGAGATTCAAACCGGATTGATATTTTTATTCTGAAAGTCTGGGAAATGCAAAAGACATTTTGAATAAATTAGCTATTTCAGAGGAGTTCACTGATCCACTTTTCGATGCAAGTATAATAAATGCAAGAATTGTTGTGTTGTTTTTTCAACTAAATATCGATCGTTTGATTTTTGATTTGAAGGGCTATACGTGATCACGCCCTTTGTGTGGTTGAGGGACAATAATTTTTAGTCAAAATTATTATAGCAAATAGAATGTGGCGAAATAAAAGATATAGCCATGTCAATGATTAATACTTATAGACAGATTATAATATAGCTTTATAAAATTCGTTTTTTAAGTTTCAGCAACGGTTTCTTCTTGCTACCATTGCAACAGTGTCTTCTGTGGTGATACTTATGATACAAAACTAGCTGCTATTGCAAGCTGTTCTGATATCTACAGGAATGCTCAGCTGTATTCCAGCCGTATTGTAGCTAGTGGTGTGGCCTCTGGAATTTTGAACAGTGACTACAATGGTAAGAGGAAATAGAAGTAGAGCTTTTGCATTTAGAGAATAGCACTGTGATGACATCAATTTTTGCGCGAGAATAGTGTTTACCTCCTCAGATCTTTGAATCCGTCTCAACAGTAGCGTGGCTTGTTACGGTCAGTCGACGTTTTGACAATTTTTATACTCACATCCTATAATTTAAATTGGACGGTAGACAGTCGGACTATGACCGATGGTTTATGTATGGTTAGGCGTCATGTTCGATATCATTGCTAAAAATACTATATCACATTGTCAACATTTGCATGAGCCTATATCGTGCACAGTGACGACTTGGCACTGGAAGCATGTAACAGCAGAGCTGGGAGGGTGGTCCTTTCGCCTGGGCATAGATTGGTTTATTGCGCCGCTGACGTCAAAGTGTTATTCTTTAATTTCACAAGCTTTAGTAACTGGTGAGAGTCAAGTCATAATAAATTGTCACAATTATTTTCAATTATTAGATTAATTTGCAAAAAGAAAAAATGTTCAATTAATCTTTTCCATATTGCGTTATTGCACTATTTATATGAAGATTTCTATATTCCAGATACGCTTGTGGGAACGGATAATTCCGCAGATATTGAAACCATGATCTCAGAAGACACAAATGAAGTTATCCGGCACCGTACACACTCCCAATTTTTTGACATCGAAAGAAAAATATGGGAACTCTTTAAAAAGAAGGACATAGATGAGAATACACCCTTTGTTTGTGTCAAAGCCAATTACAATTGTGAGTAGCCTGATTCCTTCAAAGACGCAAAATTGACCAACACCAATCAAATGAATGAACGCGGGATGGCCATTATCTATTTTTTTTTATTTCAAAACAACTATTATCGCCTCTATAAGAATAGTGAGAATCTTTTTGGAGAATTCAAGTGAACATTCAGGAAAAAATAAATGTTCGTAAACTCTTGTCAATAATAATAACTTTAACGAATCATGCCCGAGAAACTAGAATTTTGAAAAAATAGAAACAACTGACTCTCACATCCCGTTTTGATGAAATTGTGGTGAAAATAATCTGATCGATACGACAAAAACCATGCGATATTTTTGAGTTGGAGAGGTGAAAACATCTCAAGCTCACCGTCAATTTTTCGTTATAAGTACTTCTATTCACTCAGAGCTTTTCACAAATATAGAACTGAATAACAAAATATTTTGATGAATTAAATTCATCCTTAAGCCTCAATGCACAACGAAGTGGCGCATGGCGGCGGCGAGGTCCAGGCGCCTAGGAGACAAGGCGAGCCGTCGACGTTTTTAAACCCCACAAAAAGTGACGCGAAAGAGGAGGGTGCGGTGCGGGAAAGGCGGATCATCAAATTGTGAAGGCAGTTAGTTGCTTGAGCACTACGAAACACATCAGGTGTGTTTGTTATGCTCCACTAGTGCAAACTTTTCTACACTTCAACACGTGTGGCTCTGTTTGTGAAATATCCAAAATGTACGCCGACGACAATAATAGTGACGAGAATATTTGAATTCAAGCTCTTCTATTTTCACTTTTGACTTTTGGGGTTTAAGTGGATTTGTGATGATTACTTTTTGAAATTATTTTCTTACTATACAGGTTGTCCCAAAAGTCATAAAAGTATCATAGTTTTTTTTCAAATGAAACCCCCTGTATTTTATTGCATTTTTGGGTGTTCTGATCAAAACAAGTGTATTTTTCAAAGAGGTTTTCAATATCTAAACATCAAGATCTTGTAAATACATAATTTGAATTTTCAGGTTATGCAAGGGAAATTAGCGGTGAAGTCTCACAAAAGATCATATTTCACATCCTGATTTGAATAAACTTGTCACCTTATACGGAGTGCCGAAAAATTGAAACTAATCAAATCAAAACTTTAGGTGGCTATAAGTGTTGATCAATTGAAATTGAGCCTCATATTTTTCAATTTATCAGTAAATATATTTTCAATAACCTATCGATTGGTATCAGGGTGTCCTATGCCTAAGTGTTCGCGTTTTTCCAGAAAACGCCTAATAATTGCTTTTCGCACCATCTGTTGTCTAGATAAAAGTTCTTATGTATCTAGTTATTTCGTTACCTAGGCAATCAAGAAATGGAAAATAATGGATCATGTTTTTTCTTTTACTGAGATTTTCATTTTGTCTCTTATTATAAAACAATTTTTAATCATTGTGGCATTTATTTTATTCCAGTTATTTCACATTACAAAAATCCATAGGTAGCTAGTTAATATGATTCATCAGGATTTGTATGTAAAAAACACCAAATGGTGCCAAACAAACGATTATTAGGCGTTCTGTGTAAAAACGCGAAGACCAAGGTATAGAACATCATGCCCTGATACCAATCGACAAGTAATTAAACAACACTGATAGATTTAAAAATATGAGGATCCATTCAAATTGATCCACTTTTAGCCACTAAAAGTTTTGATTTGATTAGTTTTAATTTTTTTGACATCATGCATGAGATGACAAGTTGATCAAGATTAGGATATAAAATATGATCTCTTGCATCTTCACAGCAAATCTCTTCCACATAACTGAGATACATGAGAATTAGAAAAGATTCTCAGAAAATTCAGAATATTTAAAAAACCTTGAGGTTTAGGTATTAGAAAGCTCATTTAAACATACACTTATTTTAATCAGAGAATCCAAAAATGCAATAAAATACAGAGACGTTCCATTTGAAAAAAATAATTTTGGATTCTTTTGAGGCTTTTGAGACATCGTGTATAACATGAAAATAATTTTGAAAGATAACCATAACGGGGTATGTTATGCCCAAAAGGTCAAAGTTAGCGTGAATACCCTGTAAGTAAAGGAAAGAAAAACTCTCTAGCACTTCTATGTGCATTAGGTCTAATCTGCCGAAGTGTCGCTTTTATGATCAGATTTAAAAAAAAAAATGAAATCAGACTGAATACTTGAATTAAATGGATTATGAGTTTTCAAATATGGTCTCCTCACAATTTACATGGAACAGTCATTTGCCACTTGCATTTGTAATACCAACTGATTTATTATCAATCTTATAAAATACAAATCATATACACCGACGAAGTATTCGTCTCTCTCAGGCTTCCTGAGAGCCTCATACAGCCTGAAAGAGACAAAGACACCGTCGGTTTGTATGTCTTAGTTGATTCTTACTCTGACCTTTTATCTATACTAGCTCATCATTTCTTCGCGAAGGATGTTCTCTAATAATCCTTTGTACGTTTTTTTCAGATGACAACCAACTGAAAACATATCGAGGCTGCGTACCTCAATACACCAAGACTCTCTCCACAGCCTGCGATTTCGTCAAGCAAAGAGTGACTGGTGCTTCAAGCGGTACTGTCTATGCCTGTAATACTTGCAACACCGACCTATGCAATAATGCTGTTGGTTTTGGTACTAGTTTCTTGACGTGTTTGATGGGAATAGTTACTAAGTTCATAATTTGACTTGTATTTAGTTTATCCAAAATTCAAGCACATTAAAAAGATAGGCACATCACTTACATATTTAAGAGTATGTAAACTCATCCAAGGCAACGACTCAACTGAGATATTTACAACTGAAAAATAAATACTCAGTTTAAACCCGATATGTAGTTTGAAGACAGTAGAAAGGAAGCCTCCTTACCAGATAAATATTGGGTTAAAAGAAGGGTTTTCTGTAACTGATGGAAAATTCGAGAGAAATTGTCTGTAGGCAATTTAATTAAGAAGAACCCTAACGGTGTATTTGCTTATTTATAATTTTCGTCGTGACACTGTGATTGTGCTATGCGCAAGAGAAAAAGGTTTTTTTTACGGAATAATATTTGGCTTAGCATGGTTGGGCGAACGAAGTTTAACTAGTACTTGACCTCAAAATAAGAATCAGAAGACGTTTCCAAGCATCGATTTTTGATTATCGGAATTGTGGAGAAAATATTTATCAAGGAAAAGAAGAATCTATCGAACTTGTCAAAGGGCGTAATAGTCCCTTGAAAAGGATGATAGATATTGCCTATGACCAGGCCAGCACTTGTCACAAGCATGAGTAGTACGCTGTTATAATAGCAGCCTTTTCTGCAAAGGCCCAAGGGTGACTTGGGTACAGCGTTTGGAGTAATTGAGACACAACATTTAGTTAATATCAATAATATCAACATCTACGTAAATGATACCATATGAACGCATAATGCAATGATGCTGATTCTACCTTTTCCCGTTGTCAATGACTGGCACAGTCCGAGCCGTCTCAGCAGACTAACTGAGCAGATTCCTTAACATATGAGGGTTATTGAATATAACATTTAAAATTAGGTATTCACAATACAAGAGATACAGAAATTAGAATTAAAATAATGTAAATAAAACCATTGATACTCTATTATATTGTCACGATAGGCGTAAGATTGGGTCTTCGTCTTGACCCTCATACTTATCGAGCTCTAGAGACACTGCTCATGGGAAGGAAGATCGGAGTAGTCACGTTTCTTCCAACCCTTCGAATAGCGTATCGGGCTTCTATTTGAACCAGAAAGAGTGCTGAGTTAGCATGACCTTGTTGTGCGTCGTCCGTTTGAATGGGTTGATTTACTTGGGGTTGCCTTGATACGTTATTGGTATGATATTTCATTGTATACAAACTAAAACCAAAGAAGCTATGATGGAATGCTTGACCTACATCATACAGCGTGTCCCAGTAACTTCTTACCAAATGGGCAAAATGTTTATTATTGATTTTACGAAAAAAAGTTGCTTCTTATAAAAAATTTTGCTTCGCGAGAAAATAAAGTTCCGGTCCTGAGAAATTAACAGAATATACAGGGAGGCTCAAAAAATTAAATATAGTATTTCTTCATAAAACAGCCCCATGAAAAATGGTAATTGTACGACTATGGTTGTTGTGTAAGACTACTAAATTATTCTTTAATCAGTTCTTTTCGTACGTAATGGTATACACAGTGACGAAAATTAATTTTTATGTAAAAAGTATTAAGTAATGAATTACCTGATTTAAGCCATATGGCTATGGAAAATCGTGTATGTTTTAAATGAAAATGAAATTTTCTCGACCCGTATTTTGATATGTTGAAAAAAATGCTCAAAAATAATTTAGTAGTCTTACACAACAACCATAGTCGTAAAATCACCATTTCAAATAGGGTTGCTTCATGAAATATTGATACATTTAGATTTCATACAGCCTCCCTGTATATTCTAGACAATTTTTTAGGACTGGAACTTCATGTTCTCACGAAGCAGAACTTTTTATGATTAGAGATCTTTTTCCATAAAATCAAAAATTAACATTTTTCTCTTTTGGTAAGAAGTTAGCGTATAATATTCGTTATTATACATTCTGGCCCCTCTCTAGAATAGAGGACCTTAGGAACTGCAGCTCTGCTGATGTCTGCTGATGTCTGCTTGTAGAAGAGCCTGGTCTGCAGACATATGGTTAAAGCCTCTTAGTTGCACACCAGCCTGCAAAAACAATTCATATAATAATCATTGAAATTATAGGCTGAGGTAATAGGTGTAGATTGATTACAACTTTGTCCAATGACCAGAGGTTATGGAATTAAGCCGTGGATGGACCTCTTGGGAAGTGTTCCTCTCGATTTTTGCAGAGATACAACTCTCACAGCTCCATCTTTTCCTGTGTGTACTTCTGTGATGCGTGCAAGAGGCCATTGACTTGGTTGATGTTTGAATCCTTGATGATTATCATTGTCCCGGGCTCTAGAGTTAGTTGAGGTGCTGTCCACTTGTAACTTGTGTGTAGTCGGCTCAGATACCCGTTGCACCAACAGCTTCAACAAACTTTTGGAAGATTGGTATTGATGTTGATTTCAACGGGATCTTTAGAAGAAACTTGTTCCTTTCCAATCAAAAGGTGTCCAGGAGTCAGAAAGAAGTGGTCATCGAAGTCTTCAGATAAGGAACATAATGGTCAGGAATTCAATTAAGCTGCCATTTGGCAAGTTAGGGTAGTGAGCTACTCGTATGTCAGCTTGGCTTCCCCAAAGACTCCTCTCACATGGTGCTTCATTGACTTTGCTTCCCAGATTCCTCAAATGAAGTTCGTTCCGTAGTCGCTATAGATATTTGTACATTAATCCCGTCTTGATGAAAATCTTCTGAATGCTGCCAAGAATGAGTCAGTTGTCATATCGCTGACAACTTCCAAATGTACTGCCTTACGAATACTGCGATGTAGCCCTTATAAGACATATGACCTCGTCTTTTTGTGGCTTTGATTTGCATTAGTGTATTAGTGAAAGGTGCTGATGGTACGACTCTTGAAGATGGCACCTGGCCCATTTGTTGCTCTGCGGTTCTGGCTTTGTATCGTAGAGACTTGATACATTTGTTGACAACATTTTTCACAGCCTTCTCACCAGTGATAATCCAAAACTTTTTTCTTAGATATGAGAGAGTAGTTTGATTATCCATGAAGGATATTGTGATGTGCTTCAACAATAAATAAAAATTAATTCCTTATCAATCTAGCGAGCAGTAAAGCAGCACTGACTTCTAGTCCCGAAAGGGTGGTCTTTAACTTAACTGGAGCTACCTTGAATTTTGCTTGGAGTAGAGTGACAAATGGTTTACCGTTTTGAATAATGCGGCTATAAATCACTGCCACATATGCTTTTTCTGAAGCGTCGCAGAACTGATGTATCTCTATGCCGTTGCCGTTGTTGAAGTTCATCCATCCGGTTACTTATTTGTTTTCTACCTCTGATAGCTGTTGTCTTAAATCGATCCTCGTTATTTCTCCTCGGATGATCTCGTCTCACCTTAGTTTCCTCAACCAAAAATGTTGAATGATTATTTTTGCTCGTATGATTATTGGAGCTCACCATTCCAATTGACGAACAATTTGAAAAATATATGTTTTTTTTTTGTTTGAGCATTTTGCAATGACAACGACACTTTGAATCTGAATTTGTCATCAGATGAAGACCATAACACTCCTAAAGATTTTTGAACTCCATCTTCTGTCAATTCTTGAAGTTTTTGTCCTCTATGATCTTCAGCAACAGCACTTAACATTGATGGATGAGTACTAGTTCTGTTGAACTCTGAGTACGGATTCCATATTGTCTTGACCGGACAGAATGACGTTGATGTAAAAATCACGAGATTCACTTTCGCTTGCGGTGCATGGGGAAATTTTCTTTTTCTTTATAAGCTAGTCTTTGGAAAGTTCTGATGGCCAGGTATGGGACTGCAAAGATTACATAATTGACAGAGGTGAGTTCATATTCAGCAATTGTCGGTGCCTACAGTGCTTCCATTTCGAAAGATAATGTGATGATACCTTTATTTTGAAGGCAAAGCCACCAACGACAAGTTTTGAGGAAAAATGTAGAAAAAGGTATGCTCATCAGTGTATCCATCACCTTACTTCACACACGTTGGTTGCTTTGATGAAGGTACTATCGCAGGAGCTTTCGGAATGGAAAGAATGTAGAATTGTCTCCTGAAAGCAAGGGCGTAGCCACGGGAGGGGGGGGGGTTTGGGGGTCTGAACCCCTCCCCTTGATCAGAAAGTATAATTGAAAAACACATTCAAATTTAAATTATGAAATAGTAGCGGTCTTGCAATCTCTTGGAAAATTCATGCATTCCAGCAAAGAGAGGTCATTTGGGAGGCGTAAATTTCAAAACTAAGGACTACTAAGGAGGTAGGTACAATATGAGAATGCACATTTTGTGTATTACTATGCTCAACAATTTAACAAAGGAACAAGCAATGTCAAGTATAACGAGCGTATTTTTTTTATAAATCTGAATGGGATTTCCATTTTTTTTTTCAAATTCCTCTGACATAACAGCAGCCTCAAAAAATGTTTGTGACAAACGATTCAAACCAATACCAAGATCAGTAGTTAGCGTTGGAGCACTAATTCGTAATTTAGCAGACGCTGGAAGTACCCATAAATGTTATGAGTCCTGGATTTGAGGGAAAATTGATTAAAAAGGAGGGGAAATTCCTCACACGCTTAGCCTGCGGCACTCCATCTATCTGAACCCAAAACCCCCCGCCCTTATAGATTGCCTGGCTACGCCACTGCCTGAGAGCGATTAGCTCGATATTCTCTTTCTCCTTTGCGAACGAGATTGCTTGTGTTTGGTCGGTTATAGGAACCTTGATAAGCGATGGATGGACACTTCCATATGGTCCACCAAGAAACTGAAGCAACCAAAGCTGCAGTGTACGCAAGCTTAAGATATTTATCCACAGTCAATCATTGATTATTGAGAGGTGAACCTATCAGCTCTAATAGTCTCATTCTTGTTCGCAAATACACATCAATTTTTGAAATGTATGCTCAAAATAAATATTGTCAATGGAAAAAGCTTTGGAAGTATGTGCATTTTCTGTATATGTAGTTCTTATTTGATCCGGGTATAGGAACGTCATTTCCTTGTGCCCACAAAAAGAGGTCTCCGTTTATAAAACGAATATATCTATCACTGAGTTCAACTTCTAGGAACCTAGTGTATCTGTCACTATCAACATATTACGGATCAATATAAATACTCTTATTAGATGGAAAGACCCTTTTCTAGTTTCTTGATTTGTTTCTGGTCAATCATTCTCCAAATATTTGGATTTATGAAGGTGGATTTAGTTCATCTTACTCACCCTTGCATCCGGTTCTGCTTCAGAAGGTTTGTCGAAAATATTCCAAATATTTTTCGAAAAACTTAATTGGGAATATTTATTTGCGATCTCCGTCACACCACAAACAAGTGAAACCTCCATGGTGTCCAATCAAAAAGTGAGCCGGGGTTCAGGAAAAAAAACTTCATGAATATATTTTTTTTATGAATAGATATTAGTGGAACAAGAGATCCGGAATGACGAAGTTGTCGTGAGACAGATTTGGAAAGATATCGGGATATCTTGCGCCATTCCTTTACTCAAGCCATTTGGTGGGTGCATTGTTACCTCATCTGGAGTTCACTTCATCATAAGAAATTCAAAGAAAATTCCTTTGTACTTTTTGCAAATCAAAAACAATCTCTTTATGGACTTTTTCCAACATTCCAGAAGTGATTTTGTTAAATATTCGTCGAAGTCTTCTGATTCATCATCTAGATTCTAAGGTGTACTTCGATAAATAATATCTATCTTATTTCTTTATCAAAACCCCTTATGGAAAAATTCATTGGTGTAATATCAGGTGATCGTGGTACAATTCATCTTATGGGATGAAAATTTGTTTGAAAAAATCTAAGTGACAAAAATCCACCTACTTATTTAAAAAAATCAAGCTAATGTTGTTTGATCTAATACGAGATGAATAAAAAATTTCGATTCATTTTCACTTATGTTTTAAACATTAAATCATAATTGGATAAAACATTTTTAAGCCATTTGAATTTTGAAATATGATGAATTTAGAGCCGTACTCGTGATTATTCCTGATGATGTCATTTTACAGAGTCGAAACGTCGTCAATGGTATTTGTGTGGTACATCATTGAAAAGGGTATAAAGAAAGGTTCTAAAAATGATGATAAAAAATCCAGGACCGTCTTTAAAAATAATAAGTTGATGGTGGTCACTTGAATACAAAACTCGTACACACTTTTTGAAAACATCATATTATTATTGTAGAATGGAAAAAATTATAAGACTTTGTATCTTAACTGTGTCTCAAAAATGAATATTTTCTGAAATATTTAATGGCCATTTTCACAATTCACCTTGTATTTCGCAAACTAAAATCAAATTTGCGACACAGTGAATGGATCTTTGATGAGCATCAAAAACTGCAACTTTTTTCTTATTCAACCGACCTCGTAGCACTTACTGCTTCGAATATAGCAAAAGTGCTATCACTTAAAACGGACACCCTGTATATGGAGGTGGGACAAAACGGAGCGGCCACCCTTTACAGTGGCACTCTAGTGTCTGAACTCTCCCTCTTCTTGGCACCTCTACTAATAATTATTGTTCTTTTATTCTGTGATTAATGATCTTTGAGTACTGTGGTACGAAGGGCTCCGGGGGTCAATTTTTGAGCCTTCGCTAATTTAAAACATGATCGCGTTTTTGCGAATACGTTTCAAATTTGCGAAGGCTCAAAAATTGACCCCCTGGGTCTCGTGGATCCCCTTACGTGTCAGAATGGTCGCTTTTCCATTTTCGCCGATCGAGTACTCTCAGGACAGCCCCTGCAGAGTTTGGTGACATTCTAAAATCAGTTTGGATGTCATTTTATTTATATATATTTTGCAGAACTTGCTCACTCCTGGTGAGAAAGACTATGTTTTTGCTCATTATCTTCTCCTGTTCTATCTGTATGGCTCCTTGCAACATACCAGGCAGTTCTGCTCGAACGACAGTTGCCAACGTGCCCAGAGTCCTACTGACTTTCAGGTTAAGCTCTGGTATAAACAATCCCAAGCCAGCACCACATCGTCTCAATATAATCACATAGTGAAGCAAAATGGGGGTACCTTTCACGGATAAAATGAACAAGTATAAACTGTTGTAGTTTTTGTTACAATAATTCGACGCAGACATGGCAACCTCTTCTGGGTTAATAGATAAAAGCTAACTATCACATACTTACTATTAAGCTGAAAGGAAAGGAGGTCTAGAACGCATAAATATTTTCCGAACATTTCTAAAATCTCTGTTTACAATATCAATTGTGATTTTTTCAAGATTACTCTGAGTTTTATTTACTCTCTTTGAATTTTTTTTTAATGGAGGAAGTGGATCAAGACCTTCCTGAATCTATCTTATTCTTATGGCTGGAAGGGAAATTCAACAGGACAGGAATTCCCACTTCTCCCTTTTTGTGAAACAACAGGCTGGGGGTGGTACCCGGAGGATCCGGGTAAAGTCAACAACAAAAACAAACTTGTCATTCAAGCCCAGTTGAAAAATCTCCGTATCGACTCAGCGGTCGAAGATGACTTGTCATCGAAAGGCAGCATCGTCGATATGGACGATTCAGAGACTGAGGCTAGATTGCTAAAAGAGGAAGATACAACTCTAACCCCTGAGAACAGTCAACGTCCAAAAACCTGGAGTCTAAGGCTAAAACCTTGGCGCAAAAAGCTAGAAATAGCTATAAGAGCACCAAGAACTACCTTAGGAAGATGGAAGGAAAAAAGGATGAAGAACTCTTCAAGAAAAAGAAAGACTTCGTCAAGAAGAACCAGAAGATTGTTGTGAAATTCGAGCGTGAGCAAAAGTTTAAGCAACATGAACCGGAAAATGAACCGCAGAGGCAAGAGCCACGTCTGATGTGGTGTCATCTCCAGCTGAGAACGTACCGAAGCAGCAAAATCCTCCAGCTTCTGGGAGGATGATGCAAAAACGGATGAGTTCTAGCGAAAAAGAACTAAACACCGCGAAGGAACCCAAGAACTCCAGAAGCTTCGATACGTCATCGAAGCTGCTAGTGGCCATCGTCGATCGATCAGATCCCGATGGTAAAATTGCAGACGACAGTTGACTCGAAGTGAAAGCGAGGATATTGGACGCCATACTCGAGCTTGACGAGCAGAGTGGCAACGAGGAGATAAACTTTGACGGGGCTGGCTGGCAGAGAGGAGTCAAAGTTGTCGGCTGCAACGACGGAAAGTCAATTGACTTTCCAAAGCTTGAAGTCGGCGGCTTCGGTGAAATCTGGCAGGAAGCCATGCTCAAGCTAATACCAGTCTTGAAGCTGCCTCTGCGTCGATTGATATCAGTGTGGATTCCGCCTCCGGTTCCGGTGAGCGATGAAGCCATACTAAATATCATCGACAAGTTTTGGCCGGGGAAGGATATCGTCCGCACGGTGTAGAACGATACCTTCGGGATACTGAAGAGCAACAGCGGAAAGCGGGATCGGAGGACTTGGTGCTGTTGATGACAGAGAATAAAGTAGATATCGCGCTGATCCAAAAACCATTGCTCGATAGAGGCAAAATCAAAGGATTAAAAGCGAAAGCCTGTAAACTTGCAAAGAAGACAACAAATCATAGCCTATCCTCACAGCACAGTACAGGTGACTTGACAATGGTAACATCCGAGCAAAAGAATAAGCAACCGCTTATTCTAGCGTCCACATACATTCCATATGAACAGCCTGAACCACCACCCACAGCAATTCGAACTCTAGTCCACCACGCCAAAGAGAAAAAAAAGCTGTCGGTGATAGGGTGCGATGCCAATGGTCATCAGTGGGGCAGCAGTGACATTTACAACAGAGGTTGGTCAATTTTAGACTTTATGCTAATCACCTACATCAAATGCCAAACAACTTTTGATTCACGTCATGATTGCCACCAAGCGAGTTATTATGTCATCTCCTGATGACCAACTTTGGCCACCAGCAACAACGTGCTTGTTGGCAATAATGACGTTTGTCGAAAGTTGTTTGGCATTTGCTGTACCTTGTAATATGCAATAGGGTGGATGTACCAACATTTGTCAACAAAGTTAGGGAAGAGGTCTTGTATTTTAACTTTGGCTACGAATTCCGACGAGCTAACGGTTGAAAATTGGAGAATCTCTCTTATACAATCTGTTTCGGATCACGCGAGAAATTCTCTTCGCAATCAACGGCGAGCTCCAAAACTATTGGCTTCGGCCCAGGTATCATGATCACCTACCAAAGAGAAAATTGAGGAAAATGCGGCGAAGCTTGAGGAACAACTAAAGAAAGCTTTTCACAAATCATGTCCTTTGAGTCGTCCACGCAAAAGCACCACATCTTCCTGGTGGACAGCGGAACCGTGAAATCAGGAAGGCCAAAAGAGACCCATGGCAGGACTTCTGCGAGTCCATGATAGATACAAATGTCTAAGTATGAGGCTAAGAAAAATGCTTTCAAGGAAGGTGGTGACCCCAAGAAGCATGAAATGTCCAGATAAGTCATGGACAGAATCCTGCAATGGGACACTGGAACTTTCAATGGAGATGCACTTTCCAGGATGTACCCTAGCAGAAATCAGCGGCTCTGACGAGCAACAGCTGATGACAAATACGAGAAGACATGAGGAGGTTGTATCAAGGATGATATCGAGGGAAAAAGTAAAGTGGCCAGTGAACGGTTTCGAGCCGAATAAAGCAGCGGTTGCCAATCATTTTACAGAAATCCCTTGACGGCATATTAGATGACCTGGTCAAAATATATTCTGATTTTCTCCAATTGGGATCCACACCAGGTAGATTGAGGGAAGTCGAAATTCTTCTTGGACCCAAATCCGGAAAATCTAATAACTTAACTTCAAAAGACTACAGACCAATGAGCCTATCATCTTTCTTGCTGAAGACACTGGAAAAGCTGATTGACCTGCACACGAGAAAATCAACTAAGATAGAAATGCAATGTACGGATCGACGTGTTTACCTTAAGGAAAAGCCAACTGACAGCGCTTTGCATGAAGTTGTGAGAAAAATTGAAAAATCTCTCGATGACAAAGAATAAACGCTGGACGCGTTTTTCGACATAGAGGAAGCATTCAATAATGTCACGACCGAGGCCATTGAAAGAGAAATGGAAATGATAAACATAGAACCAATCATCGTCAACTGTACAATAAAAATGCTGGAAAGCAGGATTATAAATTCAGAAAATTGGAATTGTTCTATAAGGAAAAGAACAACTACCACTCTTGTGGTTAATCGTAGTAAACTTGATCTTGAAACCCTTTAGAGATCAAGGAATAAAGATAGTAGCATATGCAGACGACGTAGCAATCCTGGTGGTGGGCAAAGTTTGTCAAGTATCTGTGAAATCATGGGATCTGCATTGAAGTAACTTTCCAAATGGGCAGGACAGAACGGTCTTGGAGTAAACCCTTATAAGATAAATCTAGTACTGTTCACAAGGAAATACAAGGTGCCCACATCCGGAAGACAAACTCTTAGGTTCTCTAATGAGGCAAAGTAACCAGGGATTATCCTAGACTCAAAGCTCTCCTGGAAAAGAAACACGTAGAAAAGAATGAAGAGAGGCCTCAATGCATTATATACATGCAGAAGAATGATTGGTGAAAAATGGGGACTTAAGCCGCACATCATCCATTGGATATATACAGCGATCGTGAGACCCATGATTACCTACGAAGCCGTGGTATGGTGGAAAGCCACTGACACGAACTCTAAAGTAAAGATGCTCACGAAAGTACAACGGCTGGCAACACTATGTACAACGGGAGCAAAGAACAGCACACCGCTGTCATTCTAAACCTCCTGGGGTGAGTTCAGAAACGTCACACCCGGTGTGAGTGTGATCCAAGTATCAAGCACTACTTTAACTTTCACTTTTTATTCAACCTTGCTCATAAAGTATCATTAAAACTATTTTTCTGACACTTTATAGGCACAGATGTTTAAAAAGTAAAGCGACTTGCCATATCTGACCGTTAAGTGTGTGACACTTTGATCACACTCACACCGGGTGATCGCCCCAGTCCATCAGGGGCGACTCGTCAATAAGAGCGTTCGTACTAATGTACTAATATGCGAAGCATTTTTGTACATTTATCATTGCTCCAGTACAAGAATAATTGCCTTGTCTTGGCAGTTGTCTCTATTATCATTGTCATCCTGTCAGTAGTGTCAGTCCGTTCAAAGTATTCAAAATAGGGTTCTCAAGATAATCATATACTTACATAACGCACCTCCGGTGCAAAAAGGGCCCATTATCATAGGAAATACATGTGCCCTTGTTATATTATATTGTGCCTTGCGATATAATGAAATCATGTAAAAAAAGAATATGTATTGGGACAATCAAAACAAGTAGTATTTAGAGAACTTGGATAATTATTATTGTTTGCAATTCAAAGTAATCTAAAATAAATTATATAATAGATAGCTAGGGATTCATATGAAAGGATTTTGGAAAATGGAACGAAAAAAAATAACCCGATAGAATGATACCAAGGATATCGACTTTAATATGTATCTTCTACAGGGTGTCTGTAAAAGGTCTTCACAAATCTCATCACATATTCCTTAGGTCAAAATAAGCCGATTTAAAACAACTTACCTTAGTCCGAAACTGCTCCGTTGCCAAGATACAGAGTGGCAAAGTTAAAAAGTAGAAATCGATTTTTTCAAAATTTGTGAACATTTTTCAAAGTATCACTTCAAAAATTGGTACCCGGGAGTTTTTTGGGATGCGAAACCTGAGTATGGACACTTTTTCATCGAGGCCGTTAGAGGGAGCTGCACACTGCAGTTCTGATGATTTTAAATGACCATAGCTTTTTTCGAGTGTAGTTTTTCATTTTTTCTATTGAGAGAATGAATTCCTAGGCATTTTTAGACAAAAAATGTGAGCCTGTTATAACCCGCCAAAGTGATCCGTTTTCAAGATATTTTGATTTTAAGTTTTCGATGTTGCACCGGAATATTCAAATTACTTTGAATTAAAAGGATTGTTGTTACCTTCAAGGGTGAAATTTGGTCAGTGAATCACTGGTATTTGAATTTTATAAGTTGACAAATCCTCATGGGGCAAAAAAATCTCATCAAAATGCCCATGGATTGATATTATCCTAATTTTGATATGGTTTCCTTACCCCATAAGGCTGTCAACCTACAAAATCAAAATACTTCTAATTCACTGACCAAATTTTATCTCAAAGGTAAGTGATTTGAATACTCTGGTGCGCCACCGGACACTAAAAACCAAAATATCTCGAAAACTACTTACTCTAGCAGATTATAACAAAAATACCTTTTTTGTCGAAAAATGTCTATAAGATCATTTTCTTCACAAAAAAAAGTAAAAAACCGTACTGAGAAAAAAATTATGGCCAATTTAAACCATCAGAAGTGAATTGTGCCGCGCCCTCTTACGGCCACGATGAAAAATTGTACATATTCAGGTTTTGCATCCTAAAAAACCCCCGGGTATCTTTTTTCAAAGTATTACGTTGAAAAATGTTCACACAATTTAAAGAATTCGATTTTTATTGTTTAACCCCACTATCCTGTATCTTCGAAACGGAGCAATTTCGGACGAAGGTGAGTTACTTTAAATCGGCTTATTTTGACCTCAGAAATATGTGGTGAGATTTTGTAAACACCTTTTACAGACACCCTGTTATATTTCGTTGCTAAATTTTACCAAAAATGTTTATTACGTTGAAGAAAAAACAAAATACCGAGATGTTAAAATGTAAAATAGAAATCACAAACACCAAACTCGGTCTGGCTGGATGTACAAAACAAATGAAGTTTAAAACACAAAAATTGTCTATATGAAGTTTTTAAATTGTCAATTGTATTATCACACTTGATCATTGAAATCATTGAAAGGTGAACAAATAATCATCTAAACAGTAGTGCTCTCCTAATAATTCTGTACTGATGACTACGTCATCAACGTATGTCTTTGATTGCTCCACCGTGGCAACGTTCTTCTTATGAGATTTAGCAATCCTGTTTGGTTCATAGTCCTTGAGTCCGTTCCATCTACGATACACATACATGCCGATACGCATATGTGACATCACGATGCAGTAATTAATAACTCAAAAATCTACCAAAATATCATAAAGACACAAAAATCTAGTAAAATTACGATATAAATATCAAATTCAACTCTTGTCCTAGTTAATGGCAGAAGTAGAAGCTTTTCTTCTTGGTAATGGCAGGCGTGTGACGTAATATGTAAAATTTGACAGGACAAATTGACATACCGCTCTATGAGTATTGTGGTTCTTGTGAACAGAAACACAAGTGATTTCAACGCAACATATTATTATATAATATTATCATATTTATATATGGTGATTTTTGTTGGCTAAACAGGGTGTCCCTGAAATGACTGTACAACGTTCAACCACAAATTCCTCAACAAAAAATAAGGTGATCTAGGCAAACTTACCCATATCCAAAATTGCTTCGTTAAGTTTTCAGAGGGCGTCAAAGATTTAAAAAAAAGGTTTTTTCTACATTTTTCAAAAACATTCAAATCAATTTTGATAAGTTTTGGTACCTAGTCTTGGACCATGAAATTACGTTATTTGTTTCTATAGCGACCAGTTGAAATTAACCGGAAGTGTTATAAAGATGACGTCATATGTAGTTATTTCTTTTGTTTTTTTTTTGGCATTGACTTTTTGATCATTCGGATATTTTTTACTGAAAGTTTAATGTATTGGGGAGTTTTTTTCTCTTTTAAAAAGTTACCAAGATAAGTGATTGCGCCAAAAAAATTTTTTTTTTCAACCAGCTTCACAGATATTTCACTATTGATTTTTTTTTTCTAGAATAATTACTCATCCCAGCATATTTTTTCAAGAGAGGAAAAAACTTTTTTACACACTGGGTTATTGGATGAAAACATCTTAATTATCATAAAGTCAATTCCATCAAAAATCAGTGACGTCATAATGCAGCTATATCTTTTGATTTTTTATGGAATTGACTTTATGATAATTCAGATGTGTTCATCTAATAACCCAGTGTGTGAGAAAGTTTTTTCCTCACTTGAAAAAAAATGCTGGTATAAGTAGTAATGCTGGAAAAAAATAAATCAATAATAAAATATCTGTGTACCTAATTGAAAATATTCTATTTCTGGCACAACCACTTATACCAGCGAAATTTTTCAGGAGAGAAAAAACCTCCCCAACACATTGAACTATTAGATAAAAGCATCTGAATTATCAAAAAGTCAATTCCAAAAAAAATCAAAAGAAATAACAACATGTGAAGTAACTTTTATAACACTTCCGATCAATAACAACTGTTCGCTGTAGAAAGAAAAAACGTAATTTTATAGTCCAAGACTGGGTCCCAAAAATTATCAAAATCGATTTGTACAAGTTTTTGAAAAATGAAGGAAAAACCAAAATTTTTTTGAATCTTTGACGCCCTCTGTAGACTTAACGAAGCAATTTTGGACATAAGTTTGCCTGGATCGCCTTATTTTTGTTCAAGGAGTTTGTCGTTATACGTTGTACAGCCATTCCAGGGACACCCTGTATATTATAACGATTTTAGTTAGACTATATTTATTTATTATCATGTGCATCTGGCCAATAAGGGCACCCGCGCGCGCGCACTGACGGCAAAAACAAGAAGAAGAAATAAAAACGAGATTTTAAAAAGTGAATCCTTATAATAATTTTATTTTGAAAAACGGTGCATTTTCACTATTTTCATATAGCCCAGAGTCCCACAGAAGTTGAAAAATATCGTTATCTTTCAACACAAACCTCCAGCACCTCCAGCATCTTCTACTCCTTTGCATAGTCACAGTTCTCGCAGTCTGTCCCAGCCCATGTGTGTTTGAATTCGGCGCTCCAGTCAAATGCATTTCCACTATGAAAATTTGTCGGAAGTATTCGGGAAATCGCCCGATGTAAGGGTGCCACCGTGCGCTATTTGAATACACACTAGGGACGGAAAGCGTTTTCACTTTTTCAGTTGTCATTGTCAGTCTGATGTGTCTGTAGTTTGCTTGTATTCATTCAAGATTAGCAGTGTTGCCAAAAGTAGGGATTTCTTCTAACTAGTAGGGATAATCATGCTATGTATGGAATTTTTCGAAACCAATAAAACGTAGGGAAAATAAACACTTCACGGTATTTTAGAAAGTTTCACGTCGTGGTGATACCACGTGCATTCATAATGATATCTCTACTTTCACCGAGGTGGACTTTTTTCTAACGGTAGCCTAGTGGAAATGTTTTTTACGAAACAATATTCAACTATTGTTTTGCTAATTAAAAAACCGATGTATTTATTCCGATTTTATTTGGATCTCATTTTGATTGAGTCGCGAACCTCAAGTGAATAACCATCATAGGTGTGATTTTCTTTTGATAGCGCACACCCATACCTACACTTCACGAGCCGCCACTGTTGATTGTTTACAAGTATGAGCACTTCAAGTTATGTCTTGAGCTGACTCTGTTGCTAGTGGTAGTTCGGAGGGTGCTAGTGGAATTGAAAATTCGGTGCAAAACATAATGTCAAACTTTTCCTCCTCTAATTTCAGCTGAAAAACCAACATATAGACTTTTTATAGAAAGATCAGATTCTTGACTTCTCCATTGATGGCACTGCCGCAAAGGGAGCTCTACGACTGAGGAAGGCCAAATTGTGGAAACAGGCAACAAGTGGACACTCCGTGCTAAGGGAAATCTCAAAGGCAATGGATAACCAACTTTGTTATTCATGTATTTTGAATAATTGACTCTTGATCCACGTAAGTTTTTTAACAATCGTGTCGTTTGCCGTATTTTTTTATCAAGGTTCTTTCTTAGGTATGATGATGCCATAACAGGCGAAACACGTGTCACGTTTCTATGTATTAAACACTTGGGGACTTAGACTCTGTGTTCTTTTCCAATTTCATTGATTAGTGATGAGTTGCCGTGCGGCATTGTTCTAGATCAGGAACAAGAAGCTCGTACTATGATGGGTTCCTGGGCATAGCAATATTGCAGGGAACACGATGGCAGATGGACTGTCGAAATTGGAAAATATAAAACACATCGCTACCAACGATCAAACTTCTAAGAGATACAGTAGATAAAAACTTGGTAAAGCTACACAGTGACAGGTGGAGCAATCGAATCGACTGCAACACATCGAGAGCTCTGTGGACAAATTTGGATATGGAAAAAACAGGGAGATTAATTAAGCAGAGCAAATCCTCTGTGAGCACCCTTGTGGAAGTAATCGCAGTGAAATCGGAACCATGCTCCGAAAAGCCTAGGGCCTAGAGACTGATGATCTCTGCAAAGGCCTGCATCGAGGAGGATGAAACGATAGAACATCTTTTGTGCCACTGCCCAACTCTGAAAAAAGAACGCCCCAGGAATATGTGACAATACTACCTTGAAGACTTGGAGGAAGTCGCGTTCGTGCTAATTTTGAACTTCGTAAAACCATGGGATGGTTTAGAACAATGAAGGAAAAGGCTGCAGGTTATGACCAAAGGGACACCTCATCAAACAAGGGCACACAATGAGCCATTTGGCCTCCGAGTGAAAGCAATGCGAAAGAGAAAACTGCGGGGCGGGGCATACCCTTCGCAACCTAACCTAACCTAACTTAACCTAAATTCAAAAATGTCACTTTCTCCATGGAATCAGTCTGCTCTTGCCTCAAAAAATAGATTTTGTGAGGTAATTTCGCAGTTTATCAATAACCTTTTGTCCTTTTGATAACAAATATCATAGCAAACCAGCAAATGATTCATTTTATGTGTTATTTGTATCGACACTTACCAATTTTTGGGAGAAAATTCCACAAAATAAACTTACAAACTAGAAAAAAAGTAATTGACGGAATAATTGTGGGTTCAAGTATTCAAAATTTTCCAAAAAATATCCCTGATTTTGTAAACATATCGTTAACTGAGTTGTTGGTCACTATTCTGCACACCTTACCCTACCATTTACATTTGCTTAAATCTGACATATTTTTGATTTCTTGTTTTATCTATAAGAGAACATAATAAACCACCTAATTTGTTAAGTGGTTCTTTTTTTGAACGTTAAACAAATATTCTTTTGCTTAACAGACGGTTTATAACATGGATACTTTTAATGGAGTTTGCAGTTCAATTTTGTGAAACAATGAATTCGAAAATCCAACAAGATAAACAGTTTATCAATAAATTATTATTCATTTTCTCTCAAGACTCCGTGACACCATAATACTAGTAGCGCCACTCTCCCAAATATTTACTGTCTGGCAACAAAATCGGCAGATTGATGGCAAATGAGTCACTTGTCGTTTGAAATCGTTATTCGAGTTGTCAGGGTTGCGTTTAGCAGGGTTGGATTGAAGAAAATTAGTGCGTTCCTGTGTTCTGCTGTTGAGGTTTGAAAAATTTTTCTTTGAGATTTTGATCGGATGCAAATCGGTAAATTGATAATATGTAATCATAAAAAATATTGAGTTATACTTACCTATTTTGAAAGTTGAAATATTGGGGGATATTAATAAAGCAATGTAAATGTTTTTTCTATTACACCACCTCCGTGATTATTGTTCAATTGAGTCGTAGCATTTGAACCAAGTGCCTAATTCAATTCTGATGTTGATTTTCGGGGTCTTCTATGGCTATAATATATTTCACTGAATATATGTCGCATGAGCTTTGCGGATTTCATAAAAATGACCACGCTTTCATATTATGTGTGGTATTATCATAGCAAAGTGAATGCCTATACTATATTACTATTTTTGACAGTTGTTTGAAAAGTCAGAAGTATATCTCAAGAAATTCAAGAATAAACATTCACTAGTGCTTTATAAATACCAGCGATTTGACTCATCTGTCTTTTTAAAACTCTCCTTTGTTAAAATTGGTATGAATTCTTGTCAATTAAAAGAAATACTAGGATCATTTTCACATAAATGATAGCTGTATTGTCGTAAGGCCACGTAAGAACCGCGCTTTCATTGGGTATTGTTTAGATTTGTATGAAAGTAAGCATCCATGTTACAGCTTACAAAGTTCTTATCAAATTTGCCCTGGGTTGACTAACCTTTTGATTGATTGCACATCCTGTACATCAAGCTCTTCTTCAAATCAAATTAGACTCTGCATTTGAGTTTGCAAAGTTTCAAAATGTGCGATGAGATTATCCACATGGAACACCTTTTACCTGAAGGACTTGCACTGTTCCAACTCCTTTACAAAATTCATGTTGGTTTTTGAAGTAATAAAAATGCAAGCAAGCAGCCTGTTTTCTGTCAGAAGTTTCAGTTTTCAAAATCATTTTTCATACTACTTCTTCCGTTATTCTATTAATCATCATATGTTTGAACCTCAAGTCACAATAAAGAAGAAAATGGAAACTCGAGAAGTATTCTCCCACAGGCTCTCAAGTCTAGAAATTCTCACACTATGCTTTTTTATTGTGAGGGACGTAGGCCGACATGACTCAACTCTTGATAAATAATAAATTATAACGTTTCCAATGAGGACACTGATAGATAAATGTTTTAATGGTAAACCAAGCTAACCAGTCCAGTGGCTCATCAAAATATACCTACAGTTTTTGATTTTGAGGCAAAAATCAATACATATACAGGGTGTCCCGGAAAATGTGGAAAATCTCTCGGATATAGGTAGATCTTGAGAAAAGATGACAAAAAGTCCCTGGAATTAATTTCCCTAAAGGGTGCGAGTGGAAATTCTCTTTCGCAAATAACTTTCAAAGTACGCAAGTTAATATGATGAAACTTTATTATGACGAACACTACTAAGGACCTGTTAGAATAGTGGCCTTGAAACACATTTACCTCATATAGTTTACAACTGGCGGACTAGGCTCTACATTTTATTGCTCGAACTTTTAACCCTCTGTATGATAAAGACATGAAAAAAATGAATTCAGATAGCTTGAACCTTGAACTACAAAAAAAGTACTCTCGCTCATTATCGATATAATGAATCGTTTTAAAGAAAAGAAACATATTTTTATTTAAAAAACCATCGAAAATAGCCATGATGCGGTGGTGTCCTTGACGAAATTTTTTGAAAAAATTTGAACCTTTGTTTTTCTAGCAATGTTAATGAAAGTTAACGTGAATAAAAAGTAAAATTCAAGGAAAATATAGGTTTGTATTTTTTTCAAATTATTTCCTCAAGGACACCACTTCATCATGGCTTATTTCCAGGTTTTTTCCAATAAAAATTTTTTTTTCCAAAACTATTCATTCTATCGATAATGAAGAAGAGTACCTTCTTCGTAGCTCAAGGTTCAAGCTATCCAAATTTATTTCTTTCAAGTCTCACAGGGTGTTGAAAATTCAAGCAATAAAATATGACACCCAGTCCGCCCCTGGTAAATTAAATTAGGTAGATGGGTTTTATGACCACTATTTCAACAGGTCCTCAGTAGTGTTCATCATATTAAATTTTCACTACATTATATTGAGAAGTTAAAAAATTATTTGCGAAAAAAATATTTTCACCGGCGTCATATCTCCGTGGGAAGGGCCCAAAATACCATCATAAAAATGATGAAAATCAAAAATAATAAAAGTTATATTTTCATCTGATGCCATTTCAGAGAAAGCCGGGATTTTTGCTTCGAATAAAGCTTGTCTTTGTCCAGCAGCTGTTCTTATAGGAAAGTAAACTAGTTTTTGAATTTTACAAAAATCCATAGATTTAAGGACACAAAGTCGCAGAGCAATCATAAAAACTCTTTCAAAGTATTTTTTCCTGAAGAAGTGAGGAAGAAATATTCATTTTGGCGAGGCTAGGAAACAACCCTGGCGACGAGGCTCCACGTGTGACGTCAGCAGTCTTACGTTCGGCTTGCTTACTGTAGATTCTTCTGTTGGAACATAATTTGACCCTTAATAACTTTTTTGTTTATTCATGGATTTTAATGATTTTTGCATATGATATAAGTCAATATGTTGTGGATGTCACTCCGAAATGGCGCTTTCGAATTTTGGCCAGGACGGGACTCACGACATTTTAGAAAAAGGCGTCCGGAAAATATCAATATTCCAGAATAATAATCTATGAAACGATTTTTTTTTATCGTTGTGATGACGATCATGCTTGTCGGCATTTTAAAACTATTTCAATCTAGTATGATTAAGAGGATTTCCTTGGTTGATTTTAAAAAAGTCGACATGGTTCTATCTTTGGAAGATAAAATCATGATTTAACGCTTATGGAAAAGAATAAAGGTTCACGAAAATGTTACGCTTCTTTAAATTTTTCAATTAAATTGAATTAAATATATTTTTTCAAAAAATTATTAATTATTGCATTTCAAAAAAGATCGGGAGTCTCAAAAAGTGAAAAATGTTACCATTCTTCAATAAACTACTACGTTGCGATGAAGTTTCAAGAAATCTTGATGAAAGTGTAGTGAAATATAGTCCTTATGCTGACAAGCACCTCCACACAAAAAATACTGGGTTTCTTAGGTTTTCGTCCTAAAATATCGATGAACTTTTTTCCACAAATGCCCTACCCAAAAAACATGACATTTGATCTGTAAAAAGCGCAGTTCGTTTTCTTAAAAACGTCGTGAGACCGATACTGGCTGGAATTCGAAAGCTCAATTTTGGAGTAGGTATAGGAATGATGTTGTATCTACGTTCAATTTGTTTTCGAATAGGTGGCTTATAAATTGCGACAGATCATTCTCTATCTATTTACATTCAATAAACCAAAAGTCAATTGGCTGCCAAAGAAATACTATAACAGTATTACACGTGATCAAAATTCATCTCATCGAAACGATCAAATGAACTTTATAATAAAAGCAAAATCAAAATCAACATCATATCAAACCGCAAACAAACGGCGTGAAACGCCAATTTCTCCAACCTCCAAATCCAGTCCAAATTTCTGCTGCAAGCTGAAATTCGATATCGGCTAGCGTGATTTGGAACACAAATTCAAGGTGTTTTGGCAAGCGGAAATCTGTCACTTCGAAGTAAAATTAAATGTGAATCATACTTTATCTAGAACATATTGACCAATATCATATCCAAATTGCATTAAAATCCATAAACAAAAAAATTATTCAGGGTCGAATTGTGTTTCAACTTAATTTAGCCCACAGAGTATAAGATAAGATTCAATCTTATTAGAAAGATTATCTTTTAGTATGAAGTAGATAGTAGTTGAACACGTACTGTGAAAATTAAGTCAATTCAAAAGCAAAATAAACCTGCTGCTACGCTACTCATCCTACTGGTAAAATATAGCTAATTTCATTTACGAAAATGGTAAATAGTATGTTGATCATCTTGGTTGTTGTGTGGCGTAAACACAACTGGACCAACTTTATTACCGATAAGAAATTGAAAGATCAACCAAAAATGTTGGCTACCCAGTACCTACAGCGTACAGCACAAATCATAACATTTTTTCAACACAAGTCACTCATTTGAATCATCAGATTTTTTGACGTAGTTAATATTAAATAGCCAAATACAATTTCATAATATGTATTTTATCCCACTAGATAGAATCAGAAAGTCGGAAACTATAGTAACGTCCACATCCGGCAAATCATGTGAATCATCTTTTTGGAGACACTCGTGCATATTTCAAAATCAATTTCACTCAATGAGATACCCAACACATGGGTATAAGATACACTGGACAATCGATTTGTGACGATACTAAATGCTTTATAAGGACGAATTAATGAATAAACCCGTAAAAGCCAGTCTTTCGGTTTTCCGCGTACCTCGCTGCAAAACAAGTGACGTGAAGACAATCAGAGAGCGTTTCGGCCGTTTCAAATAATATTGATATCATTATCGCTGACTTTATACTGAAAGAATAATTGGATTTTTTTCAAACTTCACTGATGTTATGATGGGTTAATTTTTTTTAGTTGAATCATGATTTAAAACGTTTTGATTTTTTTGTGGACATTTCTATTGTTGAAGGGGAATTGAAGATTTTCTCAGAAAAGTATTTTTCAATAATTGAGGGTTTTAAAATGGAATGATAACATCCTGTATCTATTGGGAGTTCCATTTTAGGTCTACTTATTGTGACGTGAGATAATTTATTGTTATTAAGGACAGTATTTACTTCTACATTACCCTGTTTGGAATTATGGGAAGTCGAAAATTTTGATCATCAGATGTTTTATTTTGAAAGTTTTCATAATATTTGTTACTTTCTTGAGAATGAGAAGTATCATTTTCGTGAGTTTCATTGTATTGGTAGTCATCGCTAAGTTGATAACCTATGGGAAGTAGACATGTGTTTAGCATAGACCTGCTGATTCTGAGTTTGATTTGGTCTAAATACGTTTCTATTTTGAGGTTGATTTTGACTTTCAAAAACCTGTCGGCTAGTTGGGGAATGTCTTGTAAAATTTCTTGGTTGACCAGTATTTACTGGGCCAGTTGGAAATAGAGAAGTTCGTGCTTTACTCGCGAATTGATTGTGTTTTTGAAAGTTATTTTGATTTCTATTTTGTTGATTCGGGAAACTTTTAAAATTGGAGTTGTCGTAATTCCTGAAATTGGAATTGTTGTGAGAAATATTATAGTTTCTGTTTTTAAAAGATTAATTTCTGGAATCTTCACCTTTGTGTATAATCTACTTCAGCCATGTTGCTTATTGAATTCTTTGTGATAGATTCAAGCAAATTACTATTAGTTGAACTGCGTCAAAATTAAGAACGTGGAAGAATCGATTGACTAGTTCATCAATTTCTGGTTGTGACATTCAATATGAGTCAGTTAACATTTTAAATACCGTCTAGCGCCAGTTTTGAATGAATGTGTGAATAAAAAATGACTCTTCCAAATCAATATCAATAAAGGAAAAAAAATGGGTTTTACAATAGGAGTACTGGGCACTTACCCTCACAATGGAAAGTCGATATACCGCTCCTTCTGTTGGACACAAGGACTGCTTGATTTCTGTGCTTGCCACACTGGTTCTTCTTTCTTTAGGCTAAAGAGTTGAGACTCACGTTTCTAACAAAATCATTAGCGAACTCGATGTCGTGACTATTGACCGTAACCGCACTGAATCCTACCGACTGCCTCAGTTGAATATGAAAGTCTTGGGAGTGAGTTTTGAAAAATAATATTTATTTGTGACAAGCGTTGAGTACATGTAATACAGTCAAAAGCAGAATAAAGTGTGTCTTGATCATGGAGAGGAACTAATATTCATAAACTAAGAAATGCTTATTCTACATTCTACAATCATAAGGAAGTAGTATATAGAACAATGAACGATGTGGGCACGATGCGTTGATGCAGCGGTAATGGTCACATAACTAGATAGAGGTTGAGAACATAATCTAGCAATAGATCACTAAATGCATTTTGAATGGGGGGCACCATATGAGGTCATCGAAAGATGCCGGAAGATGCGCGTGAGCTTACTTTGCTTGATATAGTATCATGGTATTTTAGCTCTACTTAAACTACTTAATTTTTCTAAGTGCGCACTACTGCGCACCTCACTTCAGGCCTCGAAAGCGTGATTGTCGAAGCTCTTCACCAGTTCCCCACTCATTTTAGCGATTTGTCCGCTGTGCACCTATTCTTCAACTGGCGCGGTACATTGGTCGACCATTAAATATCATATTATATGTTGGATGAAAGGTTCAAATGCCTGCTTTCGAATTATCAAGGTACCACATACAAATCCGTCAAAGACTATATCAATCAGAACATTCCCGAAGTGAAACAATGCAAAAATAAAAGCATGATTTTCTCTAGGAATTTTGTTTTTTTTTACTATTTTTTAGCGCAGCGCCTGCGCTCAGCGATACATCGCATATTGTCAGCCGTCAGTCCGGGTCGCGTTTTTACTAAATATAATCGATTACTGCACAAGACACGCCTCCAATATCTGATTCTAAACTATATCCGAATAGAGCACACTGCTCCCAAGTCTAACCGATTACAACTCACCGTGAATAAATGAAAAATATCTCACAGTGCAAATTGATAAAAGTTCATCAATCGATGAGGAAAAACGTTGAAAAGCTGACCAAGTACACATTCTCTTGAACAAAATTGGTCTCATTAGAATAATCCAGTCCCTTTTGAATTTCATCTTATTAGCCATACATTCAGAAGATAATGGATGTTTCATTTAACCGCTAAATAATTTGTAGTTTGTTTTGTGGATCGTATAAATATAATATTATGTACACATTACCACACACAAAATTCAAAAAAATGTTGTTGCGCTGTTGAATTTCATAGTTAAAAAACTTCAGTTGATTCACAACAAACTACACTTGATTAGACATAGCGAAACGATTGAACGGTCACTTGAGACAAAAAAACACATGTGATCAGTTCAATCGTTTCGCTATGTTTAATCACGTGTACTTTATTTACTTTTGATGACTTTTGGTTGTGAATCAACTCTACAGAGTTACCACAAAAGGCGCCAGACATAACCTGAATTACTAAAAGTTTAAAAACAAAATTCTCTCATAGTCACAAGTCACAAAAATAGATGATGAAACTTTTTGTTTTGTCATTCCCAGATAAAAATGTACAGGGTGTTCATAGATAAATGGACCTCTCCAATAAATTTTTTATTTCATGTTTGGGAAAAAAATGTTTCAAATGAAATTTTTATGGTTCGGAAATAAACAATCTTTATACTATGGACATTTATTCTGAAATACGACGAAATAGCCCCTCGAACCATAACAAAATCCACTCAAACTATAGGACTTATATTCATTTTTAAAAAAGCTTCTGAAAAGAAATCAAATATGTTACAGGTTTTCATAGAATAAAAATTGTTCATTTCAATTACTTAGTAGAATCCGAGGTAGAATCTTGATTTGAAATATTGTAGGATAAAACTGGGTCACCCTGTATGTACAAAGAAAATATTTCAATTTTTTTCCTCTTAGCAATATAACATGTTCAGATCTTTCTTGACAAGTTGACATCGATTAACAACTACTTCAACTACTACTTCCAAGGTTTCGAAATAATACCATACATTTTAAAACATGCTCGAAAAAATAGCAAATTTCTGACGTAAATATCTTCTGTGAGATGTTCTTGTTGGTTGAATCTGGGTATAGGGTATGCTTTATGAAAAATGTTTAGAATTTTCCGGAGAATGTAAAAATCGAACAAAAAATAGGGTTGTAATTTGAAATAAGAAAGTTGGGCCACGCCCAAAAGTTCTGAAACACCCTGTATATGTGAAAACCTTGTTTCCACAAAATTCATTTTGAAACATTACTTTTATTCAAAACATTTTTTTTCCAGACATCAAATCAAAAAGTTAATGGGAGGGTCCATTTATCTGTGAACACCCTGTACACTACACTGTTCTCACGGAATGCACTAGTGACACTGAAGGAGCATTTTGCAAATACTCATGTGCTGTGGAAAATTCATCTGATTTGGATATCACATCATGTAATCCTCTGACGGAAGATGTCAAAAAACTTGGTCATTTAGCAACCGGAGAATAAATATATTTCTTTTTTTGAAAACATGATAGAGAATGACCAACTAACTTACATGAGAAATAATAATATATTTTGTGAGAACATCTAGGAATTACAATTTTGATTTGCTCATCAACTGCTATATTGATTTCAGGTCACGAAGAACATAAGAACGAAGTGGAAAAACTAAAACAGAATTCGATCTTATTGCGGAGCTAGCACAAAATGAAAACTGTAATACAAAATTTAATAAAGAACTTTGTGAGAAATCTGAAGGTTATGAACACAGGAAGTCAATTGGTTTCATTTTTAGCTTAAAAATACTGTTAGAGAAACTTTCGAATCTTGATCAACTGGCTCACGTATTTCAAGAAGCCGACTGTAAAATAGGGGTGGAGGCATAAACTTGAGAATTATTTCCATTGTTTTCTTCAGGTCACCTCTTTAGTGATTTATTTTTTCACCGCAAGTCTCTCTTTACAATTAGTTGTTTCTAAGATACAGACGCTCACCTCGTTTATTTGGCAACCATGTACAGGGTGATTCACTATAAATTGACCCCCCCTCTAACTCATTTTCAACAAGGTGTACAAAAAAAAGTTTGATACAAAAGTTGTTTGGTTTACACTAAGTTTTTTAAATTGAGCAATATCATGTTTACAGGGTGTCCCAGAAGCTGTCTGCAGCACCCAACTTTGAAATTTCAAATGAGATTGTATTTTATCTCGTTTTTGGATTCTACATTGAATTCTAAGTCAAATCTGTAGAAGGTAGATCTATATTATCTTTTACCGTTTTTGAGATAAAGACTGTTAAATTTTGGGATAAATACAAAATTCACTATATTTTGACTCCCCTCGGACACATTTTATACAAGTTGTACAAAAAAAAGTTGAATGCAAAAGTTGTTTGGTCTATACTAATCTTTCAATTCTAGCAGTATCCTTTATACAGGGTGTCCCAAAATCTGACCACAGCATCCAACTTTAAATTTGTATTTTATTTCATTTTCAGATTCTACGTTGAATTCTTAGTTAAATCTGTGAAAGATAGATCTATCTTATCTGCGGCCATTTTTGAGATAAAAGCTTTTGAATTTTACCTTATTTTTAGTGCTACAATACATAATGAAGTGTGAGACTTTTGGAAATGTAAAGTTTTTTTTTTAACTAAACTAGAATCCTTCTTTATCTTTTATGAGGCAGTCGAAAGCTTCAAAGCAATCCTTATTCAATATGGTTACCAAGAAACAAATCCTGAATTTCTGATTTTTCACAAATTTAACAGACTTTTTCTAGAAAGTGGCAAAAGATATGATAGATTTATTTATTATAGATTCGACACAGAATTAGACGTATAATATGAAAATAAAATAAAATACAGGGTGTCTTATTGAAAATTTAAAAGTTGGGTGTTGCTTTTGACCATATTATTTATACAGGGTGTCCCTGTATAAATAATATGGTCCGATTTAAACAATTCAGTATAAACCAAACAACTTTTGTATTACACTTTTTTTTCTACTCCGTTTGTAAAATGAGTTAGAGGGGGTCAAAATATTGGAGTTTCGACAATATTTACCCGCTTTTTTCTCGAAAACGACAAAAGATAAGATAAATATACCTGATACACATATGACTTAGATTTTACGCAGAATTTAAAAAATAAAATAAAATCACAGAACCAAAATTTTTACGTAAAATTGATAAACAGTGCTCGTAAACTTTTTGAACATGAATTCAACGATTTCGTCACTGTTACAATGACTTCTGCCTCATAGATTGATAAAAGAGAGCACTGAATCAATGAATGAGCGAACACTGATCAATGAACGTGGAACATCAAATATTGATCTCTCTTTTTATCAATATAATGTTCAAAATTCATTAAACCTACGTATGACCAACATCAATCCATGTTTTTCGTCTTCAAATCAATGAATACTTGGTCATAGATACATGAACGGTATTCATAAAATTCAATGAACATCCTTCGTTGTTTCAATGTACACAAAACATTGATTTTGCGAACCCGACCATTGATCTGCTAAAGATACGCCTGAGTTAATGCTGTCGATTGTTGAATTAACCACCAAAGACATGAATATTATGACTAGAGGTAGTCGATGCGTTCAATTGACGCCAAATTTGCACTACTAGAGTTACTGGACGCCAAGCCGTGACGAACGAAGTTTGTCTTTCTCTGCTCTAAAAAAGTTGGGTGAGTACTACTAGTGAGTAGTGGAATCTTACATTTTTCTGGATTTTAGAGATACCCGAGGAAATATCGAGACTGTGGATGAACAAAGCAAGTTTTAGAAACTTGATGTGAGCCCACCTATTTCTATTCACAGAACCAAGATACCTACATCAAATCTATGGACAAGGAGGATAATTTTGAGGCTAAGATGAATTTAATGATTTATGAAACTATACTTGTCTTGCAACACACTTTCATTGAGAATGTTACACCGATATTCAAAAATTTGTCTAAACATTCAACTTGCTGCAAAAGCCGATCACGCAATGCATGGTTTTAAAGTGAAGACCTGTGAGCATAGATCAATGATCAAAGTTCATAGATCAATGATCAAAGTTCATTGATTCAACGTACAGCAGTAATAAACCAATGTAATTGGGTTCGTAATATTAATAACCAGCGTACATAGATCCATGCTCACTGTTCATTGATTCAACGTACAGCAATAATAAACTTACGTTTCTTAGCTCGTAAAATCAATTACTTGCGATCATGGGATTCATGCTCACTGTTCATTGATTCAACGTACACTTGTCGTTACCTCGCGGACAGAAAAATCTACGTACGAACGTTCATTGTATCAATGTCGCCCGTAGTCGGCGCAAAAACAATGTTCTTGTTCCTTGATTTGATGTACGTTTTTATTGATATCACGTACTTTTTTCGTTCAGTGATAAAGGGTGTTCCATTTGAAATTTCAAAGTTGAGTGCTGTGGACAGCTTTTGGGACACCCTGTATAAATAATACTGCTTAATTAAAAAAAAATAGTATAATCCAAACAACTTTTGTCTTCAACTTTTTTCTGTACACCTTCTACCACATGTTGCTGAGGTCAAAATAAGCCGATTTAACGCAACTCACCTCCGACCGAAATGTCACCATTTCCGAGATACGGGGTGATCAAGTTTAAAATTAACAATTGAATTTTGTCATTATTTTGGACGCTTTTTCACATATTGCTTTGAAAATTGGCATACGGGGGTTTTGTGGTATGGAAAATTCGATTATGGAGTCCGTTTTACTGTGGCCACTAGAGGGCGCCCTACACATTACATTTTGTGGTTTAAAATGTACATAACTATTTTCTCAGTTACTTTTTTCAATCTTTTATTAGATAAAAAAATTTCTCAGACAATTTCAAGTAAATAAGGTACTCTTGTCAAAGTTCGCTCAAGTTAGCCGTTTTCGAGATATTTCTATTTAAAGAGTTCCATGCCACACCGGAAAATTCCTAATATTTTTCTTCTTTACACGAGCGTCTCAAAAAGTGTTTTATAAAATCATCACATATTCCTGGAGTCAAAATAAGCCAATTCAAATCAACTTACCTTTCTTGGAAAATGACTCGTTTTCGACTTAAAACTTTACCACCTGTATCTCGAAAACGGAGAAATTTTGGACAGAGGCAAGTTGCTTCAAATCGGCTTATTTTGACCTCAGGAATATGAGTTAATTTTGTAAAAACAATTTTTCGAAAAGTTCGTGTAAAGAAGCAATTTTCCGATGTGGCATGGAACTCTTTAAATGGAAATATCTCGAAAACGGCTAACTTGAGCGAAGTTTGACAAAAGTACCTCATTTACTCGAAATCGTCTGGAAAATCTTTTTATCAAATAAAAGATTGGAAAAAATAACTGAGAAAATAGTTATGGACATTTTAAACCACAAAATGTAAAGTGTAGGGCGCCCTCTAGCGGCCACAGTAAAACGGACTCCATAATCAAGTTTCTCATACCACAAAACTTCTGTATGCCAATTTTCAAAGCAATAATATGTAAAAAAGTGTCCAAAATAATGACAAAATTCAATTGTTAATTTTAAACTTGATCACCCCGTATCTCGGAAATGGTGACATTTCGGTCTGAGGTGAGCTGCGTTAAATCGGCTTATTTTGACCTCAGCAACATGTGGTAGGATTTTGTACAGACCTTTTAGAGACACCCTGTATAGTGAATCACCCTGTACCTGTATATTTTATGGATATTGCAGGAAAAAAACGAGTCGTAAGACTTCTTTCAGGATTGCATTTCAAAATCTCATGTGGAGCACTCGAGCATAACAATAACATTAACGATTGCCGCCATATACAGGGGGCCACAAATTCGGGGATTTCAGTTATTATAAGAGAAACAGGGTCGATTAAAACAAGGCAAAGTTGCGCATCTTGATGCTCAACAAATTGTCATTTTTAATTTTAAAAAAATCTCGTCTACTCCCGAAGATATTCCTAAAAAAACAATTTTTTGCTAAAACGTTTGTATTATTTCCTCAGTTTATCTAACAAGACATTTTAAAATAAATTACACTTTGTCATTGCCACTTTAGCTCTTCTAGAAAATGTCGGTATCAAATTAGAAATCTGCCGTTTCGTCTTCGAGTGGCCATCATCAACTTTATTTCTTTAAATACGGACCTGGATCCTGTATTTTATGTTTAGTCCCCAAATCATCGAAAAAAAAACCCATCTAAAAAAATAACACCCTACAAATTTAGTAATCCACCCTTCTAACACATATGTACTCAGCTTTGTTCATGAATCCGGCTTTATTTGGCATGTTATTCTCATGGAAAACTGAAACATTTAAACCAAACTAATTGATAAAAGAAAAATCGAAATAACAAGCCAATAACGATACATAATATTTAGTTGAACCTACAACGTAAATATGGTGATCAAAAAAATACAAACAAAAAATAAATCAGTTTCGGCGCAGATGTTCAAAAATATCGTAATTTGAAAAATATATTCTGAATAATAATATTAAATAATGATGACAAATATTGAGGTTGCTCAGGCAACTTCATCTTATCCCCTTATTACACGAAGAAATGCAGTAGTCAACTAAAAATAAAATTTGAAGCATTTGAAAAAATAAAGTTAATGATAATAAGCACGAAACGTCAGATTTTTTAATGCAGTCTTCTTCTAGAGGAGATAAGGTGGAGATAACATCTCGAAATATTTTTCCATATAAACTCAGGAAATGATAAATTCGATATTACAAATATTTGTTTTTTTTTGAATATCTTTGGAAGTAGTTGGAATTTATTAATTTTCAAACGAGATTTTGTTGAGCTTAAAAATAAGCAATTTTTTCACGATTCAACCGACCCTGTATCTTTTATAATAACTGAGATCATCATATATTTCTAATAACTGAGATCATCATACATAAGCTCGAATTTGTTGCACCCTGTATACAGGGTGTTTTCAAAGTTGATTCATCTATTTCAACAGCTTGTAGAACTCGTAATATCAGTAGTGAACAAATAACGCAAAGTTTTTACATGGCAGTGGTCGGAAATATTCGGGTTATTATTTATTTAAATTGATCATAAACATGTGTATATAAGGCGTGACGCTCTATCGATCTAAAATTTTCAGCGATGCGACGTTGCCGTTTCTTGGAAAAAGTAGCAAAAACTTGGCTATTTTGAATAAGACACTTTGTATATCATTGTATTTTCCGATTCTATATTGTTTTCCTATTATTTTTTCAATATGCTTCCCTATACCTATCTTGAGCGGTTTTCGAGAAATTAATTAATTTTCATCTTTTTTCTTTAAAAAAAACTTCATTTAAATGTCTGTATAAACGGTATTTGAACACATGGGAAGCTGACACTTTGAAAAGAGTTTACTAATATCCTGTGTTTTAGTTGTACGTACAAGATTTTCTTCAGAGTCTCTGAAAATTTGTGATTTTATCGTTACATTATAAAAATGTCAAAAACTTGAGTTTTTCAAATCAGTATATTATCATATATTCTTGAGGGAAATTGGATTTCATTCCAAATCATATAGGATGCTCCTATACCTAAATAGTCGAGACTCCGAAGTGAAATCAAGTTCTTGTAAAATTCTAAGCATTTTGACATTTTTATGTGTTACGGTAAAATCGCATGATTTTAAAGAGTCTCTACAACGCAGAAGAAAATCCTATGCACACAACTAAAACACAGGATAATGGTAGTTAGGTTAGTTTGCGAAAGGTATGCCCTGCTCCGCAGTTTCCTGCTTCGCATTGCTTTCAATCGGAGGCCAAATGGCCCATTGTGTTCCCTTGTTTGGAGAAGTGCTCCCTCGGTCTTATCCTACAGCCTTCCTCTTCGTCGTTCTAAACCATCCCATGGCTTTCACGGAGTTCAAAATTAGCACGATGTCTACATTTGCCGCTTCCCCCAACTCTTCAAGGTATTATTATTATTCCATATTCCTGAGGCGTCCTTCTTTCAGAGTTGGGCAGTGGCACAGTAGATGCTCTACCGTTTCATCCTCCTCGATGCAATCTTTGCAGAAATCAGCAGTCCCTAGGCCCCATTTTCAGAGCATGATTCCGATTTCACTGTGTCCTGTGATCACTTCCACAAGAGTGCTCACAGAGGATTTGCTCTGTTAAGTAATTTCCCTGTTTTTTCCATATCCAAGTCTGACCTCTCGATGTGTTGCAGCCGTTTCAATGGCTCCACCTGTCGCTGTGTAGCTTCACCACCATGTTTTTATCTACTGTATCTTTTAATAGTTTGATCTTTGGTAGCGATGTGTTCCACATTCGTCCTTTCTTAACTCCAATTTCACCAGTCCATCTGCCATCGTGTTCCCTTCAATATTGCTATATCCAGGAACCAAGCATAGAACGGGCTTCTTGTTCCTGATCCCGGACAATGCCTCACAGCAACTCATCACTACCTTGAACTCACTGTATCTGATTCTAGTGTTTAGTAGTCTCAACAGAAAATAAAAGAGAAGCGGATAATACAATAATATACAGAGTGTCGGCAAAGTTATTGGTACTTTAACAAAGAAGCTGCAACGTTGCATTGCTGAACACATTCTAGATCGATACAGCATCACGTCTTATGTAGCAAATTTTCAAAACGATCTCATAGCTGGTTTCTCGTGAACGTCTGAGATACCATCGACCGTGAATCACCCTGTATAAATAAGACGGAAAAATCGATTTTTCAATGAAAAAAAAGTATTAGTGCGTACAAGAAAGTCTGGACTTTTTGAATAAGTGAGGTGTGTAAGTGGCGCCATCTACAAGTTGAAACGATACCAAGGTCAGACTTGGAATCCGCATGTCATACACCTACCAAATTTTATCAAAATAACTTGATTATTTCAAAAGTTATTTAACAAAATCAAAAAATAAAATTTAACTTTCTTACCCTTTATATCTTTTACTATCAACAACCACAGTGGACCGACATTTTTCCAAGAGGGACAAGATCCGCTGGTCGTATATCGTCACATTATTGCTCCCTCTTCAGAGCATTTCGTCCCTAAATGTCTTTATGTCGGTATCGGTATCCTCAAACCTGCAGTGTGATGTACGGTGGAAATAGCAGGCCACTGTCCTCTGGTTCGTCCTTCGGGGAGGATAGCAGCATACCAGAATGTCAATGCCACTTCCTTTGAAAATCACTTCCAGCATGCTTCACACCAGTCTCAAGTCCACTTGGTCATTGGTCATCTTTGGAATTGCTAAATGAGTCAGATGCTGTGACTGCATCAAGTCTCGAAGATGACTGAGGGCTTTCCTGACATCACTGTAGGTGGCCAGATATTGTGGAAGCTTCTTCGTCACAGGCCTCAGGCCTCCTACCTACCATGATTTTCAGTGCCTTCTCCACCTCTGGTCTTTGTCGTCGTAGATGTTCCAGTTGTCCAAATTTCCGCTTAAAAGCAGCAGCAAGACCACTCCTCATACCAAGGTCTTCAGTTACCCAGTGAGTCAACTCGTCCGATGGTCTAAACAAATTCAGCGGTCTTTCTTGAACAATGACATTCTGGACTTTCTAGTCATTGGAGTACAGGGACATGAAGGTGACTAGTGACATATCATTTTCGAGTGGTGTGATCTGCCTTACCTCAGCGACCTGATCGTCCTGATTCCCAGCATAGGTACCGGGCCAAATGGTTGAAATTAACAATTTTTCTTCTTGGTGGCTTCCGGATCCTGTAGACGACGTCATTGATTCGCTCCTGAATCTCATACGGACCCTCCTAAGAACTGTGCAGTTTTGGGTAGAAGCCACGTCGCCATGTGGGTTGTGCAACCAAACCAAATCTCCAGCCTGGAAACCGCCGTACACGGCATTCACGTCGTAGGCTTCTTTCATCCTGTCGATGGCACTCTGGATGTTCAAACGGACCCGTTGATGGATGTCGTCCAACCTTCCTCGAAGATTGCTCGCGTAATCTTCCCCAGCAATATCTTTGCCAGGTGGACAACCAATCTTCAGATCGCAGGGCAGCCGGACTTCACGACCCATGATGATCCTTGCTGGGGTTTCGCCTGTCGATCCGGTAAACGAAGAGGAACAAGTGGAGGTGTTCGTTCCAGTCTCTTTGATGGTCAGAGACAACTTTGACCAAGTGTCGGTTGATGGTCCTAATCATTCGCTCCACCATGCCATCCGATTGAGAATGCAGCGCAGCAGTCGTTCTTGTCTTTTTGATCTTCAAGACGTCACAAACATTCTGGAATAACGCCGATTCAAAGTTTTTGCCCTGGTCCAAATTTTGTTCCAACGAAACACCAAAACGGCAGTTTCACTTCTTAACCAGTAATTCAGCTACCTTTGCCGCTTCTTGGTTAGGCAAGGCATATGCCTCAGCCCACTTGCTGAAGTGATCGATCACGACCAGGATGTATCTATTTTCTCCATTTGACTCAGAAAAAGGTCCAGCTACATCTATGGCGATCCTCTAAAACGGGCTTCCAACATTGTACCGCCGCATGAGAGCTTCCGGGCGTATCTGAGGTCCGTTAGTCGCAGCACATACGGCGCATCTCCTGCATCACTCTCGGACATCGGCCTGGCAATTTACCCAGTAAAACCTTCCTTGCAGCCTGTCCAACGTCTTGGTTATTCACAGATGTCCACCAGTGACGCCATCATGGACCTCGCTCATCACTTTGGCCTCTCGGCTCCGCGGAACCATTATATGTCTCCGATCTTCCGTGCCTAACCAGATTCTTCACCAGCCTCTTCAGGATACCCTCGTTTTGAACCATCGAGTTTCATCGAGATCAGTAGGACTTCACGGTAGTCGAGAATCGTGCGACTTCTTGCCAAGTTGGTCGTTGGCCTGCTTGCTTCCATTAGATGATCCGCTTCAAATTTGGATCTTTCTCCTGGTCCCCTTGGAGTGTGTTAGTCTGCCAAGAGTCGTCCACCACAGTTCTTCTGCATATGCTGTTCCGTAACAAAATCTAATTTTTGTAGTCCCTCGATCCAACGAGCTAGTTGACCTTCCGAGTTCCAGAACTGTAGAAGCCACTTGAGAGCAGCATGGTCGGGTCTAGGCAGAAACTTTCTTCCGTAGAGGCACTTGTGGAAGTGTTCCACCCCTTTTACTACTGCCGGCAGCACTCTTCTCGTGGCGCAGTGGTTACTTTCAGGCTTTGACAAAGTTTTGCTGAAGTAACCGATGACCCTTTCATGTCCCTGCTGAATGTGGTATAGCACTGCACCAAGTCCTACGTTGCTTGCATCCGTGTCCAGCACAAAATCTTCTTCAGGTAGTGGGTAGCCTAGGATGGATGCGTTGGATAGTGCCCGAAGGCTTTCTGGCAATCATCGTCCCATTGGAATCGTCTCTGTTTCTTGGTGAGCTTATGGATAGGCTGGGCAATGTTAGCAAATTCTTGGACATACCTCCGGCAGAAGTTGCAAAAACCAAGAAAAGTTCGTGGTTCGTGGATTTTTCTTGGTACTGGCCAATCCTCAACTGCCTTCACTTTTTGCTGGTCGACAGATACTCTCTCCGCCGCGCGCCAAAACGATATGACCCAGGTATTGAACTTCACTCCGGAACAGTTGGCATTTTTTCGGGCTAAGTTTCAAACCAGAACTTCTTAGTCTCGGGAATGCCCCCACCAAGTTCTTCTGGTGCTCATCAACCACGATTATGTCGTCGAGGTACACCAGGCATGTTGACCATGATAACCTTTTGAGCACCGTCTCCAGGTAGAACGTGGCAGGTGCGTTGCATAATCCAGATGACATCACAGTAATCAGCCACAGTCTAGTTCCAACGCTAAATGCAGTCTCCTCCCGACATTCTGCAGCCACCTTCAACTGCGAATATCCGCTTTCCAGGTCGTGGCTTGAGAAGATCTGTGATCCAGCCAAGGTGTTCAGTGTCGTCGATCCGTGATAGCGGATAGCTGTCCTTCTCTGTCACGTTGTTCAGCTGACGATAGTCCACAAAGAACCAAGTTGAACCGTCGTTTTTCTTAACAAGCACAACTGACGATGAGCGCGGACTACTGGAAAGCTCGATGATACCGCCTTTCTCCATGTCCTGGATAATCTTGTCCGCCTCTTCCTTCTACGCCAAAGATAATCTTCTAGCTGTTTGACGTATCGATGTTCCATTTTTGAAATCCAATTGGAAGCCTTGGGAATTCATGATCTCCATTTCAATGATATTTTTTTCTTCAATGTCAGTGGATGTTTAAAGCTGGTGCTTCTCAGTGTCACTGCCTCTTCCACTTCACCATGTATTTTTGCCAGCTCTCATGTTGCAGTTCCCAGTCGCAACTTAGTTGACAATATAGGGCTTGATGATCGTCTTCGTCGCACTTGTATCCAGCAGTATGGTGCGATGTTCTCCATTGATCAAGCTTTCCAAAAACACGCTGTTCTATTTGGGTCGCAAACAGGCAACTATGGCGGTTTTCTTTGGAACATACTGGTTACAGGTCGACGATTGCCCCTTCGCATCCCTCTCTAGTTTTTCGTCGTCGAAAAAGGTGCCCGTTTCTTCTTTCTGCATCGTCTACGAATGTGGCTAAGCTCTCCACTGTTCCAGCATCACAGCTCCCTTCGCTTGGAGGCTCTCACTTCCTTGATGAGTCTCCTCACATTTGCTTCAAAAGAGTCTACCTTCACGAGATCCTGTTCCTCCATCCGTCTCACGCGCGCTGGAAGCTTAACAGACTCCTTTGCCGCTTCAAATTCCAGAGATTTTGCCAGCGCATCCACCAGTTTGTTGGGACGATGAAGTATCAGGGACAGCCGAATTCCCTGTTCTCGAAGTCCATTCCTCAAGCTTTTTTTTCAAAGCTATAGAGGATTCCTTGAATTTTTCTTTCGTAGCTCTAGAAGATTCTTTCATAGCTATGGAGCATTCTTTGAACATCTCCATTTTCCTCGAGTTCTCTTCACGAGATTCTTCCGGCTTTTCTTCCATAGGTCTAGAAGATTCTTCGATTGACAATTTCTCAACTGCTTTGGGATCGGAAATCTCAAATTGAAACGTATTCACTTAAGCGGCACTAAGCCCTTGTTGTAGATCGGCTTGCATCCCACTTGTATCCAAATCACGCTCCTCCAGCTCCCTCTTCAATTCGGCAACCTTCAATCCGGTTAAAACCACTGATTTCGTAGCCATTATAGCGAATATACAGGATGTTTAAAAAATATTGGGCAAAAATAGCCCGTTATTATTCACAACAACGCTGCCAAATTTCAAACAAATCAGTCAAAATTTAATTAACTTTATTAAAAAAAATGATAAAAAAACTTTGCCACCCTGTAACATAGAAACGATGCGTTTTCGAACCTATGTTTACTAGAATTTTTTTTCTTAGAATGACCTCAGGAATCAATCCTTTCATTTGTGCCTGATGTTTTTGAAACACCCTGTATACAGGGTGTTCATTAATTGAATGCCGATACTTGAGGGTGATAATCCTTGAATGTTTTCAAGACAAAAAGTTCATATGAACATAGGTCCGCAAGAGCCTAATTTTCAAGATACAGGGTGTTGAAATTTAAAAAAAAATGATTTTTTTATAATTATTACTTTGATACTTTTCCAGATATCTTTATGAAATTTGTAACACGTCTTCTATGCATCAATGTGCATTTTGTGATGTACAAACAATTTTATTATTTTTACCAGTGGCATCCGTACGGGTTTTGCACTCAATATTTTTGGAGAAAAAACTTGTACGCCACTGCTTTTTTTTAAATAAAAATTATTTTGGGAATCCCTATTGATTTCTGAGCCAATTTGTTCTTCTGCTTTTTTTTGTCCGGCGTATGGTTTTTGCCTAAATAAATAAAATCTACTTAATTGCATTGACACCCTACTGTGCATTTTAATAATTTCTAAACAAAAAACCAAAGCGTTTTTTCCAAAATAAAAATCACTGTCGTCATCTTCTACTGATTGAAAATAATTTTTGACTTTTTCTGACCAATAAATCGCTTTTTCATCAATAAAATAAAGATTATTTCATGTGCATAAGAAAGTGTAAAATATGAAATCCAGTTATTTTCCATGGGCGACTTGATTAAAATAACTAATTTTAATCAAGACGCCTATGGAAAATAATAATCAGATGACAAATGGTAAAGCGTCTAAGTTTTTGACGTTCTTGTCACGTAAATAATGAAGTTATAAGAGTAAAAGTTAAAATCTGATAAAATTATGGTGAATTATTTTACAAACAGTGAGTTGACTAACATGCATTTTATTTACGGCCTTTCTGACGGAAATGCGTACGAGGCCAGGCGGTTATATCAAGAGCGGTATCCAAATCGCGTAATACCCGACCCGAGGACATTTTCTAGAATTCATTGACGTCTTCACGAGACTGGAACTTTGACAGTAGACCACCATGCTAAAGAAGTACATCAAACAGTGAGGACACCAGAACTTGATGAAGCGGTTTCACGTGAAGTTGAGGAGAACCCTGAAACTAGCACCAGGAAGATTGCGGCAATATTTCATTTGGCGCATGTACTTGTTTGGCAGATTCTTAGACAAAATTTCTTATACCCCTATCATATACAAAGAGTTCAAGCATTACTTCCTAGAGATTTCCCGTTGCGTATCAATTTTTGTGAATGGTTTCGTCAAATGCTGGTGGAAAATCCGTTATTTGATAGGCATATTCTTTTTACCGACGAAGCTAACTTTTCTCGACACTCAATTAGGAATTTCCATAACATTCATTTATGGTCAGATGAAAACCCACATGGAATTGTAGAATCAAATCATCAAGAACAGTTCTCATTAAATGTTTGGGCTGGAATCATTGATGATTATTTGATAGGTCCATTTTTACAATTTCTTCAAGAAGAACTGCCGCTACTACTTGAAGACCTTCCACTTTTATTAAGAAACCAGATGTGGTTCATGCACGATGGAGGACCTCCACATTTAAGCGTACGAGCGCGTGAATTTTTAAATATTACCTATCACAATCGTTGGATAGGTCGAGGAGGGACTCAGCCATGGCCGCCTAGGTCACCAGACCTTGATAATTTAGATTACTTTGTCTGGGGCCACTTAAAAAGTTTAGTGTATGCAGTGCCAATCCAGAATGAAGACGAGTTGCGAAATCATTTAATAGTATCATGCCAAACCATAAGGAATACTGCAAGAATCTTTGAAAATGTTCGTCAATCCATGCGAAGAAAGGTTGATGCGCGCATACGTGTAGGTGGAGGACATTTCCAACAATTTTTGTAAATAATCTGTGTGTTTTCTTTGTTTGTCCGTTTTTTATTTAAATTTGAAGTTTATTTGATTTTGTATTTTTACTCGTGAACGAAGCTTCAAGAGAAAAAGTCATAGGAAAAGTCTTAATTGTTCATGAAATTTAATTAAATTAGCAATCTTATCAAAAATGTATGACAAAAATCCAAGCTATTGTTATAAAACAAATTTGAATAATTGTGCACATAAATTGAATTTCATTTATCAAAAACTTGGTTAAAAAAGTCAAGGCATTGTTTTTCCTTTAGAAATTATTAAAAGACACAGCAGGGTGTCAATGCAATTGAGTAGATTTTATTTTCTTAAGAGAAAACCATGCGCCGGACGAAAAAAAATCAGGAGAACAAATTGGCTCAGAAATAAATAGAGATCTCAAAAATAATTTTTATTTTGAAAAAAAGCTGTGGCGTACAAGTTTTTTCTCCAAAAATATTGAGTGCAAAAGCCGTACAGACGCCACTGGAAAAAATAATAAAGTTGTTTGTACATCACAAAATGCACATTGATGCATAGAAGACGTGTACCAAAGTTCATAAAGATATTTAGCAAAGTATCAAAGTAATTATAAAAAAATCTTTTTTTTTTCAAATTTCAACACCCTGTATCTTGAAAATTAGGCTCTTGCGGACCTATGTCCATATGAACTTTTTGTCTTAAAATCATCCAAGGATTATCACCCTCAAGTATCGGCATTCAATTGATAAACACCCTGTATGTCCGTTTTTATAGCATGAAATAAATCCCACTTTTAACACCACTGTTGCGTTTTCCTGCTATAGAAAAATCAATCCAGCTTCAAACAATTTTCAGTCAACTATTTATGTACAGTCACTTGTTTTCTTTCACTGCCCGTTCACAAATCATGCAACGATCACTAGAGCACAACTAGCTGATAGCGGTGGCTTTTATATCTACTCTGGTGCCCCTACGCCGAAAGTTTATGAATAGCGTAGAATCATCCAGAATTTATCGATAGATGGCAAAGCTTCTAGTATGATGAAGCACTGAATGCACTGGTCGCTACCATCAATCATTCCTTTGATGTTGGAGTTTGTCCCGACTGTCTTAAGATGGCTGTGGTTGTGCCTCTCCACAAGGGTGGTGATACTGATGATCCCGGAAATTTTCGGCCAATATCTTTGCTTCCAACTCTATCAAAAATCATTGACAAACTCATTAAAACAAGAATGATGGCATTTCTGCTTCATAACAATGTCTTGAGACCATCACAACATGCATTTCAAGAATCGAAGGGGACGGAAGACGCCATGTTTCATCTTCTTGAGAACATATACTTGTCACTGAATGAGGGATGTGCTGCCACTGCTATTTTCTGTGATTTTTCGAAGGCATTTGACCGCAAAAGTCATAAAGTGCTTTTAGATAAACTCTCTCACTATGGTTTCAGAGGAATATCTCTTAAGTGGTTTGAATCTTACCTTTCCAACAGAACTCAGGTGGTAAGAACTGCAGGAAATATTTCTGGTGACTTACGTATGAGGCATGGTGTACCTCAGGGGTCTGTATTAGGACCGATTCTATTTTTGTTATACATAAATGACCTTGCCTCCATCAATATCCAGGGAAATGTTACCATCTTTGCAGACGACAGTGTCATCTTGTGGTCTCACCAGCAGTCAACTGTACTTTTGGATATGGTGACCCGAGACTTCAGACTGGTTAGGCATTGGTGTGAGTCAAATGTGCTTCCACTAAATATCAAAAAAACCAGTATGCTCAACTTTAAATTTGATTAGCAGGAAGGATAGAAGTTGAAGTACTCTGAGCAAGTTTATTTAGTAATAACTGGCAAAGCGCTTTCGGCTAATACGCCATCTTCAGTGCCCCAACTGAAAGTGAGACATGGGTAGAGGATTTTTCCTAAACATACACCTAAGTTTATACAATGAAAGAAAAGAAAAAAAAAAAAAAAAAAAACCCTAAATACTCACTAGTCAGTGTAATGTGCAGGTGATATTCAACATCAAAATTATGATTAGCTTCTGAGCCCCTTTTTCAAAGGTGTTTGTCGGTCAGACATAATGGTCCGCTATGGTTCAAAAATTAGTTTTATTGGTATGGTCAATTGATCAAAGGCGGGTACAGGTTTTAAAAAACATTAAACAAAGCACGTACACAACACTTTAAAATTTGATGACTAGTCTAAACTACGCATTTTTTTTATTTTATATAAACTTGAAATGACCACGAGAGGTGAGAATGTACTGAACCAGCGAGATGAATTTTGCAAATCATGAAATAAAGTTAGGTTAATTAACAAAAAGGAGTTAAATTTGATTGTTTATCTATGGACCTTTCAGACCTTTGCCTGGAACAAAAACAGAGTATCAAATACCTTGGTCTTGTAATTGATGAAAGGCTCAAATTCATGGATCATATTCAGGTCCTTGGTAAAAAAATTGCAAGGGAATGCTTTGCTTTTCGAGTTGTTGCCGGTGAACTAGGAGAACACGCCGCCAAAACGGTGTACTATGCACTTGTGGAGAGCCACCTTAGATATGGAATAGCCTTTTGGGGATTTTGCAACAGATCAAACTTCTCATCGGTATTCATACTTCAAAAACGAGCTATAAGGTACATCTATGGAGTGAAGTCATGTAGGCCATTATTCGTGAAGCATGGCATACTCACTTTACCATGTGTATTTATCCTGGAAACCGTTTGCCTAATTTACAAAAAACGTCAAAGGAGTTACCGTCATACCAACGCTTACAACACTAGACAAACAAATCTGCCTCTGCCTATACCAAAGACTACTCTGACCAAAAATTCAGTCATGTAAGAAAGCATTTAAATGTTTAATAACCTTCCTGCTAGCATCAGATCCTCTGGAGCACTCCACATATTCAAGAAGAGAGTTCACATAATTTTGAGAGATAAAGCTTATTATAATGTCTCCGAATACTTCGAAAATATCTTTGATACTTGTGTCTATGCGCAGTGTTAATTTTCCGATCTTGAATATTTTACCCATTTTTATATGTATTGTTCTTTACGTTTGGACTAGTTCCGATTATTTTTTTTACCGGTTATCGATATTGTTGTTTGCGCTTACTCGTTTGTGCTGTGTGATATTATATTTATTCAATATTTATTTATTTTTTAAATTATGGCGTATTTGATAATAATTATTGTTGTTGATTTCTGCTTTGTGAATGAATACTTCGTATTTTACACAATAAAGCTTATTTTGATTTGATTGATTTGATATAACAGAGAAGACGCCCGAAAGTTCGATGACACCCCACATTGGACCAACTTTGTCCAAAGAGGGACAAGATCCGCTGGACGTATTTCGTCACAATACCATATTCACAAACTTGAAAGAATCTCAACCACATAATAATATAACATCACAGGTTCAATGGGAGAAAATCCAGATCATTGGTTTTTGCTATAGTTTCAACATAACGTATATTCACTTACCAATACAGACAGTGCTTTAGTGGTGGAAGTTTTGTCTCCACCCATGTCGGAATCATGCAAATATTATAATAAATGCATTATTATAAATCGGGCTCAATCTGACACAGAATTATTGATTGATTATTATTTCAGTGGCGTATAAATCTGTAAACGGCTTTTGATGAATCCACCACTCATGTTCTCAGACTGAACATGATGTTAGTTATTTTTGTAATTGAAAATAATGAATAAATAAGTCCCATACAAAAGGGGCCGATCCACTGAACAATCACAGTTGTATTTTTGTGACATTAATAGCAATTAGCATAATGCAGCACCGTAATTGTACGCGATCCAGGAAAAACATGTGAATAAACATGGCATAGGTAGCATGTAAATAGACCGTGTGTATAATGGGTGTCCACTCGTTTGGTTTACATTTGCCAAATTAAATGAATTGGAAAGTATATTTCTTTTCTGTTTGGTTATTGTTAGCGTAGTTTCGTGTGTCATTGTAATGGAAATAATGAAGGAAAATAGAAGTGCCAGATGAATAATGTCTTCGAAAACATGGATGAACGACTAGTCTAGAGAATATAAATATAAACATTTTAAAATATAATACGGAATCTACAATATAAAATAACAAAAGTGTGAACCATATCGACTAATAATGATCCCGAATCCCGAAATGATTTGCACATTCATGATGCTAGAGAAAATATGCCGAATGTCTCACTTCATGCAATCCGGTAAATAGCGTTAGCATTATCTTGCTAACGCTTTTCACCGCTAACATCTACTTGCGGTTTTTCGACGTAAATCATAGGTATAAAGTATTTTTTCTTCCCTTCCTTTTTTTCCTGATTTCAATGAGCTCGCGACACATACAAGATAGTGATAGTATATTATTTTATATGGAGGAAAAGTGATACTTTTCATGACGCGCTCGTGAGTTACTTTATCCCCAAATAGAATATGCTATTTTTTTTTTCAAATGTTGACAAATTTATAATTTATGCAATTTGCCATGAATATAGCTCCGGGCGGCGGCGCCAGGCTCACGTTTTCGTTGTCATGGTGTTACGTACGTTTTGAAATTGTTGGCCGTAACTTCCAACAATTTTTGTAATAGATGAAGACTTGATAAACTCGAGGTGGCTATCGGGAACGCAAAAACATCGAAGGCAGGAGTGATCCACTTGTAGGGCGACCAGGCTAGTTTTTGCCGTTGTTTGGGGGGTAAATAAATGCCGGAGCGCCACCTACTTTAAGTCCTTAGGAAAGTGAACCCCTCGATCGTCACAAAAGCAGGAAATGCCCACAAGATTCCCAATAAAGCACACTGACCGCTCAATAATTTATTATCTATTGTTATATCGTTACGTTTTTCCAGAATGCAAACAACCCTTTAAAATGTACCCTAAACCCTAGATTATCTAAATAAACTATGTACTAAATCCCTATTTTGCCTAAACGCTACTCGATTCTCGACCTCATTCCTACTGCGTGTTATAACCTCAACTTCAACTGTTAGTTTTTCGAATATCAGCTGTTTACTAACGAATTTTCCAAGTTTCCCAGTAAACCGGAAGAATACCTCGAAATAAATAAGCATAAGTGGAAATACATGGACTGTTCGTACGAATCGTGGTTCTGGTGTATGTTGTCGTGTTCCAACGGTGATAGTGGAGTTATTGTATCTCGTTTTAGTACGACTCAAATGAGGCCCTTCTGCATGGCACCAGGCGGATACAGGTTCAGTTGAGGGCCATAAGGTCAGAATTCCAGATGCTTATCTCACTCATATCAGGTCTATTCCAGTCAGAGAATTTTGGTAGTGTTCAAGAAAGTCAGACAAGAAATAACTGACCGACAGTTAGAAAGTAAGCAGGTAAGAAGCTAGAAGGCCTAAAAAGAAACACGTGACTTAGAAATGTGTTCTTTTGTCCAAGATGACTGAACTTTTGTCTTGAAGAGACTTAAACCAACTGAGAGATTAATTTGCAAATAAAACTGTATTTTGTGAGAATTGAGTCATTTTTGACTGATTTTAAAGGGGTTAAAACATTCAAGTTTTACTCACCGAAGTTGTAATGTGGCCTTTTGAGAGTTTCTCGTTAAAATTCCACAATCCTCTAGTAATCAATCCCTTTTCCAATAAATATGCAAAATGGCATAGGTTCTTGACCAAGAAATACGAAAATACGGGGGATGCTTGAGGATCTTCTCAAATTCGCAAATAAGAGGATTCAAGTGTGCAGTCGGCAACCACTTTCAGAAGAATTTTTAAATCTTTCCCCTAAACTGTCAATCTCAAAATCCCCTAGGGCCAAAAGTCTCTAAAACCGGATATTTTGACCCTGACATTGAACTTGAAGGCACCTGATTGGTCCGTTAAACTTATTGTTCAAAAAAAATTGCAACCTGCAACAGTTGGTTGAATTTTAAAGTTACTAACTATTGACAAAAAACTCTGACTAGAAATTGGCCCTGACATGTTTTGAAATTCAAATATAGGTTAAAAAGGGGCCCAAATTACCAGAGCACCGGGAATTATGAGATTTAATTGGCGCAAAGGAATCGAGAGAAGAGAATCGATGTCGAGAATGGATCTATACTAAAAATTTCCAGAACTAAAAACTATACCATAATATCTGAAGCTAAAAATTTCCATAAACTAACCATAACAGACAGGTCAGTCAAATAATTGCAGTGGTAAAATAATAATTACCCAAAATTTCGTATAAACTTGAATTCTACCCTTCAAATTTGATTCTCACACGTCTAATTTTGGAAACATAACGCGACTTTTCAAAAAAACCATAACAATGGTTACTTTTCCCTTCGGCGTAGAAAAAGTTAATTTTCCTCCGGCGGAGGACAAGTAAAACTTTGCGGCCGATACTCATTCGTCCGTTCTACTGACGTTTGAAGAAAAAATATATTTTGTTTGTTCCAAACTCACTATGTTGGGGAACAAAGTCTCGATCGATGAGGTTTTTGGTTCTCATGAACATACTAGGAGTCTCCATACTTTTCTTCATAATAGTCTAGGGAGCAGTTGAATTTTTTTATATGTACTTATTTTTGCAGTCGGTGTATATGGGTCTGGCTGAAAAATTTGCGGATTCCAAAATTTGACCGATTTTACGGATCTGAAGTACTTATTTTTCAAGGCTTGAGATCAAGCACATACATTCATACAATCATAAGATGTTAGCAAAAATAAGTCTGGCTGATTCAAGAGATTGGGATATAAGTCTGGCGGTATCTTCAAGATGGAAAAAATAAAAAAAATGCACTTATTTTCCAAGGATCAAAATTTTAACAGATGAAAGATTGAACTAGTATTTTATAGAAAATACACGTCTGGCTGACATTAACAATCACAAAGGTCTTGCCATAAATAGACATGAGTAAAATACTTTTCAAGTACGGATATATGAAGAGGACATAATTCTGTACTCTGCACAGTGTATTCAGGTGCATGTTTGTAATCAATTCTCTTGTAAAAAATACCCGTATTAATGAATGTTCCGAATTCGGCGCGCCTGGTGATCATTCAGACGAGTCTAGCAGGGCTGTGGGGGTGTTTCACATTGGCCAGTCTGTATTGAAAGTTGTTATTACAGGGTGTCAATTTGCAAAACTTCCAGACGGAATAGCGGGACACCCGCTCAGGAGGTGATGTTGCAATGCTAATAGGCACAAATTATTTTACCCTCGAAACAAAAATGGACGGTTCTAAGCGTTTTTCATGTTATTTTCTTAGGGGCCCGTTATCCAGGGAGGAAAGTTTCCAAATTGACACCCTGTATTATAGGCCATCATTTGACAAATGTTCATGACTTTTTCACTTACCGGACAAACCAGCTCAAGTTACTGGCTTCCAAATCGATATGATCATCACATGTCTACCATTATCAGCCTTTAGTCCAATTCTTAACGACTTTATTGTTGGTACTGTGCGTGGTGCGCTGAGCTACGTCGATCAGGCTCCTCTCTTTTTAAAGTAAACAACTAAACGACTAAGAGAGGAAATCTTATGGAATAATGAGTCACTCTGCTAAGCGGCGTGCCACCAAATCCCGAATCTTGACCAAGAAAATCATAAATTGGCAGATGTTTGTGGTCAATCCTCCTGTACTGCCTGAATTCGACACAGATGATTTTCAAATGCATCACTTATTCTTGGATCAAACGTAACAGCCATATCCAACATTCCTATCACCGTATACTATCAGAATGTGAGGGGCCTCAAAACAAAATGCAGCGAGCTTTTGAGAAGATTCGGGACTTGTGACCACGACATCCTAGCGCTTGGTAAAATCTGGCTCAATGAACAAATTGGGAGCTCGGAACTCTATTCTGATAAATATAGTATTAATTGCAAAGACAGAAGCTATGATCAGTTGAACTTGAAAAGAAACGGAGGTGTTCTGGAGTCTTTCACCGTTTCTTGCAGTCTTGCAGGTCTATAGCAGAATACAACGCCGTCTGGACAAGCATCGGTGTTGACGAGCTCAAATTGATACGTTCAAGCATAATTCCTGATTTATGGCGATCTCAACTTACCATCAATAGACTAGACTCAGGTAGATAAAACTCTGTAACCTCTGCTGACTAACGCTGTTTTCGAGCCTCTTTCATTATCAATAAACTATCTGAACCTCAATCAGTTGAATGGCGTCCGAAACAGAGCCGGAAGAATCCTGAATTTGTTGTATGCTGATGACGACTTGTGCCACTTCAAAATATACCAGACTGACGATCCTCTAGTGTCTGTCGACTCCCACCATCCTTCTGACGAGTTCCTTCAAAAAAATAAATCCTTCTCTCCTCCAACCTGAGGTCGCTGTTAAAGTGTACAACTTTCACAATGTGTAGTACGCAGATTTGAATGCATTCTTCAAGGAGATGTATTGGATTTTTGGGTCAAGCATCACTATGAGGAAGACAGTAGCACTATTTTATGAACGTCTATTTAGAGAAATAGACAAACATGTGCCTGAGAAGAACATGAAAAGCGAGAGGTACTCCTAATGGTACGACTGTCCTCTCAGGAGGCTGATTAAAAGATTAATCTTTTAAAAAAAATTAGGAAATCTGAACATAGCTATGACTACGATGCATATTTCTCGATTTGCAAGGACGTGGAACACCGTATGAAGTTATGCTATCTATCATTTGCTCGAGCACTTCCTACAAGAGCGGGGCATCTTATACCTGAGAACATCGAGCGTTTCTGTTCATACATCAACTCGTACATCAACAACCTTCGCAAAGACAAGAAACTCTCTTTCGCCATGATCCATGATGGTTTAACGCTCACTATCACTGAAGAGATTGCTGACGCCTTTGCTGCCCAGTTTCAATCGTGTTTCAACTCAATGTTAGCATTAGACATATGGATTCTCTTCCTTTTGTGAATTACCTAGCTTCCCACCACTTCACCAAAGAAGAAATCGCCACGAAGCCATTGTCTCTGGACCTTTCAAAGATTGCTGGCCCCGTTAAATTCCACCGAAAATTATGAAGAACTGCATCTCTCTTGCATATCCTCTACGCCACATGTTCCAGCGATCCTTTGATGATGGCATGGCAGCGGTGTGGAAGAATTCCTCCTTCATTCCGATTTTCAAATCGGGTGACATGGGCTATTATCGAGGCATCCCAATCTTTTCTGTGATATCAAAGGAGGTCTTCGAATCCATCATCACAGACGAGCTATTTTCTGTTTACAAAAGGCATCCCATCGACCAACAGCATCGCTTCTTTCTTGGGAGCTCGACTGTAACAAACCTTGGTGTCTACCATAACTTCCTTGTCACTTTCATGGAAAAGGGAAGTCAGGTGGTTCTCATTAACACTGATATGTCAAAGACCTTTGACAGTGTTTGTCAAGGCCTTCTCCTCAAAAAACTGGACGAGATTGGGGTGGGCGGTAGCTATCTTGAATGGATCCGATCCTATCTATCCCGACGGCGGTCAACGAGTCGTGGTCTGTGTGTGGTTTTCTCTCTCAAAAAGTAGCTGTAACCTCTGGTGTGCCCCAGGGTTTCCATATTTGATCGGTTCTGTTCCTTCTGTTCATCAACGATGTATTTTCCTTCAACATTCACATTGAAGGCTTTCAGAATCAAAAGAAGCACAAGACACTTTCACGACACAGGGGCTATACTGTGTTTGATCAGGGTGGCTAACTAAGAATGCGAGGTACTGTATCTGGGAAACTATCCATCGTAGAGGCTTGCGTCGAAAAAATTTTAAGACTAAAACGGCCAATACCTTGGATTATTTTTTTTTTAATCATTCTTCATTGCCATATTTTTTGTTTCGATATTCACCTTGAACACATTCATAAATTGATCAAAATGAAATCAGCTTAGCATAACTTTATCAAATTCGAACATTCTTGTAAAATTAACTTGGATTTTTATTTTTCTGGGAAATCTCATATTCTTATCCTTGTTGCAACGATATTAAACACAACTTTTAAATTTCGCAAAAAATCTTTTTAACATGGTATAACATCAGTTATCATAATATGCATATCAAAAAATTCTTATTCAAAGTGCATATCATATACAGGGTTTTTCACTTAAAACTCCCCACCATTATATCTCGAGAACGAATGCGAATTTTTAATTTCTGTAAAAAGTGATTAATAGGTAGTGTGAAGTAGATATTTTTCAAAGTAAAAAAAATCCGACGCCTGCTGCAGGCTGGGCGTCGCGACGCCTCAAAAATATAAATCGATGGCAGGAACTTCGAAAATATGTGCATGCGAAAGTACATGATATTTGAACACTTTTTTGTCATTTAGTAAAATTCTTTAACTTCACTCGTTTCTGAGTTATATCGGTCTACAGTACAAATTTCATCGAGAGATTGAAATGTGGTGACCGCTGATTTTCATCAAGTATGCCATGAATATCGATTACTATGGCAACTATTGTTATTGACATCATTTTGGCAACTGTTGTCATTGTGGTTTCAAAAATATTTTCGAGTTCTGTTTTTATTGATTATTCCTTTATAGTATTTATTAGTTATACAGTATTTATTTATCAAAATGGTTCAATTTACCAACGAAGAAAAAGTTGACATGTTGCTGGTATTTGGAGAATGCAGATCGAATAGTAGAGAAGCGAGAAGAGTTTACTTGCATCGTTATCCGCATAGAAGAATTCCCGATAAAAAACCTTCTCAAGTTTATGCAAAAACTTAAGAAAGCATGGCTGCTTCACAAAACCAATAAGAAATAGAACAAAGACGGCTACAAATGATGAAAATACTGCTGCTGTAATCCAACAAGTTGATGATAATCCAAGAATATCCCTCTCGAAAATCAAAGGAAATACGGGTGTTTCTGTAAGTTCGTCTTGGAGAATCCTGAAGAGAAACTCTTTCCACCCCTACAAGACTAAATTAGTCCATAAATTAGAACCAGGTGATCCGGCTAGAAGAATGGATTTCTTGGCAAGATTTGCCGATTTGTATAATGAAGATGAAAATTTGCTTTCAAAAATCCTATGGAGCGACGAGAGTCGATTCCATAATAATGGGATCGTAAACAGACACAACTGTCGCTTATGGTCTGAAAATCATCCTCGTTGGATCACAGAAAGAGGTAATCAGCGAGTTTTTGGCATCAATGTTTGGTGCGGCATATTAGACGGATTCCTCATTGGACCTCACTTTTATGAAGGCACTTTAAATGCAGCTCGGTATTTAAATTTTCTTCAAACTACTCTTCCGATCTTGTTAGAAGAAGTGCATCTGGAGACTAGAATGAATATGTGGCTTCAGCAAGATGGAGCGCCGGCACATGATGCCAAAATTGTAACAAGGCATTTGAATAGAGAATACCCCAATAGATGGTTTGGTACCAATGGACCGATAAGGTGGCCGGCGAGGTCCCCGGATATCACACCACCGGATTATTTTCTTTGGGGTCACTTGAAAGACGTTGTATATGAAGAACCAGCCGAAGATATGGCGAATCTAATCAACAAAATTTATGCCGCATGTGCCGCCATTAAAAGAAGAACGCTCCTACAAGTGACGCAAAATCATCTGATAAAGGTTTTTGATAGTTGTGTTCGCGCAGAAGGTCATAATTTTGAACAAGAGTTTTAATTATTTGTTTCATGTTTGATTCTAGTACCTAAGTTTGTTGATTAGTATCTTGTTTAGATTATTGTTCATTTATTTTATTTGTATTCGTGTGAATAAAATGTTGTACGAAATTTCATTATCGTGTAGTTATAGTGACAATAACAAAAGTTGCCAAAGTAATCGATATTCATGGCATTCTTGTGAAAATTGCCGGTAATAATTGGCTAAAACCATGTATACTGTATGTATACTGTAAACCGATATAACTCAGAAACGAGTAAATTAAATGAATTTTACTAGATGACAAAAGAGTTTTTAAATAACATGTACTTTCGTATGCGCATATTTTCAAAGTCCCTGCCATCGATTCATATTTTCGAGGCGTCGCGACGCCCAGCCTTTGGCAGGCGTCGGATTTTTTTTACTTCCATAAATATCTGCTTCATACTTCCTATTAATCACCTTTTACAGAAATTAAAAATTCGCATTCGTTTTCAAGATATTGGCGTGGGGAGTTTTAAGTGAAAAACCCTGTATATAAATGTGATATCAACAAACAACAAATATAGACTGAACGGAGATTTGCTTTAGAGCTGATCAATAAAATGCTTCAAGAGGGTTTTCGAATCGGATCAAGTGATCCAAAAAATGTTTACCAATTGGCTCGTTCATCAAGATTAAGGCCTTCTCATGCAATCTCTAGATTTTCTTATGCATCCAATTTTCGACCATTTCTCATGTTGTGTAGTATTTTAAAATGATTGCAGATGATGAAGGAATAATCATTTTGTTATTTATTCTAACTTCACCTAATAAGTTTATCGACCATGCACCAACTTTTGGTGATATTCAAAATCTGGTTCTGCTACTAATAAGAAAAAAATCTCATATGTTGCACATTTAAATGGCCACACTGTATATCTTTCTGAAGACCATCAAGACTAAGATCAAGACTGAGCCAGTCTTGTCATGGTCTTGAGATATCGAGATACCAAAACCAAGACCACATTTATTGTTCGAGACCAAGACCAAGACTGGCCAGGTCTTGCGAAGCCCTATCATCGGTGAACTCCACAGACAGTTTGGCGGTTCAATAATTTCATCGTCGTGCATATTTTTGGTGTCAATTCAATTGCCTCTTGTATCTTGGGAATTGAGGTCGGTATCGTTGTTTGATAGGCTCTGAATTGAGAAAATGGATCGTATATTCCACGCAAGTGGTGGAAGGTACCTGTTGAATTCCTGAAAATTTGGCAGCTCTAGATCCAGAAACCTCTGCGCAAACTAGACTTTTTGGCCGATTATTTTCAAAGACGCACGAGTTAGAGAAATGTGCTTTATGAAAGTTATGAGACTTTCAAAAATCTACATATCTGTGATGAATTGGCATATACAAGGTCGGGCATAAAGTTATGGCAGATCAAAGTTGCATTTTTTTTTTTAAGAATCCCCTGTATATTGTTTGATATTTTGACTCTTTTTTCAATTTTGAGTACAAATTGCAACACACATAATGTTCCTTCCCATTTAACCCTCTTAACCGAGTTATCCCCACTTATAAATAACACTTTTTCATCTTTGACATGATATAAAACTCAAATGGTTCAAGATAGAGAAAAACGGTTTGCACTTCCTAGTCTTGACTTTCCAAGAGCTATCTTGAATAATGCTTGTCCAAAAATAATAATGCTTGTCCAAAAATGTGTCGAAAAAAGCTGACATTTGACAATCTTTTCTATTCAAATTACAGAAAAGCTCTTGAAAAGTTAAGGTCGGCAATTGCAGACCATTTCTCCCCAACTTGATCCCTTTGAGTTTTGTAGCCTGTCAAAGATGCAAAAATCTCATTTCCAAAACGTGACATCTCGATAACGGTTGAATTTGGGAACATTGTTTCTATAAGATTTTTTTATCAATTAGTCTAGTTATCAGTTAATTTGGTTATCTCGACACTCTGCCCTTGTACGATCTCCTTCTTCACATCTCCAGGAGTCCTCTGAACGGAATCGGATTTGGAAGAAACCCGTCTTTGGATGTCGAAGTAAATTATTGGTAGCATTTGCTGAGTAGTTGTGTTAGCGATTTTGAAGAAGTTACCTGGAATGCCAATGACTGGTGCGCAATTCGGATAACAAGGCTTTTATTTCTCGAATGGCACGTGTCAGGACTACTCCATCGATAGCGTCGGATTTTCAAATATGCTGTCGGAACTCACGGAGATTATTTCCTTCAGTGGTTCAAGTTCTTGGTTTGTCGAAAATTTTCTAAATCATCTGATGAGTATTTGGAGATCGGTAATATAACAGTGAGTTGGTTCGTGGGGTCGGTGAAGACGACGAATAATGAGGCATTGGTCGAACTAAGTATTGGGAGCTGTATCATGATAGTCGGTAGAGGCGTCGCTCTACTGGACGTTGTGGTTGGTGGAGCGGTAATGGGGCTTTTCTTAGAGGAAGATGGAAGTAAGAGGGTGAACGAGGTCAATCCAAGGCGAAGGAATAGCCAAGATGAGAGAAGGGAAGGACTGGATGGATTTGTGATACTGCTATACTGTTGTGTAAAGGTACATACTTTACTTACAGAGTTAAGAAGATTCTATAAGTAGGTATACACGTAATTATGTTCCGTGGATTGCACTCGTTGTATAGATCAGTTCAAACGAATAAAAATGCCTACAAAACGTGAAGTAAGTGGTTTTTGAATTGAAGGAAAATGGTATTTTGATGGTACTTCTTCGTCTTTTAACTGGGTAAGGGTAGTACTTGGATAAGCTCAAAAATTTCCATATTTAAAGGTTTTTTAGTGCTCTTTAATTAATCTCTCTTCATACTTTGCCGAAAAGTTTTTTCATCTGAGTAGTAAAACGTACACTCATAAAAAAATCAAAAATCCAAGATGGCGGTGGCATTTTGATGTTCCACAAGACATAGGGAAAGGCATGGAGACTCTTAGTATGCTCATCAGAAGCATGAATCCTATCGATTGAGACGACGCAGCTTCATGATGTTTTTTGTTCTCTGTAAAACTCTTACTGTCTTGGGTAAATTGGGGTTTGAACCCCAAGTCAGACACCCAAGCTCAAGTGGTTTTTTGTAATCTCACAAACCAAGATATGTATCGTGATATAGGTATACACCGCACAAACAACAAAAATTATTTTTATTTACACAAACACAAGACAAGATCAAAATCAAATGGGCGCAAACAAACATCACTGTACAAAAAAAAACCATTTTGTGGCTTTTATTGAAGTAATATTCATATTCTTATGAAACTTTTCCTTGATTTATCTAATCATCCAGATCGAGTCTGGTCCCAATCAGTCCAAATACTTATTGCTAAACCCTATACACAATAAGACAAATATTTCGAATATACGATACGGTTTAATTCATTTTTAGCCTTTTCTAAAAAGCTACAGAAATCACTCTACAAGTTTTAACCAATTTGTTTAAAGTCAATATTCTTGTACACCCACTACTTCACAACTTATTTATATTTTTCGGTGCGTTCACAGTTTATAAAATACGACTGAACTCTTGTCACTTTGACGGCGGCCTTATATTCTTCGTCAAAACTCCCAGATTATTTCATCGATTTGTCTAGAAGCTCTGACGCCTTCTGGTTTTGCTGGAAACTACTGGAAAGATATTTCACAGTGGGTACTAGTCCCGTGGTGGAGGACAACTATTGATGATCCCGGGCATGTTGTTTGTTCCGCAGGCGCCTTGAAGGGTCGAGCTGGATATTGAAACATGTTTCGTCACATTGCTTCCACCTTGGAGCATTTCGTCCCAAAATGTCTTTGAAGTGTCTTTATGTCGATATTAGCACCTGTCCCCTAACCTGCAGTGTATGGTTCGGTGGCAATGGCAGTAAACCGTCTTTTGGTGTTGTAGCGCTTTTTGATTAGGTGAAATAATTTAATAAAGGGTTGGGAGGTGAAGCCTTCAAAGTCTCGAGCGCTACCCCCTGGATTAATGTGGTAGAGGGCTCGCAGCGCCTTTCGGGTAGCCTTTAGACAGTGGAGAAAGTTATTCCAGAGTCATCTGCGATGAGGGTGTCCTTTGATGTTCTTGAGGGTGTTTTCTTTCATCACTATTGAAAGGCAGGTTGCAATTGGTAATTCAATTCGCAAAGAATTTTGGATGATTTTCCTTGCCAGGAAAATAAGTAAAGACAGATTGGATCAAAATAAACAGATTTATTTTCCATAAAAAAAAAATTGGACAAATTTCCCGAATGCAGGAAAATGGATCAACTAAAATTAATAACAATAAAATATGATGAAATTGAAAGAAAGGGTGTGTAACGGATTTATACCGGAAAGCGAATTAACCCCAAAAGAAATGTTCAGAGAATTGAAAAAACAAGCAGTTTTATGTCCGACGGAAAAGTGGAATGTTAATCAGGAAGCGTAGAAATTGATGCTTAAAAGACGTTGCATGAAAAATGGATGAAAATTATTACGAGCGCGAAAATGGAAGGAAAAGCGTGACGTTTAACGAAATGTAGGAAAATAGCTACGTGCGCGAAAATGGAAGGAAAATGTGTGATGTTTAAAATGAGGGCAATTAGATCGTGCATTGAAAAGGTAGGAAATATACGACATTCGGCGAATTGGTGAAAATATGTACGTGAGTGTGAGTTTGATATTATAGGCAAAATAGACTAAAGCGTGCAATAAACTGATAACCATGACAAGGCGCATGTAACGATATAACCACCACAAGGCGCATATAACGATGATAACTCCAAAAGCACCATTAGCAAGCATTTCCAGATTTTCCCAAGCATTTAAACATTTAGTTCCACTGTCTGTGGTCCGGTCAAAAAACTCCCTTGATTACCCCTGACGGTTAAACAAAGAAAAGAGAAGAAAAAGCAAAACCCCAAATGAATAGACGTTAAAACCCACCCCTGTTAATTTTAGGATGATTTGCTACGGATAAGAAATACTTGGGAACATTGGAAAGTATAATAATAGGAAAAGTCCTACCTTGGAAAAACTGCACGTGTTCACAAGAATTGGTGGTACGGTGTTTTGGCCTGTTAGAGTCGAAATTGGCACGTCTGCGCGGTTTGGATATCGAGCGCTAACTCACTGTCGAAACGTGATTTATCTCTCACGCAGGAACCTTCCGTCTCCCTCGACAGTACCGAATTTTAGTCAAACCGCGCAGCTCATATCTCCTGACTGATGATCTAATTAATCCTCTATCCGGATAGAGAATTAATTAGCGCAGTTATATATCTGTATGGCATATTATATTTATATTGGTACATGCTGGCAACAACGCCAACTGGGAAGTACTGAGTGCCTGGTGGTACTGTTTGCACTTTTGACTAGAACTGCAAGTTATCGAAGACCAATATACAAGTTACCTAGAGAATCGTGTTTTATTGAAAGACTAAACATTTCATGGTGGCAGCAGTAAAGTGCTCTAAGTAACTTGTGAACTTGTATTTGTGCCGGTAATCGCATTTCGGCAGTACGGCAGTAAGTCGGTAAAAAAAAACATTCTCGCTCGTGATAGACTGATAGTGCGGTCGTGCGGGGTACGGGGAGTCGCACTCGACGGCGTGCTGTGAGCAGATTAGGTGTAACGTTGCCAAGTTGGAGGATATCTCTTGAATTCTTTGGTGGACAATTTGTTGCAGTGACGGTGCGGTGTAAAATTATGGCTGATCAAGCTAGGGCTCCGGAAACGCTCAGTTTTAGCGGGAATATCGCTGACAACTGGAAATTGTGGAGACAAAAATTTGATTTATTTCTCATTGCTAGTGGAAAGACTTCGAAAACTGATAATGTGAAAATAGCTATTTTCTCAATTTGCTAGGAGATGAGGCACTGAAAATATATAATACATTTGAATACACAGAGGGGGAAGACTCTGAAAAACTTTCTGTAGTTCTATCTAAATTTGAAGCGTATTGTAGCCCTGCCAAGAATCTTGTTTACGAACACTATAGATTTTTCAAACGTGAACAGCAATCGGGTGAAACGATTGATCAATTTATAACAGCTTTGAGGCAATTGGCCTCAACATGTGACTTCAAAGAAAAGGATGTTCTGATACGTGACCGGATTGTTTTGGGTGTAAAAGATTAACGAATTCAGGAAAAACTGCTTCAATATCCTAATTTAAAATTATCAGAGGCTATAAACATCTGTCGCTCAATGGAATCGAGTGTGGTGACTCAAAAGGAAATATGTAAAGACGTAGTAACTGTTGATGCAGTTCAAAAACACGGGGTACACGGGTACGGGTGGAAAAATAGTGCTCAAGTGCATTCAGCTAGTGGATCGAGTGGCCAGAGATTTGAAGCAGGTAGTCAAAGACGTCCAGGCTATCAGGAAAACAGATATGTGGAAAGGCGACAGTATCCTAGAGCTGGTGCTGGTAATAATCAAGATTTTCATAATGCAGGTAAAATAAACTGTTTTTCATGTGGTCAACAACATGAACGAGGGAAATGCTCGGCTTTTGATCGTTTTTGCAGCTTTTGTGGTGAACGTGGTCATTATCGGAGATTTTGTCCTCGTAACAAAGAGGCTCGCGTTCATGAAATCACAGATGGTTTTTCTGAATCATCCGAGCTCGCATCTGAGCTCACTTCTGATCAATCCAGTGTACAAAATAATGACTTTATTATTTGGACTATCACAAGTACGGACATCAATGCAATTGAGTGGTTTGAATATCTAAATTTTAATGGGGTTAAAATAAAAGTGAAAATAGACAGTGGAAGTATGGTGAATACTTTGAATAATTCGGACTTTAGTGCGTTGAATATTTCTCAAAAAAGTATGTCCAAGCCTTCAACGCTTTCCTCCTTGGTGTTTTGGGAAAGATCTACTTGGACTGTGAATTTGGTGGAAAGGTTGTAAAGATGCCGTTCCCTATTTTAGAAAGTCCAACTACGTGTTCTATTTTGGGACTTTCTGCGTGTCAGTATTTTGGTATTCTTCCAGACAAATCAAGAAAGCTTTTTTCGCTATCTAGTAATGCGGATCATTCACTTGAAAGCATGTTAGACTCATTCAAATCAGTTTTTTCTGGCATAGGAAAAGTACATAAGAAATTTTCTATAACATTGGCTGAAAATGCCATACCTCACGTCAGTGCAGCACGAAAAATCCCTTTCACTTTGAGAGACAAAGTAAAACAAAAACTGGATCTGATGGTAGCTGACAACATTTTAACCCCTGTTACTGAGCCTACTGATTGGGTTCATCCCATAGTTATTGTGCCAAAGCCAGATGACGACGTTAGGATTTGTATGGATCCTAGGAAACTTAATCAGTTTGTAAAAAGAGAACTTTTCGAGATTCCTACGCAAGATCATATATTTTCTCAGCTAGCTGGGTCTAAATATTTCACACTTCTGGATGCCTCGTCAGCTTTTCTTCAACTTCCATTGACACATGAAAGCTCACTGTTATGCACAATTACAACTTGTTTCGGAAGATATCGCTATCTTCGACTCCCATATGGAGTGTTTGCTGCGCCTGAGATTTTTCAGAGATGCATCTATGAAATTCTGGAAGGTGTACAAGGACAGGTATCATATTTTGACGACATCTTAGTATATGGAAAAACATTGGAAGAACACAACCGTAATCTGCAATCTGTATTCCAAAGAATAAAAGACAGTGGGTTAACTCTGAATCAGTCCAAATCAAGATTTTGTGTTACAAGCGTGAGATTTCTAGGACACATCATCAGCGATCATGGCATTTCCCCTGATGAAAGAAAAACCAGTGCTGTTCGTCAGATGAAGTCTCCCACATGTAAAAAAGATCTTCAACGTTTCCTGGGAATGATTGTTTACCTGTCCAAATTTATTCCTAATTTATCAAAGAATACCAGTGTTTTGAGAAGACTTTTAAGTGAAAAAAGTGAGTGGCAATGGACTGAAATCGAGGAAAATTGTTGCAATCATCTAAAAAACTTAATATCCAGTGCCAAAACATTATCTTATTTTGATCAGTCAAAAGAAATAACTCTGTCTGTTGATGCGAGTCCATATGGTCTTGGAGCATACATTAGTCAAGATGGGCATCCTATAGAGTTTGCGAGTGTTTCCTTAACTCAGTCTCAACAGCGCTACAATCATATTGAAAAAGAGCTACTTGCGATTGTTTTTGGCTGTGAAAGATTCAGCTTTTATCTATTTGGACAAAAAACCTTTAAAATTGAAAGCGACCATAGACCACTTATAGGCATTTTGAAGAAACCTTTAGATGAAATGTCTCCACGCATACAAAGACTAGTCCTGAGACTTCTTAAATATCGTTTTACATTAGTATATGTTCCTGGAAAAAAAATGCAAGTTCCTGATACGCTCAGCCGAAATCCCTTAACGGAGACAGTAGATACGAGCTATCTAGAAGAAAACGTCAGAGTCTTCACGATTATTACGACTAGACCAGAAAATGAAAAACGGTTACAGGATGCTACTTCCAATGACCCTGTTCTTCAAAAAATAAAGAAATATTTGTTGAATGGTTGGCCAACATACAAGAGTGACGTGCCTGCTGAATTTAAACAATACTGGGATATCAAAAGTGATATTTTCTTGCATGAAGATATTCTATTTTACAAAAATCGTATAATTGTTCCTGAATGTTTAAGACAGGAGTTTTTAAAATTGATTCATAGATCACATCAAGGTGTTGTCGCATGCAAAAAACGGGCGTCTGAAGCGATTTATTATCCAGGATGGTCTACTGACTTGGAAGACATAGTCCTAGCATGCCCAATATGTCAATCATACTCCAGGTCTAATCAAAAGGAGCCATTGATGCCACATGATGTTCCTGAACTACCATGGCAAAAGATTGGCATAGATTTTAAATCTTTTGGCTGTCATAATTTTTTGGTGGCTGTAGATTATTTCAGCTAATTTACAATTGTTAATAAGTTACACAACAAAACAGCGGAGACTGTTATTTCTACATTGAAGAATATTTTTGCAGTGAATGGAATTCCTCAGGAAATTTTCTCCGACTGTGGGCTTTCACATCGTACGAGTTTCAGAAGTTCGCAAAAAACTATGATATAGTATTATCGACGTCAAGCCCGTATTATCCCAAGTCAAACGGCATGATAGAGAGAGCTATTCAAAATGTCAAAGGCTTGTTAACTAAAAGCGTCCAAGATGGAGGTGATCCATTTCTAGCTATACTGGACCTCAATACAACGCCAAAACAGGATTTTCCAGCACCTTGCGAGCTATTAATGGGACGGAAACTCAGGACAACTTTACCATCAACAAAGACTCAACTGGAACCTAAATTTTCAATAGCAGGAACGAAGGAGAAATATGTCTGTCTTCAACAACGTCAAAAAGAATATTACGACACACACTCCAAGAGACTCTCCAAGTTACAACCAAATCAGCCTATTTTGATGCAGCAGAACTGTGGGGAATGGAAACCAGGTGTCGTTATTAGTCAATCTGGACCTAATGACTACAATGTTGAGATGGGGGGAAGTCAATATCGTCGCAATAGAGTTTATTTGAGGCCCTTAAGAAAATCCTTGTCGGAGGAGAATGAAGTTCCAATCAGTGAGCCAATTAATGATGATGTGATATCGACTAACATTCGGCCAGATACGGTTAATGGACCTAGCAAAATCACAACTACGAGAAGTGGTAGGGTGGTTAAACTTCCTGAAAGACTTTCTTATTAAAATCATGTTTGTTTTGATTATTTTATAAGGGGCGAGTTATATATCTGTATGGCATATTATATTTATATTGGTACATGCTGGCAACAACGCCAACTGGGAAGTATTGAGTGCCTGGTGGTACTGTTTGCACGTTTGACTAGAACTGCAAGTTATCGAAGACCAATATACAAGTTACCTAGAGAATCGTGTTTTATTGAAAGACTAAACATAACAAGCGCGAGTTTTAGATATTTTGAGTTGAGAGACGGTGTGTGCGGTACTCAAAACATTTTAGAAGAGAACAGATCTGAACATTCGATGGATAATTAATCTAGAAAAGTAAGACACGAAAAAAAATGACATAACTTCGTTACAGCGTACTATTTGGGAGGGATAGCAGCAAATCATGTTTGTCGCTACTTTTGATAATCATTTTCAGCATGCTACTTACCAATCGCCAGTCCGCTCGGTCATTGGTCTTCTTTGGTATCGCCAATTGAGTCAGGTCCTGTGACAGCATCAAGTCTCTAAGATAATTCAGGTGGTCAGACGTTGTGGAAGCGACGAAGAACACAAGGTAGAACCGGTGTCGTGTCCCTTTCGTGGTTTAAGCGCCTTCTATACCTCTGGCCTTTTTCGTCGCAGATGGTCCAGTCTACCGTATTTTCGTTTAAAACCATCAAACAGTCCACTCTTTATGCTGAGGTCTTCAGTAGCCCAGTGAGCCAACGCGTACTTGTCCGGTCCTTTAAAAAAATCCAGGTACAATGCCATTCTGGACTTTCTGGTAATCAAAGTATGGTGACATGAAAGTTTCCAGTGGCATGTCTTCTTTGGATGACCTGATCTGCTTCACTCCAGCGTCCTGATCGTCATGGTATCAGCAAACCGGACCAATTGATTGATTTGCTTCTGAATCTCATACGGGCCCTCCCAAGAAATTTTTAGTTTTGGGGAGGAACCACGACGCAACCAAATCTCAAACCTGGAAATCGCCGTCCACGGCATCCACGTCGTGGGCCTCTTTCATCCTTTCGCTGGCACTTTGGATGTTCCAACGGACTCGTTGATGGATATCGTCCATCTTTTTTCGAAGATCGCTTGCATAATCTTTCCCGACAACATCTTTACCAGGTGAACAACCAAACTTCAGATCACAGCATGCAGGGGTTCTGTTTGTCGAGTCGTGAACTGAAGACCGTTTGGCCAGGAAGAACTGATAAAGATGTTCGTTTCAGTGCCTTTGATGGTCAGAGACAACTTTTGGCAAGTGTCGGTTGATGGTCCTGTTTATTCGTTCTTTCATGCCATCCGATCCTGGGTGCAGTGCGATTGTCCTTGTCTTTCTGATTTTTGAGACATTGCACACGTTCTGGAACAACGCCGATTCAAAGTTTGTGCCCTGGTCCGAATGTAGCTCCATCGGAACACCATAACGGCAGAATCCATTCCTCAACAAGTACATCAGCTTCTGTAGCCGCTTCTTGGTTTATCAAGGCCCTCGGCCCACCACTTGCTGAGGTAATCCATCACAACCAAGATGTACAATGTGGGCCAAATCAAGTTGAAACATAAGTTTATCTTTGATAAGTCGTCATATATTCTGGATATTCCTCCAAATCTGAGCTTTCGAATTTCGACCGGTATCGGACTTACTAGTTTTTATTAAATTGGTGCACTCAAGCTCGTTGCAAACGCACTGCGCTATCAGTGGCTGATATATTTTCTGAGTATAGTATTTGTGGAGAAAGGTATTCCAAAAATATCAATCTTTTAGAACCATAACTTGAGAAACGTTGTTTTGTTTATGGTGGTGCTTTTCGGCACTAAAACTATTTCATTGAATTTTGACTACGTTTTTTTTTTTAAATTTCATAGCAACGTGGTTTGTTTGTTGAACATTTTTTAAATGTTTGAGATTCTAGTACTTGTTTGTTTGATTTTAGATAAGTAGACTATCTTTGAAAGATAAAATCTCGATTAAACGATCTATGCACAAGAATATGAGTGCACAAAAATGTCGCGTCGCTTTGCATTTTCGAGTTCAATTTAATCAAGTTTATTCAATTAGAAAAAAAGGAACGAATCGAGTACATGATTTGATTTCTTGAAAATTCCAAAATGTCCCAAATTGGGCATATCTTTAACAGATAAATAACGTCGCTATGGAATTTCTAGAAGCCCCGATCAAAGAGAAGGTGAATGGTTTTAATGCCGACAAGCACCATTATACAAAAAAAAACCATTCTTAGGTTATGGTTCTGAGATTTCCATATGTTCAGGATAATAATTTCCGCAAATGCCCTTTATAAAAAATATATCAAGTAGAGTGGATCGTTTTTGCAACGAGCTTAAATGCACCATGTTACCGTAAATTCATCAATTTCCCGTAACGTTAATCAATAATTTAATTTACTTCAGCACTAATCATTTGTTTTCAACATTCACATATCGGCAACATCGCCCAACAGTACTCTAGATCAAACCCAGTTCCAACCAACCTGTGGAAAACACCTGTTGTATGATATGACATCATTAATCGATTGACAACTTTAATGCTGCCCACTGCAATGGTACAATAATTGTCCATCGCACTCTGTTGATTGCGATCAATGTACCAGACGGAATACGCTAGATGATCAGAACCCAGGAGCATATTGATGAAATGAATTATTTCTATCTGATATTTAACTTTCACATGGTATTATTCTAGGTTGGGTTGATTTGTTGATATGTGAAATGTAATTAGAACGTATTATCTTGATGATTACTCATTTATTGAGGTGAGTGTCCGGTGCTGGAGTGATTACTACCCCCGTCATGTCAAACAAGTACCATGTGAACACTGTGGCCAATGAGAGTTGCTAAAATTATTGATTTATGCGCCAAGTAATGGTTTATATCGAATCCACTTTAAAAAGGTGGAAAAATCGATCTCTCCTACTGAAACCATCATCCCGGTTAGGCGTACTTTCTCTTGTTAAAGGCCGCCAGGGCACATTCCCTGTCTTTTTGAGGGATGATTTAATCATCACTCTTTACTTTTCAGTATTTAACGGGCACAGAACGTTTTAGTTTTTCCTAAGTACCTATGAGCTGAAAGAGAGAAGACTTTTGGGTTTTCTACGATTTGGTAGAAGCCATTTTTGGTGCGGAAGCACGCTTGTTTTTTTTTACCTTCAACTTAACTTTTAAATTCTTTCTTGACTGGCGTTGATATTGGTATCAATTTCAGTTTAACCATTGTCTTAAACAGATTACTGTCCGAATTTATGTTTCACAGTTCCACCTGAATCCTGCACACGGAAGTGTTGCTTTAATGCAAGTTTAAGTTTCCTGGATGAGGACTGCATTTGACGAGATTCGGTAGTGATCAATTGGACAGTGGACTGAGGAGTTTTCAAGCCAGTATAAGATACCTTTACCTGAAGTGAAACCTGGAAAATTGGTGAATGAAAGTACTGGGCATATCGTCACTGGATTACTTGACCAGGTGAGTCAGACTTTGTTTAGATATTTTATTATATCTCTGCTTCAGCAATATTTGTTCAAAGCATTTGACTCATCTTGTCTGGTGAAATTCAGCCCAGGCTTCGTTTAACCAACTCCACTCGTTTCACTTTATCTATTTTTCTCTACTCTCTCTTGACTTCAGTTCTTCGGTTTCTGTGCTCTTTTGAATATTACAAAAGTATCTTTACTTAAATTCACGTATCGTAGTTTGAAATGGCTCTGACGCGCCTTCAGCGCACATGTTACAGCGCAGGTACGGTCTTGGTTTCAGGTTTCAGGGGATGAGCCTGCTTTTGGTGTTTTGTTAAACACATATTTAACTCTTTTGGTGTTTTGTTAAACACATATTTAATGCTTTTGGTGTTTTGTTAAACACATATTTAAATCTTTTGGTGTTTTGTTAAACACATATTTAACTCTTTTGGTGTTTGTTGAACACATACCTATATTTAGCTCTTTTTGTGTTTTGTTCAACACATAATACTTATATACTTAATTATCCAATGTGACTTGTTATTTGCTTAGGGTTGATTGAGACTGATTCATTGTAACCTTATTTTTCAAGTTGATTAATTTATTATCGCTTATAGTATAACTGTGTTTCTGAGAGATGTAGGCTGGTTACGCATCAACATCAACTCAGATTCACTCATTTTATTTAACTTTGTGTTGAACCTCTTACTGGGTGTATTTTCTTTTCATGTATTGGATTGGTACAATTATGCCGGAGTCAGACTGATGTGACGTCACAGCAGAACTGACCCCCTCCAGATTCATTCGACCAAGCATACCATGACGGATGTCCAGTGCTGATTAGCTCAAGGTACACTCAACTAGAGAGGTCACCCAAGTCAACATCCATTGTAATCTTTAGATCAATAGATCACTTGTTTTCACGTCATGAGTTTTAATTTGTTGGACGCCACACACACTCTTTTAAAAAAAGTCAAAATTCATGCCGGACCTGAAAACCCTGAGAATTGTTTTCATAATTTGTTGATGAGGCAAATTATCAAAAAAATCTCATCCACTTTCTCTTGTTGAGCTAGCCGATAAAAACAAGAGTGAAAGTTAGTAACAACCAATTTCATAAAGTCGTCGCAAATCCTGGCCAAAATTCGAAAGCTCAATTTTGAAGTAACTACCATGAAAAAACAAAAAAGTTATCAAGGGTCGAATTATGTTTTCATTTAATTTGACCCACAGTGTATTTATTACCTTTGTCACGTGAATAGCGATCCTCTTGAACGAACTTCCAACATTGCACTGGCGCAAAAGAGCTTTGTGGCGTTTCTGTGGTCCATCACTTGCAGCACAAATGACACATCTCCCGCACCACTCCCGGACATGTCCACACGTTATGTCTACATCGACCTCCTTCATTACGTCCACCTGTCTGCCTTCGATCTTCCGTGCCATGCAGACTCTCCAGCAGCCTCTTTAGAATGCCCTCGCTAAGAGCCATCGAGTTGCATTGAGCCCAGTAAAACTAGACCAGATCTTTGCGTTTTGTAGACACTTGTATAAGTTATCAAATTTATCAATGATTATCAAGCTTGCGGAAATATATCAAAAATCTGCATCTTCTTGAATTTTGCGAAAATTAGGGCCTTGTTAATGAGAAATGGCCAATTCGATTGAAAAATCTAAACAAATAATCGAAAACAGTACTAGAATATGAAGTCGATAAAAATAAAACGATAACAATGCATAACCCTAGAAGATGAATGCAATATTGATGCGTAATGTTGGCTTTATTCATATATTGACTATTTATGTGGAAAATTCAGATCATTCTAGTCCTGAAAAATTTGATCTTTTCAATATCAAAATTTGAATATGTATCAGTATTAATATGAGATTTGGCAAAAATACTTGATGATTTGTTGTCAAAGGCAAATCGTCAAGGATTTATGAAAAATGACAACAAAAAAATCTTCAAAATAAAATAATAAATAAGCATCTGGATTAAATCGAGAACATATCTTGTTCAAAAAATGAGTATGCGGGCCGAAAAGTAGAAAATATCTGACTTTCCATAAAGTCTGGGCATCAAAGGACTGAATATTCCCTATTAAAAAAGACACATTTGTTTGAAAAAGTCACAACTTTATCTTAATCCCTCAAGCGATACCATAACATATAATAATACATCAGAAAACCCTTTAGTAGACACCATATTTTTTTGATCCCACAGGTCCATTTGTAGAGTTTCACCGGAAAAAATCGGGGACATATTGCAGCCCCCAGTATATCACATTTTAAATGCAGTTTGACCTATTACCATGGAAACCAAAAATTTCAACAGGGGAACGTCAAGTTTTCATAGCATCTGAAAGTAGATGACACGTACATATATAACTTATCAGACTGCCTGTTTACCTGTGAATAAAGTATATTTTTGAAATAGTTCAGGAGATAGGGGGGTTTTTGCTGTCCCTGTTTTTTTTAACGCAACTGTTGATAAGTTATCAAGATTCATCTCCGTTTATATGTCAAAATCAAATTCATAGATAAATGGTTAACGGTCCATAGAATTCAACTGCCTAATTTATTTTCACAATCTTTGTTTGAATGATTCACACATTCTTCAAAGAGTGTGGAGACATTGTTGTTTTGAATCTGTGCAGGTCATAAACCACTTATCAGTTGACAAACACAAGACATAGGAAATCGATATATCAATATACCATTGCGTTATGATTGTCTTTGAGTAAGACAAGAAATACACAATGATTGCATGATGACGGGGTGATCGTTTTTAGCAGACTAAGGCTTCATGACCAGTATTTCTTGAGCTGTTTAGATATTTGTTGCTGCATCAAGGTCCATTCGACAAGCACATTTTCACAGGATGATCGCCATTACTGTATTAATATCAACTCATATCATTGAACCAACAGCATAATCTATCTTCATCGCTAATCAATATAAAGGTCTTGTTAACCAGAAACTCCAATCTTCTGGCTTCTACATTAGTAATTACAATAAATTTCTAATTTGATTACCGTTATAGAGAAGGCCCACCTGGGACCTACTAAGATGCTTTTGGCTAGTCAGGGTATGTCTAAATTGACATAATCAGTATCCATCAGTTTCGATATTGATAAGATGTAATGGATGAAGTTGCCGTATAGTATGTACACGACATATTTATTATTGATAAAGGTTACAGTGCTTGAATCAATCCATCGAGACGATAAATCTGCAAAAGCAACATTACTGAATGACTGGCAATATATTTCGAGGTCGAGCGTTATATATTGTTTCAAACAAATTCACACTTTCGATTGCATTACTCTGTCAAGGTCAGCCTCCAGGCCACAGCTCAACAGTTTTGATAATAATGTGGGACTTTTTCAACAAATTTAATATACACTCCCCGACAATAAATTCCGGACAAGAATAATTTGAGTCAATTTGATATCCTTGTAACTTTTTTAATGTTTGTCCGATTTTGGCAAAATTTTCACCAAAGTGTAGCCCTATGTCTCGAAATATTTCCCCTGATTTTGGTTTTGGAAAAATACAGACGGCTTGGTCTTTATACCGGGAGGAACAGAAGCCACCTTTTCACCCTAAAGTTTTTAACACCCTGTGGAAAAAACGACCGGCAAAATTAATCTTCATTATGTTCTGTTGTGAAGTGCAATTTTTATTCAACAAATTGGTTTTTTGGTCATGTCAATATCTGCTTTTTCAGAGAAGATACAGATGTTTACATAAAATGCTGCAGTTGTTCGATATTTTATCAACAATTATAGGCTTGCCAAAAGTTTGGCCCTATGTCGTAAAATATTATCCTTGATTTTGGTTTTCGAAAAATACTGCTGACTTGGTCATTATACAAGAAGGAACAAAAGTTACTTTTTTACTCTTAAGTTATCAACACCCTGTGGAAAAATTGAGCTACGAAATTGATCTTTATCATGTTCTGTCGTGAAGTGCGATCTTTTCTCAACCGATATCTGCTTTTTTAAAGAAGATACAGATGTTTAAAGAAAATGCTGCAGTCTCCCGATACTTTATCAACAATGAATGAAAACATTCTTATGGACTGGCATGAACAAATGATCTTATATTCCATATTGTCCCAATTTACTCAAATGGAACATTGGGCAAACCGTTCACCTCGAACACTCTTTGGAGGCGGTTATCATGGTGTGGACTGGGGTTTCACTACATGCCCGTACAGATCTTGTATTGATTGAAAGTGGGAAATCAAACACATGGGATAGGTATGCCAGGATTGCTAGGTAGACATGTTCGCAATAGACATCTGTAAACCCTTCTTGCAACATAACAAATATTTTTCAAGAGGCATCAAAAGCATGCCATTCGCATGGCAGAAGTCATAAGGATACGATGAGACAATACGCGCTATTGATTTGAGAACATTTTGTTTATGTCTATGAAGATGTTTTGATGAATTGTTGATAAAATGTCGTAATTTTCTTCAAACTTCTGTATCTTTTCTAAAAAAGCAGATATTGACATGACCAAAATAAATTTTGTTGAGAAAATATCGCACTTCACAACAGAATATAATGAATCTAGATTTTTCCGCTCAATTTTTCCACAGAGTGTTGAAGACTTAAGGGTGAAAAAGTAGCTTCTGTTCCTTTCTGTATAATATCCAAGTCAACGGTATTTCTCCTAAACCAATATCAAGGGGAATATCTCAAGACATAGGGCTACACTTTGGTATGAGTTTTACTAAAATCGGACAGCAAATAAAAAAGATGTAGCAGTTTAGTTTCTGAATTATTCGAATCTAACTGTGAGATTTTGCATCTTGATCCCGAAAAATGATTGTTTTCTCTGTTATCCAAGACATTGGACTTTTGATATTTGGCCGGAATAAGGACTGGGTTCATATAATTGTTCGGTCATGAAATATTCGCCATTCGGTATATAGGGCATTTATCATGATTGTCCAAACTTTCGGATTTGCCAAACGGATTTTTTTTTTTTCAAATGGCACACCCACCATATTCTTATTAGATTGGAGACAAGACATTGGACTTTTGATATTTGGCCGGGATAAGGACTGGGTTCATATAATTGTTCGGTCATGAAATATTCGCCATTCGGCATATAGGGCATTTATCATAATAGTCCAAACTTTCGGATTTGCCAAACGGATTTTTTTTTTTTTCAAATGGCACACCCACCATATTCTTATTAGATTGGATTTATGATTCAAAAACCTATCATTTTTCCTGAGTATGTCCTATACCTTTTTTAAATAGTTATTGAGACATTTCGATTTTTCCAAATCGCCACCTTGTGTTTTGTGATGAAATCATCAAGTACGCCTAGTTTTAATTTTTGATTCGGAGAAAAAACTAATATTTATGTATTGAATGATATTACGTCTTGATATATGTTCTAAAGATGGTCTTCTGTTCAATACACATAACAGAGACCTTCTGCACCTCTCAAATTTTCATTTCGTTGTGGTTATCGTTATTCTGAACATGCGCAGTGACAAAATCACAATCCTTTATCGTTATTAACCATAACGGAATCCTTTGATTACGGAGAAACAAGAAAGAGCTTATCATTATGGTAATGACTGTTTTTAAACAGCAATGTTGCTGGAATGTGTAAAATTAAATGGACATTGCTGCTAATAATCATTTTTTCTTAAGCAAATGATAAAAATATGATGCAAATAACATCTTTATTTGACAATTAACGATCGCGTGAACCAAAATGGAATGTTTCACATATAAAAAATAAACCTAGAACATTGTTTACTTTTATTTGATACTCTTGCGGATCGATCCACGCATAATCTGACAGACCTTGTCACGAACTCAACTACGGAACTCGACCACACTCGACCTAACCATAGCTCTTTGCTTTCGACGTCTCATGAATAATTTTGTTGTTTATGCTCTGAACTTCTTTGCATCACAAACTAATTTGTGTGTGTCTGTCTGTCTGTACTGTGTAGATGATTTAAAAATAGTTGAAAGTCGGAAGTGGAACTCGTTTCTTAGCACAAGTGCTGTGTATTTCAAAATACGTGCTTTTTGGAAGATAATTTCATCAATTTTCATAAGAATGGTTCTGGTATCGTTTGGGTATGTCTGATTTTCCAAAAAACAATTGAGGCGTTTTTCGGAAAAACATCATTTGTCCAGAATTAACATATTTGAAAAAATGAAAAAAAAAATCTCCTACATTCTTACTTTTGATAAGAGTGTTCCAGTCTAGGTTCCAGTAGCCTGCCTGATAAAAATAAAATCGAATAAGACACCTTGTGGCTTTTTATCAAAGGTTTTTTGAAAAAAAAACACAAAAAATACATAGACATATGACGTTTTTAGAAGAAGAAAAGTAAAAAGTTTCAAAACACAAACCTCAAAATAACAAAAAATCAGGCTGCCGAAAAATAATGAATATTTCAGATGAAAACAAATCAACACATTTTAAAAAACGAAAAAATGAATAATTACGTAAAATATATAAAAAGTACCAAAATCTTGAATGTTAACTGACAGAAATCTTTGGACTGGCTCAGCCAACAACGAAACACGAAATATATAAAAATATGTGACTTTTTTACGTGGAAAAGTTGGGATTTGTGATGTTTTTAGAAGAGCAAACCGATATGTCAACCTTTATATCATAGAAGCTATGGCGTTTTGAGGAGAAATAATTATTTCTACACATGCATAAGGAGGATGGTAAACAGATGACGCCCTTATCTCAAATTCGGCAAAAACGCCTCAATTGATTATAGGTATAGAAATAAATACTAGCGAAATAAGTACAATTAACAAAAAGTATATATTAAGGAAACTGTCATTAGTTTTGCCGGTTGCGCCGACGCAAGATAACGAATAAAGTGAAACCGTTGTGGAGCAAAATCGCTTTTAATAACGTTGTATTGAAGATGAAGGGGGATAGTTCTTTTAAGAGAACTTTTTCCCAGAAAGATCGCGATTGTGATGCTTGAGTTTTGCGTTTTGAATTGGGGATGGAGTCAAAATCCATGGGGGGGGAATAGGATGTAGAGGTGAGTTAAGTATTGTTAGTTAATGTGTTTTTTTTTTTTTTTTTTTTTTTTTTTTTTTTTTAAATGGGTGTGGGAGAAAAAAGAGGCGGGATTAGGGAGGGAGGGGCATGGGGGGGGGAGGCGGGATATACTTCATGTGTGGAACAATTTTTTCGTGTACTGGAAAATTGAACCAGATATTTTTGATACGCGCGCGTTTGCATTTGAAAGCCCTATTTTTTATTGTTGCCTGCAACAGTGGGTTGTGGTGTAGTGCGAGGGTTCTCTTTACTCTATAGTTAGCATCATAAGTGGTGTGTAGGGCTGGCTTGATCTTGTAGTCGTGAAACAGGTCACCCGTTCTGACAAACCAGGGGGTTCGGTCCCATCTTCTGACAACAACATTTTGAAATCTTTGTAGACGTCTCAGCTGATTTTCCGGGAGCCTCATGGTTCCCGTTGCGTAGGTGATTTTGGGAATGATAACTTGCTGGAGCAAAGTGATTTTGTTTTTAATGTTTAATTTACTTGGAGTTTAGGAGGGGGTACAGAGCAGCATATGTCCTGTTTGCAACTTTCAGTCTTTCATCCAGATGATATCTCCAGGACAGGCGATGATCAATTGTTATGCCTAAGTACTTGATTTGGTTGGTCCAGGGGATAGGAGTATTATTGATGACTAGGCGGGGGATGTTCTGGAATTTTCCTGCTTTTGTTGATACAACAATGGCTTGTGTTTTACGTTCATTTACTTTGATTTTCCACATATTATAGAAGCACATTAATTTATCCAAGTATTGTTGAAGTCTGTTTTTGATGACATTAGGACTGATCGAGGTGACATAAAGCAACGTGTCGTCGGCATACATGGAAATATTGGCATCTTTCATTATGGGGGTGTCGGCGGTGTATAGATTGTACAAAAGTGGGGATAGTAGGGATCCCTGAGGTACACCTGCCCGTTGTGGTTGTGGTCCAGAGAGGGTGTTCCCAATCTTTGTCCTATATTGCCTGTCTTCGAGAAAGCTCTTGATTAGGAAGATGATTTTCCTGGTAAGTCCGAATTTGCAGAGTTTGAAGAGAAGCCCCTGATGCCAGACTTTATCGAATGCTTTTTGAATATCTAGTGAGATAATTCCTGTGGCTCTTTTGCTGTTGAGGCCTCTAATAGTGTCTTCAAGGAGTCTGGCGATCAGGAGCTCTGTTGAATGTTCTTCTATAAATCCAAATTGGAAGTGGGGGATGATACGTAGTTTGCTGACCTGTTTCTGCAGTCTGGATAAGAGTATCCTCTCAAACATCTTTCCTATACTGCAAAGCAAGGCTATTGGTCTGTAGGAGGAGGGTACCTGAAGATTTTCATTTTTCTTGGGGAGTAGGATAACTAACGCATTTTTCCATGCTTTAGGGAAGTAGAGGTGGTTGATACATTCGGTATATAGTTTAAGGAGGAAGACTTTTATGTTTTCAGTAAAGTTTTTAATGACTTTATTGGTAATATTATCACATCCAGGAGCTTTTGATCTTTTAAGGTTTTGAATAATAATTTCCAACTCCTCGATGTCCGGGTCGTTTATCTCGGGGAGTCCTTTGGTGTTAACAAATCTCGCAGCCGAGTCCCGAACATTCACAGGGTGATTGGAGATCTTATTGTCGTGTGCTGGAGTTCCCAAGTCTTCATTTATGGTGAATTGATGTAGGAGGGAGTGAGCAAATGCATCCGTCTTGTCTTGATCCGTGAGTGCCATGGTGTTGTTGTGTGAAATAGGAGGATATTGCCTGGATTTTGACTTGGAGAAATTTCTGGATAATTTCCAGAATCTGGGGCTTCTGACATCAATTGCTTCAATCTGATTATTAAAGGATTTGTTTCTGAATTGAATTATTTTCCTTTTAATAATGTTGGTAAGTCTGTTAGCGTGGGTGGATAAGATTGGTAGGTGGCGTTTTTTCGCTTTTCTCTTCATACGATTGCGGCACGAGATTAGCTCCTTAATTTCCTCAGGCAAGGGATAGGGGTTGTAGAAGTTGTGGCTGATAGATGTAGAGGATGTTTCAATGGAGCTTTGTATTTTTGTGGTGAAATTTTCGATGGCGCTGTCAATATCAGCTATGTTGTTAAAAGTCATCGGGAGTTCGATTTTCTCAAACTCTTTTCTCAATATGTTATAGTTTGTAATTTTTTTATATTGTTGTTGGAAGTTGACGTTAATATTGGATACGGTGATGATTAGGGGATCATGATCTGAAGACAGAGCGGCATCACACTGGACATGAATGTTTGCTGCATTTCCACTGGCAAGGGCAATGTCAAGAATGTCAGGTTTATGTATTCCAGAGTGGTGCGTGGGGGTGTTAGGTGATAATATTACAATTTGATTATCGTTGGCGTATGCTTCCAGAGATAGTCCTATTTTGGTGTTGTAATTACAACCCCATGTCTTGTTTTTGGCATTGAAATCTCCTGCTGCTATTGAGTTGGAGTTGGGTGGTAAGAGAAAATCAAGTATATCGCTGGATATTTCTTCATTAGGAGGTCTGTAGACAGATGAAATGTACATTTGTGAAGTTCCAACCTCAAGTCCGATGGAAGTGAATTCGGTGTTTGTGGTTATATGAGGAGGACATGGGCGTAGTTTAACCGCCAAGCCGCGGCGTGCCATCACTGCTGTGCCCCCGCCTTTTTTTCTTATTCGGTCGGTGCGGAACATTTCGAAATTGGGGTGGGTGAACTTTACATCTGGTTTTAGGAATGTTTCTTGTAAAAGAATAATGTCAGGATCTTTTTGCTGAATGTAATTGGTGAATTCAATGTTTTTGCTGAGTACAGAGTTCGCGTTCCAGGATATGATGACTAGCTGACAGGAGATTTGTGTGGGTTTATTCATTGATGAGTTGATATGGTTGAATGTCTTGGTTGGTGCCTGCCCCCGCTGCAGCCGTGATAGGGATGGTTCCTTGAAGTTTTTCTAATTTAAAACAGCGCAAATTGACGTCCTTCATTGCCACGTCAAATCTATTTTCCAGTGAGGAAATTTGATTTATAATTTTTTGGAGCATATTTTCCAGGCTGTTTTGAGGTCTATTGGTTGGCTGTGGGGTAGTGTTATGTTGTTGTTGTGTATTATTAGAGGTTATTTGCGCAAAGGAAATGTTAGGGCCAACGGCGTTTGGATTATATTGATTCAAGTTTGGATTGGGCTGGTTGTTGATCAGATTTCTCTGCTCGTTCATTTTGCGGGTTTTATTGGGGTTCTTTGGGCATCCAAAAAAGTTGGCAGTATGGTCCTGTAAGCAGTTAATGCACTTTGCACTTTCAGTTTTTGGTTTAATGCAGTCAGTATAAAAGTGTTCTCCGGCGCACTTGTGACACCGGGGGTCGGAGTGGCAGGATGTGAGAGTGTGGCCATATTGTTGACATTTGTGACACTGAGGAATGCGCCCCGGTGTCTGTCTTTGATCTTCAACATTGATACCCATATAACGAAGATAGGGCGTGTTTTTCAGAATATCGGCTTGGTCTGTTTCTAATAATAATTTTACCATGCCGGAGTTTCTCCTGGCATTGGCTGGTCCGAACATTAGCCAGTATATTTCCTGTGGGAAAACTCCAATTTCGGCGAGTTCTTCTTTAATTTCGTTTTTGCTTATATTGATATTAAGACCCTTAATAATGATGTTGGATTTTTTCTGTTCGGGTAGTAGGCGGCGTGGTACTTTATTTTGTTAGCATAGAAGAACGTAGTTAGTTTTCGATGGTCATCAGCCGATTGGGGAGATACTTCAATGCCCGGGCCAAATTTATAATTTTTGCACTGCGACGGGGAGATCTTCACTTGCTCTGCAACTATCAATTGGTAAATTTTGGACCATTCGTCCAAACGGGAGGTAATAACAATTGGCGGGACTGTTATGGGTTTGTTCATTGAGTAAGACTTTGTTGGTAGTTTGTTGAATGGAATTAAGGGTGGCTGAAGGTCGTTAGTGGTTGTTTGAGTTTCCATCGGGGAGATGCTGTCATCGTTATCATGGCTGGAGGAGGGGTTGACGTTGGACGATGCCGAAGGATACTGGTTGATGACGTCTGTGGGGTTGATTTGAACGTCGTTGACAATGTTGATTGCTGGTTTTTTTTTAAATGGGGGAAATTCGTTAGCTGGAGGTTTTGTATGAAAATCAGAAGGAGTAGAAACACTGGGGGAATTTAGTTTTCGTTTGATGTTGGAAGGGTTGGTGGGTAGGTTGTTCTGGTGGGCATCCATGAGAAAGCGTACTTGTCCTTCAAGGGTGGTGATTGAGATTTGCTTTTCTTGTTCTCTTGATTTGATTGCTTCAAAGTCGAGTTTGTATCTGTCGCAAATATCGACAAATTCAGCTTTTTGACGTTCGATTTCAAGTTCAAGAAATTTGTTTTTTATTTTGATGGATTCGTTTTCCTTTTTCATTTGTTGGTATAGTTCTCTGTAGTTGATGCTGTCATCATTTTGATTGTCTTGGGTGGAAATAGTTGGGTGTAGAGCGTTCTGGTTAATGGCCGCCGGAGCTGTACTTGTCGAAAATGAAGAAATGTTTGAGTCTTCATTGATGGTAGCTGGGGTTGGCGTAAGCTTGCTGCTGAAATAGTGTCTGTCATAGTTCATCTGTATGGCAGGAGAGAATGGAGCGTATTCGTTTGCTGACATATTTGATCTGAGTGAAGCAATTGACTGCGCATCATCGACACCGTCAGAGTCGACGTCGCTTGTGTCGTCATCACCATCGCCGCCTGCTGCGAATTTGTTACTGGTGTTCATGGCCGCGCGCGCAACCGATTCATTATTATGAGCGTTTGAAGTGTCCACTGGTATATTTTCACTGTTGCTAGGCAGAAACACTTTTTTGTTGGGCGGCGTGTTCACTGGGATTTCAGATGAACTTTTTTGAGCACTTTTTACGTGATCGATTTCCGCACGTGCTTTGACGAACTCAGGGTTTTCAGGATTTGTTTCGCACATGATTATGTTTCTCACATTAGTAATAGAGGGTGGAGTATTGGATGTTAAGGGGATGTTGTTAGAGAGGTTTTGAGGAGGAGCAAAACTCGAGCACTCACCTTGAGAATCGTAAACTTTTTTCTCGTAATCCTGGTTGATATTGTCCATAAAGTCGCTCGTTTTCACACACAAAACACTGGTATGATGATCACTGTTTAAATCGCGTTTGGGTTTTTTTTTGTCTTTGTCCCTTTCGAAGGGATGAGACCGTATTTTTTCTCTTTTTTTTCTGCCTCCCATTCCGACGTTTGGAGTTTCGAAAGAATAAGTTCACAGCAGGATTCTGCTGGTATTTTCTAAAGGTTTTAGTTAGCCACGAAGTAGCCGAAATGCACGTGTTCGCAAAAAAGTCTCCGGTTATTCAGGCTTTTAATAACGGATGGAGTAAATGTCATTTCAAATAAAGTTAACCATAACGGATGAAATAACTGATGTAATTTTAAGAAGTGCAAAAAGTCCCTATTTATTCATTTTTAAAAATTAAGTCTGATTTTTGATAATATTGTCTCGACAATTGTATATCCATGGCAACCGCGCGACGGTCGCCATAAATTCCATAGAATACTATGTGTAGAAATTTGGAAAAATCAAAATTTCCCGATAAATATTGACGACAGGTTTGGAACATACTTAAAAAGATGACAGGTTTTTGAATCATAAATCCAATGTAATAAGAATATAGGGGTGTGCTGTTTGAAAACGAGAGATCTTGTGTTTTGAATATCGGGTAGTTTGGAGTATTTTAAAAATATCCTGTTTCTTCAAACTGTGGACTGTTTGGTTAATAATGCAATCATCATACTTCAGGGAAACTGATACTGCATTTTTTAAATAAAATATGTTACATCAGTACAAAGATTGTTTTTTTTATAGACTGTCTGTCTACTTGACATTAACAACTTTTTTACAATAATAATAACACCAACGTTCAAAGCATACTTCTCGTTCCTGGAATGATTGTCAGGATTTTGGATGTGTTACGAACGAACATATCCTGTATAACGAAGAGCAAATATTCCATTATCCCTACCAAATATCAGGTGTCTGATGTATCAATCATCTATCAATTTTGGACCCAAACATCGTATGACAAAAAAAAGTTTATAATAACACACAGAATCATGAAATAGAATCAATTATAGAGTATTCAATTTGAAAAAATCATACTTTTTCACGACACACCCTGTATACTCCCAAATATTTGCTTTTCACTCCTTTACTCTGTGGCACGTATGATTTTGATACTGATTATTATCAGATTTCCAAAAACCTTCTTAAGTCAATCTTTGGGACACTCTGTATATATTCTAAAGAAAGGTGTCATTATGAAATTCCCGGACCAGCCGGATCTGCAATCCTTTAATAATAATACTATGTTGAAGAAGATCGATAATTAGGTTATAAACCCAGAACGCACAATTAGCCCGATGACCTTAGAACGAACAAATATTTGGCTTGAGCGCAATTATCTTATAACATAGAACGACTAGAATTAGCATATATACCAGAACATAGGCAAATTATTGTGTGTCAGCACATTGAACTCCCTAATCACACATATCTACAGAAAAAATGATGTTTCTGAACCAACATCTATTTTTAAGTGATCTCGACCTCCCAAATCCGAAACTGACCTTAGTTTATCACATCCAAATTATTCACAAACCGATATCTTGGAATGAAAAAAAATAATAATAAAATAAATAATGATAGCATACGAGGTGCCCTCTGAGTACCTCATTAAAACTGATACGGAATTTTGATTTCTCACCTAAAAGAACCCGGAAACCCAATTTTGTGCGTAAATTCAATTTTTGCACAAGCTTTGAAAAAATCGAAAATCAATTGTCCAATTCAACCTGGAATTCAACTGTATATCCGAAACGAAGCCCGATAGCACATTTTTTAATGAAGTATCAAAATTAGTTTGTGTCCGACCAATAACCTCCTGACACTTTTTTTTTTCGAAAATTAGATAACTTGCAAAAATATCTTACGTGATACACAGAAATGGATGAAAAAATTGGAATCAGCACATCAACATTATTTAAAAACACCTATCCAATATATAACATCTCGCAAAAAGTTTCATTTTGTAGACCTGTGTGATTTAGGTTGAAGGACAACAGATGGTTCTATCTGTGTTGTCAAATGTATTCGTGTGTTTTCATAAGTGACTACAGGTTTATGGAAGTTATTTGTTACGCCAAAAAAGTTTATTATCACTAGTGTTATGATTGGCAACTAGAAAGATCTCGTTTCAACCCACGCAGAGTATTCTCGATTTAAATGTGTTACCTGGAATACAAGGTAGCTACTTATTGAAATTGGAGTTTGGCAAACTCACTAGAACTCCTCTCGACCTTCAATGTTGAGACAGAGAAAAGAGGGACGTCATTTTATATCTAGTTTTTAGAAAATCATTAGTAATAATGATAGTCTTGTAATGCCTGATATGAATCTAATGATCAATTTTGTACATAGCAATGAGCGTTATATCTACATCACGTTATACATCATAGACATTGTGCCCTATGATTGCTTGCTGATGTTTCATTCGCTAACAGCTTAACCATTGTGAAACGGATATTTGAAATTAACGTAGACGTTCAATCATAGCCTATTATCAAGGTATGATTATTGCCGAGTAAAAATTAAATCCTTTATCATAATAAAGTGAAACAGGAATAGATTTGTGGTTATAGTTGAAGAAAGATGCTGTGTTGAGCGAACATAATTTAGAACCAAGACACTTTATTAGAAAGGCAAGTCAAATGGACGGATTGTATGATTCTACACATTGTTCTTCAATTCATTCATACATAACCGAACATTTTGTAGAGTCATAATTCATATTGATTGATGATTGGCATCCCTCATAAGTTGATTCAGTGCTTGCTCGCAATAAAAGTAACCCTTCATTCATCGGTAATCGCGATCAGTATTTACCATGTAGTTCGAATCATTGAACATTGAACTCTCTCGGATATTATTTTATTTTCAATTTGATCCGGCTCTAATTGCACCGAACGCACGGAATGGTGCCAGTCTTTATTTTTAAAACAAATTTGATGGATGGAGCGGAATATAAGCCACCCGCGGGACTCTGTGGTAATGCATACCTTGTTACAAAGTACTGAAATATGTAGATCCATTAACTCTAAAAGCTTATGCCGGGCAAACTTCTGTCTGAAAAAAGTTCAATTGTTCGATTTTGTTGCGGTTTTGGAAATCATTCCCTCAGTTCGTCATGGTTTTCAAATTTTCATATTACTCAAACATTAATTTTGTCGTGATATACATTCTCCTAATTACAAATGATAAGAATGACTCTCCATGAAGAATTATTTTTGCTCAGTTAATAACTTGCCAAATTAGAAGTTTTTTTCTGGATTCCATCAATTTTGTCACTATTTTAGAACTGCTTTGTCACAAATATATTGTATTCACGACAATAAAGTAAATTTGACTGGATTTGATTTGATAGTCACTCAATTAGTCGGACAACTGTTTCTCTGTATCAAAGTGACCTTCAATTGGAAATTTGAACTGCTTGTCAATCCGCTGGTAATTTTATCATCCAAAGTTTCCACGGAAAAAATTATCTCATAATTTAGTATTTGTACTAACATTTTGAAATGGAGTGATATAAAAAATAGAAACCCTCTCATGAGAAATTGGATTTAAACATGCTGTTAGGATTTTGTGGTACATCGACAAGTCCAAGAAAATTGGAATTTGGTCCATTAACCATGATATCCTTTCTTGATGTTTATAATGTATCTCTTCTGGCTTTCAAATTCTCCCATGCTATCTAAGCTTCGTCTATTTGTAAGTAGCGCAATTTTTGCGAACTTTCTTCTGAAAGGAGATTCCATGATTCATGTCAGTACTAGTATTAATAACTGCTGTCAAATAATGATCGAGTTCTCCCAATTAAGTACGCAAGAATGATGAAAGTTGAATAAAAAATAATACAAGTGAAAAGTTTCGTGACTGGCCAAGTTTTCAATGATGAGACGGGTAGCGGAGAGGCAGTCACTGACTTTTATTGACTGCTTCCCCACTACCCTTATCTTATCACTTGAAGAATAATATCAATGACAAATCTTGATGTTTTTATAACAAACACTCCGCCAAGAAAGTATCGCATCACAACACAACACACTCAAAAGTTTTATTGGCTCTTGGTACCACATAATTATAAACAACTTCCAGAAGACATCAAGGAAACATATGACCACAACACTTTCAAGATACGACTGAGGTCTTGGATAACGAAATCTTCACGTCATTCTTCATACGCTACATCACTTTTTTTTCAAAATTGAAGTTTCCAGCCTCACAAAAATTTTCAAACGAACAGAATTAATCATTTCTCAAACTGATGATAGTATGAAAATTTGGTGAGACACGTCAATTTATATATCGAGGGGGACAACTTTTGAGATATCTAATAATTTTCTAGATTCAACCCCCTCACTCTCAGGATAACTACCCCCGAAATTTCAAAAAGCAGCCTCCGCTTATTCCGCGATTTTTGAAATATTTATGCTATTCTTGATAAGTTGCATCACTTTTTTTTAAATTGGACTAGATAACCTCAAAATTGTTTCCAAACGGACAGCAATAATTATAATTTCCCAAACTGATGACGGTATGAAGATTTTGTGAAAGATATCAATGCAGATATCAAGGGAGACAACTTTTGAGGTGTCAGCTGTCATATTACTTCCAACCCCCTGAGCTCCAGGGCGCCTACCTTAAGATTTTGAATAAAAACTTCTATTTCTTTTGTCATTTTTGGGTTCTCCATGTATCTCTAGAATAATTCCCTTTTTTTTTAGTTGGAATTCTCAATTTCACAAACAGAACAATCTTGAGGTTATGTACTTTATTTTTGAAAAAAAAGTGATAAAGTTTATTGAGAATTACATGAAGATTTCAAAAATCGCGGAATAAGTGGAGGCTGCTATTTAAAATTTCAGGGGAGCTACCCTGGGAGTGAGGGGGTTGAATCCAGAACAATATTGGATACCTCAAAAGTTGTCCCCCTCGATATCGAAATTGACGTGTTTTGTTTGTTGTTTTCATACTATCATCACATCAAAGAATAATTAATTCTCTTATGTAGCCTATGGAGAATAACGTGAAGATTTCAAAAATCGCAAAATAAGTGGGGGTTGCTATTTGAAATTTCAGGGGTAGCTATCCCGGGCGTGAGAGGGTTGATTCCAGAAAAAAAAAACAGATACCTCAAAAGTTGTCCCCCTCGATATCTAAATTGACGTGAAATATGTAGTATATTTTTGGACATTTTGATTACAGATAAACGACATATGAAAAAAAAAACGCATTTTTTATTATTTATAACTGAACAGTAATGGAATGTTATTTATTCCGAGACCACATAATAACAAAATCGATGTTACAAAAAGATAATTCTTGTGCGTGATGCGATTCTTTCTTGGTGCAGTGTATTTTGAAAGATAGATAGTATAGGATTGTGTGCTCAAATCATATCAAAAATGCTTTATTGTCAAGGATAGAAAGTCTCGTGCTGGATAATACATTCTCACCAAAATAAACAAAACTGAACTGGACAACTCAAAACAGAATGGAAAAGTGAATGATGATAATTATTCATAATTTTGAATAGAAAATGAACACACACCATAGAACAGGAATAGAGCAGGCTAACCTAGGGCAAAATTAAGTTAAAACCTATTTTAACTTGTTGCAGTATTTTTGTTTTTGAGCCGATTTTAATTTAATTGGGACATTGTGTGAACACATCAAAACATATTATGAGTTAAATCTGACTAAACATATTTTTTTTCTAATTGAAGATGATCTGTTCTTTAATTATTAAAGAAAATTTTAATATTTTAAAATGAGCATGATTCTCATAGTAAGTATGGGTTCCAACAGAAACTACATTTTTGCTATAAAAATTAATTGTGAATATGGCCTCTTCATTGTTGACGACAGCTTGAAGCCTTCGCCGCCACTGACTTCTAGAGTTGTTCTCAATCGTCTGAGGAAAATGTTTACAGCAGAATAAAATTATCTGCTCTAATTCTCCTGTGTTTCTGAAAATAATATTATCATGAACCATAGCTTCTAAACGACGTTCAATCCACTGGGTTTAAATCTGGACTGTTACGTGGCCAGAAACTTGATTCAATAAATTGATGGCAATTTTCTTGAAGATAACGAGTGGTAGATGTCGAGATATGCGATGGAACTTCGTCTTCTTGGGAACTTAAATAATCCGAAATCGCTTTCATTGAATATCTGAATTTATTTTTATTCCTGAACCCACAAAAATAATGTTTATTTTCCCAGCATTAAAACAGTAAATCCGTGCTTTTGCTAAGAATTTCGGGAAATACGCAAAATTTTTGTTTTAACTTGTAGACGGGGTTCTCAATAGCTCAACTTTGAGTTTTATGGAAAATCAAGAGTGCGTCTACCTCGCCATCTTGAAAATAAGGGCGCTGTGTTTTTTCTGTCCCTATGAGAATAATAGAAAATCTGTAGGGTGATTCCTCAATATGACATGTGCATGAGAAAAATTCATATACCTAGGACGAGAGTTGTGCATAATTATAGTTCCAGGAACTTTTTTTTCATTTATCTTTTTGCTTATTTTATTATGAAAAAATATATAGGGTGATCGGCTACAACATGAAACAAAACGTGTGTTGCAGTTACTATCACTCGAGCTATTACTTATTTGGGTTTTGTGAACCACTGCTGTTTAACGGTGTTAACGGGGAGGAGGGGGGGGAAATCAATACACGATCATCAAACGGGTTTTTCTACGACTGTCAATTTATATCTTTATTATACAGGGTGTTCATTGTAAAACGAAATATTTTTCACGAAATATTGGATTGCGCTATAGTTCAACCCTTCGACCTCCAAAGCTACCACCCTGGAGTTTTTAAATGGGAGTATCGGTGGTGTATAAATTTGAAATGAACATCCTGTATACTCGATGAGGATTTGAAAATGTACTCCATTGTCCATTGTGATACTTCTTTTTCCATTTATTTCGGATCTAGTTTCGCACGAGTTGTCTAGCAACGAGTATACTTCCACAATTTCATCTTTTGCCATATCAAGGAATCTTCCTGTAGATTTTGGGAATGTTATTCTGAACAATTTTGTTTCCATGATATTTAATCGTTAACATGGCACTTGTATTTTTTTTCGCTGGAGCATTATGAGTTTTTTTTTCAGAGATCTTTTTACTTGTTTCTTTTTGGTTTTTAGTTGCAATGCAACTGGGATTATACAAGGTTATTCACGTTGATTTGGATTCTACCGTCTCTTGGCAACCCAGATCAAGGTGATGTCCCAGTAATGTGATTTTTAGAGACTGAGTAGCGCTAAAACGGCTGAACCAAATACCAACATATATGATATATTTGGAATGAGAAGAAAATGATATATCATTCTACCGAAAAATATACGGTGTGTCACATCTGAAAAATACCATGTTGTGTGGTATCGGATTCTGAATATCCATGAAAAATACTGTCACAACGTGAGTGTCCTGCGCTTCACCAAGTGATCCGCTGTCTGACTTGAGAACGTAGCGTAAATCAAAGGGCTCGACGACTGGAATTAACTCTACGTTTATTCAATACAATACAAGACATTATTATTTAGAGCAGAGAGAGAGAAAGCGCTTTTCAAAGAGGTAGGCTGGCAATAAGGCACTGAAATGTTTCCCAAAAAGGGTTCTATGCTACCAGCACTACCTCTCGACGGACCAGTGTTAGCACTGATTCTATTCTATTCCTATTAAGAAATTGGAAAAAAACAAGAAATTTGATGAATACTTTTTAATTTTTTTTTTGTTTTTTTCAAGGAAAAATGTATAACCTTTCAAAAAATATATAAAACAATATATCATTTCGTTTGTTTTTTTTAGAAAAAAATTCAAAAATATGCTACAGCGGCGAAGGTAACAAATTTCTCTTTCATATGAGCTCAAGTTTGTCAAAATTGGTCAAGCGAAAGGGGAGAAATCTTCGTTTGTTTAAAAAAATAATTGAACTTCTCCCACCACTTTAATTTGATAGATAGAAAAAAATGGTCAAGTCAAAAAGTGTAGGTAAATAGTCAGTTAATATGAAAATAATACCATCGATATATTTTCATTTGGCAAAATTCTATAAAAATCGTAATTTCTACTTGGTGTTGATTGTTACTCCCTCTAGCGACCATTTCAGAAACTTGAAAATATTTTCCAAGTTTTTTTCATGGCCGTTTAAGTGATACAAATTTTTACCGCAAGCTTCTATGATGACTGGTTTTCCAAATAGAGTAGCTCGCATTGTTAGTTGCCCACCCTGTACAACCTCAATTCATCTGTCAGTCCATACTAAGCACGTTAAAGATTGAAGTTTGGGCACTCTGGACGTATGATTGTACCCAGAAGCACACTAACGGTCCCCATCATTATCCAAAACATGGAACGACAGCCCATTTTTGTCGATTCTCAGAAGGTTATTGTAGATAATGCTCAGGTTCTGGTAATCACTTATGTGCACCATCTCCAGGAAAAGCCTCTTGTGGGAGTTGTTGGATCTCGCCAATACAGACACATCGTCAAAATTGGGGTTTTATCCCTCATTCAAATGGTGTTGTGTCTGATGTTTGCGTTTGCAGTCTCTCTTATGGGATGCCAGTTTGGATGAAATTTTCTGTAAAGTTTGACCAACATATGAACACTCACACTCTGTGCAGGTTATCTTGTAGACCACATTCCTCATATCCTCAATGGAGAATGGTTTTCTAGGTGAGGCAGAAGCATAATTGTTTTTCAGCCACTGGTGCGGCAAGATGCTCATCATCATGAGCCGGAGGAGCTACATGTTGTTCATAGTACTACTACTATTACTTTCATAACTAGTCATAACAAAATACATTACATTTGGAAAAGCCTCAACAATTCTTTGAACACACCACACCAATGTCCCGATTTAACTGGAATCGGCCTGAAAATAAAAAATAATACAAGTTAGAATAGGTTCCAACTTAGTTTTGCCCACACTGTAAGCCAAACTGAGCTGAAAAACTAAAAACAGAATAGATGTAAGCAAATAATGATGATGATTTATTATTTGAATAAAAAATACTTGAACAACATAGAACAGCCCAACTCATCAAAATAGACGTACAAAAAAAAAGGTGATAAGACATATGCACATGACAAAGAATAAGATTGAAACACAAAAACATGCTTGAACAGAAATGATAATGATAAGAGTTGACAGAATATTTCAAAAGGTTCTGGCGTAGACTCCTCAAGTTCATTGAGGGCAACCTTCAAAAGTTAGGCAGATGGTTGGACAATTAACGACCTTCAAACATAATAGAGATGCGTATCGATGAAGATGCTGGAATCGGCAATGGCAGGTCATGAGAACGTCGAGTATTGTAGATATTTTCAGGCTTGGACACTTTGAAGTCTAGGCGTCGCGGCAAAAATCGACCGCGTTAATAGCAAATTGACCATACAACAGGTAACTAGAAGCGCAAACGCCAAAGTAGGATAGCATCTGACTTTTGCCACGCGATCAGATTCCGCATGCGACGGATTACTGAAATCGAACGTGTAAATGCTTCAATTTCGACGATTCCGCTCCCGCCGCTACACACAAAGATTGGTGTATTAAATCGAGGGAGAACAATTATGTATAAAAGTCTCTTGCGATCTCTGTCGCCTGTGTGAATGGGGTAGCGATGTAGTTGTGGCTAGGCAGAATCAAAGCAACTAACCGTACGGCAAAAATCGCCCCGTGTTAATCTACCTTGATAGCATAACATCCAGAAAATGCTTTTTTTGTAGAGCAGGTAGAGTTGGCCATCAATGGTCAAACTCAAGAACTTAGAGTCCAATCGACAAGGCAGATGCACGTGTTTTAAGTCTAGCCCACCAGAGTCATTCTTGAAGCCAACAACATGAATCTTATTGATATGTAGTCTAAGCAAATTAGCATCTGACCACTGCTAAACATTCATGATGTGAGTACTCATAGTTTTCTCCAGTATCGCCACGTTTTGCTATTGTAAACTCATCCCTTGTATCCAAAGACATCAGGTCGTTGATGTACAAGAGGAAAAGAATCTGTCCCAAAACTGAGCCCTGTGGAAAACCATGATTCATAGTATTGAAGTTTGAGTATGACGAGCCAGTCAAGACTAATAGCTTGCGATCGGATAAGAACGAGGATAAGAATAATTCGAACCGCTTCAGAGACACTCTCTGAAAATCGTAAAGCGGAAGCTTTTGTGACAGTAATTGATAGCTAACACAGTCGGATGCCTTTTACAAATCGCAGAAGACTGCCGCCACAGAACCACCATCATTAACTTCAAGGTAGATTCTTTCCAGGAACCGAAACATATCCGTTGTTCCTAAATTTGACTGACATCAAAATTGGTTAGAATGATGGATATTGAAGCGACTCAAGAACAAAATAATTCTATGCTTGACGAGCTGTTCAATGCTTAGAGAGACAGCCAAAAATATTAAGCTGATATCCGAAGTTGTTCATGGTTCAGGATCTATTTACCTCTGATTTTCTGTATTGGAAAAGTCTCATCAAAACACGCCCTCAAAGTATCATAAAAGTCAACTATTAGATGGTTCATGAAATTTTCCCGAGTACAATATCCTGATTGATGAACTTGTTGAAGTTTTGGGAACCAAATATGCGTCCCTGCTTGCTTTCAGGTCTAGCTTTGAAAAACTGAATTCGTATGGAAGCTAGAATCTTTTTATATGGTCAGAAAGTCCAAATTCTCAGAAGTAAAATCAATGTCACCATTCTTGATATTAGAACAGAAGTAATAGTCAATTGAACTAGACGAATTCTTACTAAATCGTGTTCGAGAGTGGACATGCATGATAAATATGCATAATGATAGTAAGGACGTAAGGTTGATCCTACACTTGGATAATACATCAAGAAAGTTATTATTGAAATCACCCTCAAGCAAATATTGCAATAATTATCTGGAACCAGGAACAGTGGATGCTTCAACTTTGCTAGAAAACTACATACATCAAAAAGTTTACAACAAACCATCACCATCATAAGAAAGCCACCATGGCTCCAACGAGATCTACAGGAGTTCGTCACCATACTATATCCGTGCATGACAAAAACTTGATGATGCCCCAAGAGTAAAAGAGGTTTACACGTTTTGTTTTGTATATTTCTGAAAAAAATCCTTAGAGATCCTTGCCAGTCAGCGTTTACTTCAACCCCCAACCATGACACCTAAATGGTTTCAGAGAAGTCTCAAGAAGTTAGACTTCTTCAAATATCATATCCACACCATCACGCTTTGTCACGTGTGAATTGTTGATATTGATTTGTGCTGATGATGAGATTATTGCTTGATTAAGAGAAAGCCTTTCGTGTCATCCGGCTTTAACATGGATTAAACTTGTATATCAGCTAATTTTTTAATCAATAATAGAAGTACAGTTGGAATTTACTATAAGAATGAATGGCTGTCGACAATTTGTTTTGAACAAACAAAATTCATGGATAAAAAAATTTCGTTTGATCATCACACGTGCATGCTTGCAGTATTACTCTGTTGCATTTGGAAATCCATGCACATGCGAAGATTATCACTGTTATGTTATTTGGATGAGTAAACTGCGCTTATGTTTGATGTCTTGAACATACATATAGAAAATGATAAACTTATAAACGCTTTCATACAAATAACCTATTCAAAGTGAACGTCAAAATTATATAGCTCAGTGATCTCACATTCAGAATAACTTCTTCCTGAGATAGTTTCAAGCTGTAATATGTGCCGGTATTTTTAATGTAAAGGGTTAGATCTTTCACAAACAGTCAGAGTTGCAAATGGAAGGTGCCCCGGGGCTGGCCACTGCAAATCAGTGCAGCCCTAATTCGCAAATTCGTTCGAATATGTTTGTGGGAAAACGAGCAGCCCTTCCAATTGCCCAAGGCTTAATTTTCGTATGTCCGAGTTGAGTGCCTCCTACCGTGAAAAGAATAACCACGATCGTTCGTTGTTTGTTTTCCGCCGCTACAAAGCAATGCATAATTTATTTAATGTGCTATGTCTGGAGCGGGGTTCTCTCTAGTTTTGTTGTATCTGAGATGTGCGTTCAGTTTCTATTGCTGGAATAACTGAGTAATGTAAGGTTGACATTCAAATCCACTTCGAAGTGGAAGTTACAGATTTCCGCTTGAAAAACTGTAATCATATGCTACCATCTACATTGAAGAACTTGTGTTCAGAGTCACGCTTACACCCAATTCAATGTGGATGGAAGCTGTGTTCAAAGTCACGCTTACGCCAGATCCAATGTGGATGGAAGCTTATGATTTCCATTTATCAAGGGGAAATCTGTCATTTCTACTTTGAAATCGAATGAAGCTCAGGAATAAATACGCACACTCTTTCATGTCTTTTTGGGAATAACTGATGCATTTCACATTCACATATCTTTTTCAGTACACATATACAGGGTGAGTCAAAAATAATGGTTGAACATTACGGTATCATTTCAGGAGCTCAAAATATCACGAATAATGATGTATGTTTTTTTTGTGTCAAGAAAAAGGAATATTATCCTATTTTTGCGCCCACTCGCGGTATCTCTAGTGACATAAGTTTTTTGTGTGCCGATTTATTACATATCTGATAGCATAGTTGGAATTCCTCAGAGAGGAATACTTGTAAGTTTCCGAGAAAAACACTTCGTACGTAAAGTTCAATCAATTGAGAAGAGTCACGGTAGAAATTATACGATTGGATAAGATAAACTTTTGATCTGGAATTCCAGTTAAACATTGGTACAATTGCTTTTGAGATCTCCGTTCTATCCAGATCATTCTATAAAAAGCAGTATTCTGGTGCTAGTTTCACCCAAATTTAACCAAGTTTTATCAATCATTTTATAAAATAAAATGAGTTCACATGCGATATCCTTCTGCTAACTTTTATCAAAGGAGCTCGTTCTAAGGAGTTTCTTGTACGGATTTTACTTATACCGCAACGTTTCTCTGTTGAGAACACGATCCAAATTGTTGGTCCTCTTCTTTTGTTTATTAATTATTAACGTCTAGCTGCCGCACTGCATACTAAAGTATGGTTACATCGTATTCCTTTGGCACATTATAAACCTAGATACTCGTTATCCGGACTTTCCCTCAAGTTTCGAGGGTTTTTATTGCACCACATGACGAATAAGTTTGACAAGGTATTTTTTTGTATCGACCTATTGATCTATTGTTGAATAAGATTATTTTGCTTATTTTAAATTCTTACCCTTCAACACTGTTTAAAAGTTAGATTAAGCTATTATATCAATTACAAGAAAAAAGACCAGACAATTTTTTTATATTTTTTATCCGAAAACGCAAAAAGCGCTTCAAGATTGCTCTTTTTCTATTCAGATTGCAAAGCAACTATAGTTTTCGTTGAAATTAATGTCATGTTACGCCCAGGGCCAAATGAACATAATTATCTACACCTTTGAGTACGGTTCTATGTAGAGTGGTGGAAGGCATAAACCGTCAAAATTTAATTATTTTATTAACCAAGCATATAATCACCAAGTTAATTTTGTGTTTCATCGAGAAATGGAATGCGGTGTTGAATCAAGTCATTATCAAGAGTGCTGGTAGGAAAAGGATCAAAGTATTGATGTTCTGGAGCTCGAATTCCTCGATACACCGGAATAATAGAGGTCTACATCATTTTGATGAAGTAAGTTCCAAATCTGTGTACATAAAGAAACGGCTAAACTTGCTACTCGCAGAAAGTATGCCAAGTAGCAAGACTGAAAAAGTGCCTGCTACCGATAACAGCAGCTCTAACCTCTCACATAGACTTGCATAATTAGAAAAATAGCTTCTCAAGTTTCGATTGGATACGACCGGATTCGCAGATCTCCTCTAGAAAAAGCTTTTTAGCGTCAAATTAAGAACACCCTGTATACAGGGTGCCACAGAGTCGAGTGCATGCATGGGGATCTCAGTTATTATAAGAGATACAGGGTCGGTTAAATCGATGCAAAGTTGCGCACTTTTATAATCAAGAAAATGCAATTTGGAAATTTGAAAAATTCCGAGTACTTCTGGAGATATTAAAAAAAAAACGAAATTTCGGAAAAACGTTTTTATCATTTCCTGCGTTTGTTTGAAAAAATATTACAAAATAAATTACACTTTGTCATTGCCACTCTATCTTCTCTACTAGATGGTGGTGTAAAATTGAAAATCTGAGGTTTCGTCCTCGAGCTGCCATCATCAACTTTATTTTTTTAAATACGGACTAGGATTTTATTTATAGTTATCTTTTGACGTCCTTGAGGCATTGAGGTAATAAGATTAGGGTGTAGAGTGATGGGTTGCCTTGGCAACCTCAATTTTTTCAATTATTATTCACCTATTATGGTTATTTTCAATATTTTGTTCAAATGGCAATATTTTTAAACACTTTTGCAGACATTGCTTCAGGTTATATCAATTTTTTTCATTTTCAATGTCATTTATGGATTCAATTTAATTTCATAACATTTATCGTTTTTGGATGTTATTTCGCCTTTGGTTCAGTCACTTAGTTTTGTTTAGTTGTGCAGGTTTTCTCATAAGGATAACGTGTCGAATAATGAAGGATTTATGAACCAAAGTAGCCTAACTGATTTTCTCTGGTATTATTTTTCAGATGAGTATTTTTTTCGACGGTTGCGATACCTCAATGCATTAGGGACGTCAAAAGATAACTAAAAATTAAATAAAAATCTGGGTCCATTTTAAAAAAAAATTAACTTTAAGAAGGCCGCTCAAAGACGAAACGTCAGATTTTTAATTTGATACCGCCATATTGTAGAAGAGAAAAAGTGGCAATGAGAAAGTGCAATTTATTTTAAAATATCTTTTCAAATAAACTCAGGAAATAATAATAACGTTTTTGCGAAATTTCGGTTTTTTTAGAATATCTTCGGAAGTAGTGGGAACTTCTCAATTGTCAAAAAGACATTCTGTTGAGCATAACAATGTGCAACTTTGCATACATTTGATCGACGCTGTATCTTTCATAGTATCTGAGATTCTCATGCAGGCACAGGAATCTGTGGCACCCTGTAGAGTTATAAAAAAATAAGAAAGTCGGAGTATCTTTGAACTTCTTGTATTCTTGTATGTATGTCAAGATTGTTTTTTTTGCCATGAAAAATATACTGGGTCTACCCCCTTCACACATTATGATGAAAGCGGTACAGGTTGATTTTTTGGATTCGTGTATTTTGTGAATGAAGCTTCTCTTAACCTAACCTAAAATAAAGATAAAAGAAAATTTGGGGTGAGAAACCAGTGTGGCGAAGTCCATCGGTGTTAGTCTGTTTTTCAGGTTGAAATATCTACACTAAATGTACTAACGCGTTTGGTGAATTTTCTTTACACTGATAATTATAAGCTACACCAGCAATCTGCACTACACGAACCTACACCGAAATAAGAAGCACACCTATATTGTCAACAAAATGCGTATTTTCATATGATATTTGTAATGGGCAGTTTTCTTCTTGAAGTGCATGACATAATAATTGATCAAAATTCGGAAGTATTTTTAACGATGACCCATGTTTTACTAGCTAAGTCATCATTAGACCGGTCAAATTGAGGAAATACCATTTCAAGGTAATATAGAATCATCCATGCCAATTTTTCAGAATCATGAATGTTGATTTATACAGGGTGTCCCAGTAAGAATGGGACATATGGTAATAGCAGATTCCCAACACAAAAATATTGCGATTGGCCCTAGCTTGTCTATCCCGAAAGTTGATATAAACAGATATACAGGGTGTCAAAGTTGAATTTCAATTTTGGAAATATTTGAATAACTTTCGAAAGAATTAAGTTACATTGATGAAATTTGGCACGCAAAAAAGGGATTTTTGACAAGAAAAATTTAAATCTTGGCACGGAATTGCTTTTACTTGTAGGGGGCGCCACTCACACACTTTTGACTCATTGAAATGGTCATAACTTTTTTGTACACTCTCGTACATTTTTTAAAATCGAAAAATCAATTTTCCATTATATTTATATGAAAAAGTTATACGTTATAGAAGTTGCTAGAAGTAACCTTTTTCAAGATATTTGAGCTTGAAGTAGTCCATGCAATGTGCATGGTTTTGAATGGAAAATTTTGAAAATAAACAAAGGGGGCTTTGAAAACTGCGTTTGACATTAGCATGACACGTTTGACATTAGTTTGAATAATCAATGTTTCTTGACTAAAAAAAAATTAATCTTATCTTATATTTAAAAAAAAGATGTTTATTTTGATTTTTTTTTTATTTTTTTTTTTTTTATAAGAAACATTGAACATCGAGACACATGTCAAAATTACCGTGATAACGGCGTTTTCGATGCCCCCAATGTTTATTTCAAAATTTTACATTAGGCACCACATTGCATGTATTACTTTAAGTGCAAATATCTTGAAGAAGGTTACTCCTTTCCACTTTTACAAGGTGGGCAAACCTTTTTCACGTGAAAATGGCAAATAAATCAATTTTCAATAGAAATAAATGGTTGAGTGCGTACAAAAAAGTAATGACCATTTGGATGAGTGGAAAGATGTGTAAGTGGCACCCACTACAATCTGCTATCACCGTATGTCACATTATTTTTGGGACACCCTGTATATTAAGCATATATGACGTATTATCTATACCGGGACTCAAGGCTGACCTTGCATTAGGCCATGTATGGCTGAGCGCAGCGCGCTCTTCGTGGTGTATCAATGGAACGCTAAGCCATATGAAACAAAGTTTTTGACAAAATTTATTGAAGATACCAAAATAAAGGTTTTTACAAGTTTACAGCTCGCATTTCGCAGTTGACCCTCTTATTTGGCTTACATGACTAGAGTATATGGCAAATGCATTTCCGAGAATCACATGTGTCTAAGGAATACCCAAAAAAGTTTGTGGGGGTGGAGCAAACAATCCTAATATCAAGATATCTCTTAAATCCAACAGCATTCTGACAAAAACGAGACCAGAAAGCCAACAACAAAAGGATTGCGTGTAGCAAGTCTCCTCAGCCTTTTTTTTTCTTAGAACTAAGAAACATAACGCTGACCCATACTAAACCAGATGAGTGAAACCAGGAGGTCGGATGTCGTCCACGCCTTGGTTAACATAACATCAAGATGATTGAATTCCGAAAATATACAATTTGCATACATTTTCAAATGACTTGAAATTGTATATACGTATTCTTGACAATATTAGAAAGTCATCAGCGATTTTTTTTCTCCAAAATACCCAAAAAGATACTGAATAAATTAAACAAAAAAAAAATGCAAATTTCAATGTATGATCGAAAACGAGGAGGGGCCATATTACCCTCCCGAGAGAGAGAGAGTCATCTCAGTCAATACGCCAGACAAAGATAGATAATGTATTTGGTGACGTAGTGGATGTTGATTGGCGCTCTTTAATCGGTGATAACTACATTTAAAGAGGCCGTAGGTTGATTTTTCAAACACCAATGGCATCAGTACTCACTAATGCTTATATTTTTCATATTTCCAAAAAATGTGCAAATTGTCCATCTGATCTGCGATGTGAGTCTTGTGAAATACTTCATGAGATCCGTATAAAAATCTTCAAGTTTATGAGTGTACTGAATATCAAACTAAACCGTCCCTCAGAAGCGCCTACCTTATCGTTCGAATAATTTGAGAGGTGATTCTACATTAAAAAATAAGAAATCGTTTTCATATAAACAATGGTTTGAAAATGCATAGTTTTCAAGATTCAAAGTTCAATTTCTATTTTTGTTTTATTTGAATAAATCCCATAATAAACCTGATAATTTAACAAAAAACAAATTATCCTTATCTTGTATATATGAAAAAGTTTATTTACTGTTTCAAATAGTCATAACTTTTCCCCAACCCCGTATCTTTGTTTTGGTTGAAAAAAATGTTATCATTTGGAAGTTGCTATGAGCAACCGTTTTCGAGATATCTGCACTCAAATTAATTCATGCAATGTGGTTTTGAATGGCAAATTTTGAAAATAAAGATAGGTGGCTCTGAAAATGGCATTCTCATGATATTTTTGACCGATGTATCTTTAAAAAAAAACTGAAGAATAAAAAAATTAAATAAACTAAAAAAAAAAAAAAAGAAATCTAAAATTAAATATAGGTATCTTTTTTTTGATAAAACATTGAGCGTTTTCATGGTGTATGGTATCATGAGACCATTCCAGTTTGGTCTGTCATTAACGTCACTTTCAGCCAATCGGCGAGCTGCAAGTAACATTTATAATGACAGACCAAACTGGAATGGTCTCATGATACTATTCTTCATGAAAACGCTCATTGAAACTATTATCAAAATAACCATGTGCTTCGTCTCAATTTTGTAAAGGGGAATAAGTTGAAATGATACGTCGCATCCTCCATAATATGGAGAATGATTAAATAAATTGATAAATAAGGTATACACATCTGCACTATCGCGAGTAATTACAGAAAAATTCGGGGTATTTTTTTTTAATTATACAGTTACACCTGGTATATCTGGTTGTTGGTTGGTTGTACACCTATATTCCACATTTTCCTGAACTGCCCTGCAGAGTGGGCGTCCGACTAGTTGGTTCGGATTAGGAATAGTTCTGCACCAAACACATGGTTGTGGTAAAAGGCCACCAAGTGGACCCATTTGTGGAGGAGACCTTTAGTCTGTTCACAAAGGATGAAGCTTTTTTTCTGTTGTCATTTGTCTGTTTGGGAATTTGAACAGTCTCTAGGTAAGTCTTACTGGTTATTTCATTTCATTAATCTTTTTTTCATAACTTCTATTTATCACCAATTTCCTTTGATCTCATTTCATTACCCTGAATTCAATTGGAGAAGTCCCGTAGTAATTGCGAATCGAACCATTTGTTTCACCCTCGTATTCTGATTCTGTATCGATCTTAGTTCGCTTGTACCTGCTAATAGTAGCCTAGTTTACACCGATAATTCATTTAGTTCGGTCCGATAGGACCTAGTGGGTGGGGATAGTGCGGTAGGACCAATGCTTGCTTCTCGCCCGTTTACACCGTTTCACAAAAATAACAATCAGCATAACCTCATAATTTTGATCCAGATCAAACCAAGTTTAGTTCGGTACACCAGCTGGCGAGTACCGAACCAAGAGCGGACCAGCTTAGTCCGCAACTGTTTACACCATTCGATTTGGTTCTGATATAGTTCGAATTTAGTACTTGGTCCGCGGACCAAGTTGTCCGTGTAAACTAGGCTAGTGCGGATTCCTGCAGCGCGCCTCATGTATCGTTGCCACTTTCACGCAAAATGTATGAGTCAGTCTTCCCTTGAAACTTAATTATTGGTTTTCCACAATTACGTGATGTTCTTCTAAGATCAAGCTTCGCAACTGGTTGGTTTATTTATATTCATTTTCTTTGGCGATCTCCATATCAGTTTACTTTTTGTTAATCTTCCTTGTAATAAAATTTCGTATGTTCTGAGAATTAATCTCAACCGTCATTCTTTTCGGTTACTTGCATTTTTGAATTCCATTTCATAAGAGGCTTTTGGAGTTTTGTTCTACTTTTATTGTAGACATCCTTCAGGGTTTTTTTTTATTAGACCTCGTCAATTAATTCCAGTGCATTGTTTTTGCTAATTTATTTGGTATTTTGAGCATTTTGGGGCCGTTGCTTTTAGCAACTTTCAATAATAATATCATTTCCACGTGAAAATCATAATGTAATCATTTTCTTCTTAAACAATGACACAGGGTTGGTCAAAAAAGCTATCACCACAAGAAAAAACTTATAGATGGCGCCACATACAAAATAGAGTGATAGTAGTGTCAATAATATTAAATTGTCAGGATGAATATAGGACTTATTTATATAGAACAAAAATAAAAATTAAACTTTGACACCCTGTATCTTGAGAGCTATGCATTTCCGGACCATTGTTTAAATAAATGAACCAAATGTCTTATTTTCTGATGCAGAATCACCCCTTAAATTATTCGAACGTTATTTCTGGACCAATCCTTTTCCATATACGACCGTTTTTGTTCCAGCATTAATGAAAGACACCACGAATAAATACGAAGTCATAAAAACTAGGTCGAATGACTTCAGAGTTTAGCAGTTTAACATATTTGTTGAATACTTGTTGTTGAATATTTTTTTCAGCTAAAACATGTAAAGCTTGAATATTTACTGTCTTAATAATTTGTTTTCGACAGAAGGAAAGGTATGTAACAGAGTCGCTATAGTTTTTGGGAAACTTGGGTGACTCCAAATTTTAGTCTACTCTAGCCATCTCCCACACTGCACGGTTGTTCTTCTATGACTCGCCCCCTTCCTGTTGCGTTGTCTCTACCTAGGAAACAACCACGTTCGAATGAGGTCCGTTGATGATGTCGGCCGATCAGAGGAACACCAAGCGATAGATCAAACTAGGTTAACATCAACATTTACGCTTCTGCTCAATCTCTATTTTCTTAGTTTTACATGTTTTGAGTAGATTTGGCAGGCATTTGGTCACGTTTTCAACAAATCCATTCAGAACCCCAGTACTTTCAACTGTTTAAAGGTTACATTGAAGGCATTGTGGGCCCTGATCAGAGAGTAGTGCCAGAGTTGACCTTTTAACTTCATACAAAAAATTCATGTCTAATCAAAAACCTAAATGCGCTACAAACAATAGCGCAAAAACTAGATTGGGAAACTCTATGGTATCCGTTAAAATTAAAATCATGTCACGCCCTGGGCTAAGCGAACAAAATTATAAACACCTTTGAGTACGTTTCCATGTAGAGTGGTTTTTAAAAAGAAATAAACTGGCAAAATTTAATTATTTTATTAACCAGGCATATAATGTTGTAGTTCATTTATGTTTCATCAAGAAATGGGATGTGGTATAGAATCAAGCCATTATCATAATCGCCAGCAGATGAAATGAGTATAAATCTGCTGGTCCGTCTCACAGTGAGTTGGGTATATGGGAATTGGAGACAAAAATCGATTTTATTATTAATTTATGTACAGAAACAACGTATTTGTATTTTTTTCGCAGAAAAAGTATACTCGTTAAAAGTTGCTACGAGATATTCGTATTTGAAATTATAAATACATGCGATTTTGAAAATATGGCGTAGGTAACCTGCTAGAAGTTAAAAAAATATTTCGTATGATTGCTACATCTTACTTCCAGTGAAAAGGTAAAATTCAAGTAGTGTGTGTGTGATGTAAACAACAACTTTCAGATATTATCAAACGAAAATGGAAAAAAATAAAGAGAAAAGATTTCAATACACTGTTGTTCTGTAACAAAGCATTTGCGGACCCATGTTCATAGGACATTCCCGACTCGAATTCACCTCAAAAAAAACGTGATGGAATTTTTTCCCCCTACCTCGCGGGACACCCTGTTGAATTGACGAAAGATTGTTTTATGTATACAAGATGTGCTCGATATAACGGTTTTTTGACCATGCATATTCTTATAGATTGTTGTTTATTGTCCCAAAACTGTATGAAAATATGGGGTATTATCTGAGCATTATTTATTCAAGGTTCAAAGGGCAAAATAGGTTCTTATTCACCTTATAGATAAAATATAGTCCAGACTTCTTTCCACCACCTTTAATTCAGAGTCATCAGGCTTAAAAATAAGAAAACATAAAATCAAGACCCAGTATTTAAGAAAAGAAAAAAACTTAGAATAGCCAAAGCATAGCATAGTCTCACTAAGAAAGATACTACGGCAGCGTAGAAGGGTCCCGGTTTTTTTTCATTTTCCGAGTTGTAACTCGAAAAAATCGATTTTTCCGAGTTGTAAATCAGAAAAATCGATTCCTCCGAGTCGAAACTGGGAAGAATCGATTCCTCACAGTTGTAAGTCGGAAAAACCGACTTAGTAGAAGAGCCAGTGACATTTCTCAATAATGATTTAGTTAAGGCCTATTTATTGAGAGAATATAGTACCGAGCCTAATTGAGTGTCATCCGAGAGGGTTCGCCCTGATTGTAGTACCTAGGGGGTAACGGCGGCTCCTGATTTATTTTTAGAGGAGGCGCAAAAATAATATTCGAATATATTTATGGCTCATCACAAAACATATAGGTACCTACCAACATCGGGATAAATTTGATCTATTCAGATGTTGGTAGGTACCTTTGTTTTGTGATGAGTCATGAATTTATCCAAATATTATTTTTGCGCCCCCCTAGAAAATACACACAACTTCAAAAGTCTTGGACCCCCCTGTTTTTTCCTCATTTCTATAGATATTAAAAATCTGGTCACAAATAAGTACTTTATTCTCTTTCCCAGTCTAGGTGCTCAGATTTTTTTTGTTGAAAAGTCATTGTGCCTTTTGACCTCCGGAAGAAAAAAGAAACACTATTGCCGGTTTCACAAAAGTGGTTTTAGAAAAAAATGGATAACTCCATTCGAAAGAGGGGCAGAAATTAAACCTATTCTGAAAATAACACTACGATTGAACTTTTCATTGGCTAAAAGCTTGAGAAATTTATCATTTTGGGAAACTTTAAAACCGCATATCTAGGCCATACAATTGTCAATCGTAGTGTAATTTTTAGGATCGGCATAATTTTTTCCAATCTTTTGAATGGAGTCATCCATTTTTTTTTACCACTTTGAGAAACCGACAATACGGGGTATAGATTGAGAACTTGTAAACATTTTAAAGGGTGAATCTTTCACTATTTTCAAGACAAAAAGTCTATACGTGAAAAAAAAAACTATTTAATTTGTTTTTTGCTTATATTTTTGTTAAGTAATATGTTAATTGGATGAAATTAGGGATACTGGGGATATTGATGACGAGAAACTCAAATGTTAACTTACTTCTTTGTTTAAAGTTAGAGGGCACCACATACAGTGTTGCTTCCGAATTTAATTAATCATAACTTTTTTGTGTCGCACTGTATGTTATTTTCGTCTATATGCCGACCTATTCTCCATTCAATTATCCATAGAAAAGGTATATTCCTGGTATGTGTCGCAAAAAACAGTCGTTTTGGATAAAAACGGCTTTGAAAGTCAACATGCCTGAATATTTTCACTTGGATCATTTTCGAGTTTTTGGAAAATTAGCGAAAACTTGTATCTTATATTGATTGATTGTAACAGACTAAGATCATTTACAAGACTGAGGTTAAACTAGTTAATAAGACTCATTCCATACTGTAATTTAAAGTATCGTTTACCGGGATGGTTACCAGTCCGGTGAATGACACTTCACATCATCAGAGACTTATACAAATTAACTTCAGTACTCCGCTTATAATGACTCTTCATCATCAAAGACTGTAAAAATGCATTGGAAGCATATGGTTTGGGTTGGTTTGGATTAGTTTGGATCAGGAGCCATTTCATGGTTTTAATCAATAACAAAACTATACAAGACACGGAAAATTTGTAGGTATCATTATTTTTTGAATTGTATATTCCTGAAAAAGGGGATGTTGGCATTTTGTCGTATATTGAAATGAAAAATTGAAATATTTTTCACATAGCAAGAGGAGGTGAAATTCACCTACGGAAACAAAAATCGAATGACCAAGCGTTTTTTTTTTTATACGAATGATACCTATATGACACAGGGCCGTTGCTAGGGGAGGAAGCATTTGGGAGCAGTGCCCGACCTTAAAATTTCCATTCCCGACTTCAAAGAAGTTTGTCATGTTATTCGTTACTTTTTATTTTTATCAATCCATCAATCCTGTTAATATTCAAAATGGCGAATATCGATAATTTGACTTACCAACCATCGATATAGTATCCAATTGAGTGAAAAAATTGCCCTCTGCCATAAAATTTGAATGATTATTAACTACATTTTGTTCAGAAGGGGTGTTTTAACAACTTCGATATTCACCATAATGGGAAGGTACTCTTGGAAAAGGGAGAGGGGGAAGGATCGACGCACAGGGAAAGCTTGAATTAAGATGAAGTTGTGGTTTCAATAAAATACCGTTTAAATTATTCAAAAGACGAATATGTTGAAAACGAGGTTGAAAAATGATGTTTTTTTTTTAGTTTTATCAAGAAAACATCATCAATTTTTTTTTGATGGTCGAACAAGTTCATTCCACGGTTAATGGATTCTGATTTTGACTTGACATTTATTCAACTTTTTGAATATTCGTCAGATATCAATTTTTACAGCAATTTCTTGAAAAGGAGAAATAATGGCCATGGAAATGTGTTTTTTGTTTTGAATAAATGATCTTTTCAAATAAATAATCCAGAACAGAATGAAAAAAAAACTTTGAAAAAATCGGTTATTTCTGGATATCTCCAGAAGCGTTCGGAATTTTCCGAAACGTTAATTTGTAAAGAATCAAATTACGCAACTTTGTCTCCATTTAACTGACATTGTGCCTTTGATGGTTAAAGTTTCGAGTCATCAATGAAATATATTCGAATTCGATACACCCTGTATTGTATACACGAAATATGACACAGAATAAGGTCAGGTACAGTGCACGAAGGGACAGAACTATCGAACCAAAAAAAGAATATTGGCATTCATCTCAGTTTTCTTGCCACTTATCACCTACTTCTTCATGGATCATCTAAAAGTCGGAGACCCAAACAGGATTGTGAAAAAACTATGCCCTACTTCAAATATCTGATGCCCGACCTCAAATTTCGTCCTAGCTACGGCCCCAATATGATATGATGGGTCTTGTCTCGTTTTAATTCTGGCCAAACCACGTGAAGTTGCAAACTTATTTTCAAGTTGCATTACTATCGAACGTATAAAAATATTATTTTTTGAGGTAATCGAAGGGTTTTGATTAATATGAAGATTTTCAAAAAATTATAAAACTCGTAATTCGTAATATTCAAGTCGATCCGCCCGTTACTAAGAAAGTTGAAACCGCTGATTCCGCCTTAACTGAATCATATTATGAAAAGTTCATTGGTCCCACGACTTGATGGGGGGTGATCCGCCACCCTGTAGGAACTGATGAGCAATCGATCCGCCAATCTCTCTGGATGATTGTAGGCTACCAAAGAACAACAGGTTGCCAATTATGGGACCGATAGAACGGTCATATCGAGAGAAAGAGAGAGTCAGTAAACGGAGAAGTATATGGAGGTGATCGTCTATTTCTCTCGTTATGACTGATTTCGATCTGGGCTTGAGAATTAGATTCGTCAAATGCTATGTCTGGACAGTGTTGCTTTATGGTATGGAGGGATGGACACTGAAGGTGAGCACTATGAACAAACTGGAAGCATTCGAGATGTGGATCTATAGGCGTATACTGAGGATTCCATGGACTGCAAGAAGAACCAACGATGAGGTCTTGAGAATAATCAATAAAGACCGCGAACTGTTAGACACCATTAAACGTCGAAAAACAGCATACCTGGGCCACGTAATACGTAACGAGAGGTACCAATTCCTGAAACTGATAATTGAGGGGAAGATTGAGGGAAAGAGAGGAATCGGCAGGAAAAAGATGTCATGGCTCCGCAACGACAGGCAGTGGACAGGACTGAGGACAATGCAAGAACTAATGCATACCATACGTAATAGGGAAGAGTGGACAAATGTGATCGCAAACATCCATTAATGGATATGCAGCAGAAGAAGAAGAAGACCATTCTATCGGTCCAAGAATCGGTACCCAGGTAGAAAATTCAGCCTTAACTGAATCATATCATGAAAAGTTCATCGGTCCCATGACATGTTAGAGGTGATCCGCCACCCTGTGGAAATCGGCAAGTTTTACTGGATGATTGTGGGCTACTAAAGGACAATAACTGGTAAAATATTCAGTCTCAACTAAATCATAAAAAGTTCATCGATCCCATGACATGTTGTGGGTGTTGCGCCACTCTGTATAGGAACTGATGACCAATCGATCAACAAATTGTTCTGGATGATTGTGAACTACCAAAGAAATACTAGTGAAAAATTGAACCGTAACTAGATGATAAAAAGATGCAATTTTTTTACATATTGAGGTCGTTCCGCCACCCCTTATAGGAACTACGTTCAGGGCGAACCCTCTTGGCTGACACTCAATTAGGCATCAGGCTTTTTCAAAAAATGTCACTGGCTCTTGTAATAATAGTTTTTACCCTAAAATGATTTTTCTTACGACTCACAACTCGAAGGAATCGATTCTTCCTACTTATTACTCAGAGTAATCGATTTTTCTGACTTAGAGCTCGGAAAATTTGATTTTTCCGAATCAGAACTCAAATAAAACCATTTTTCCGACTTGGAACTCGGAGGAATCGATTTTTCTGACTTACAACTCGGAAAAATCGACTTTTCTGACTTACAACTCGGAAAAATGAAAAAAAAATCCGGTGGCCCTTCTACGCTTCCGTAAGATACATCCATGACCGCAAACACGTTTTGAATAAGAAACGTAGCAAAAGAATATACCGGATGTTCATTTCAAAACTTCCCACCCCAGTTTTATCCAAAACTACTGATTTAAAAAAACGCCGCGACACGTCAAAAGATTTGTCAAGGTGGACGACTAGTAAAAATTACTCCTCCTCACTTCACCCTCTACCCCCCAGGGGCACCCCCTCAAGAATCTTGGAGGGAAAGGGTATCGAGTTAAAGCTTGTTTGAAAGGCCTTATCTTTATTATGACGTTTGAATTTTTGGAATCAATCGATTCGTTTTCGAGAAATTTGAAAAAATATTTGAACATTTTCAAAAAGATAATATTCGACAAAAACCGGAACAAATGATTTTTCAAAAATTAAATTTACGTTTATTGTATCTATCGTCAACGCAGAATTCCAACCATTTATTAAATCAAACCAAAAAAGGTGGCGAAGTATCTCTTTATCGTTGTACCTTTAAGTAACTTTTTTGTTATTAAGGTAACGAAATATTTCGTTACCTAGGTACTTGATTCTATTTGCTGTCAGTTGTATTGGTGACAATCTCGAAATATTTAACAATTAGTCCAACGATCGCTCGCATCCGGATGGAAGATATACTACACGCGACTACGCTTCCAATGAATGATCAGCCTGAATTCAAAATCTAAATGGAAAACAATTCTGAACGTGTTCTGGAGAGCGTTTTGGAACATACTTGTTCGGCTTCAATACAAAATTCGAACGCTCTTGAAACTATATGAATTAGCTACGACATACGTTTTTTTTCAAGTAATGACGTCATCGATGACGTGAGTATGAACCCTCGTGAAACGGACTGTAGGTACGTATTCGTATAAAGATAATAAAAACTACGTCGCTTTTTAAGCTTAAATTAAAGAAGGAAAAGTTTGAATTTATGTTTCAACCGAATTATGTCAGTCCCGAATTTCCACTAGCACCCTCCGAAGTACGAACACCATCAGCCTGAGACATGATTGTGTGGTACTCGTACTCGTAAACAATTAATAAATATTGAGTCTGACAAAAACCGAAAAAACAGCCAATAAAAATCACCATTGACAAATATATTATGTTGGGTTAAAATCCATAGTTAAAATCACTTGCGTTTCTGTTTACAAGAACGCAAGAACTACGATATACATAGAGCGGTATGCCAATTTGTCCTTTCAAATTTCACGTTCACGTTTCACGCGTGCCCGCCCTCACCAAGAAGAAAAGCTTCTTCTTCTGACATTAACTTAGGCTGGAGTTGTGAGTATTTGGTATCAATATCATAATTTTGATGGGTTTTCTATGTGTTTATGATATTTTGGAATAGATTTTGGTATAGTTTGGATTATTAACTCCATCGTGACGTCACATATGCGCCGTATCGGCGTGTATGTGTTTCGTGGATGGAACGGACTGTCAGGATGACATTCGTGACAACTGACATGACAAGGCAGGTAACAGTCAATTATTGTACTGGAAAAATGAGAAATGTACGTTTTGAAATAGGATATCAGTACGATCAGCACAAATATTGTACAAGTTCTTGGACATACCTGAAGTGTGTCTTGAAATAGCGCTTGGTGATGCCCTTTTATCGGGTGATTTCCCGAAAAGTTTTTACTGGTTTTCATTAAAAAAAAATGGGTTTGACTTGAGCGCCGAACGAATACACACATGTGCTGAGACAGACTGTTATACAGCATAGTGAGTATTCAACGGAGTAGAAGATGCGAAAAGCGCGGGAGCTTTGTACTTATAGATAGGGTATTTTTGCACTTCTGAGCAATATTAAAATAACAAAAATAGTCCGTAATATAAAAAATACTATTTTTTTTATTTTTTTTTTGTCTTTTCGCCGGTGGTGCGCGCACACGAGCGCTCTTATTGACGAGCCGCCTTTGGCAAAAATAAACACAATTTTCGTAAACTCTGCAGCTACCATACATTAATATTTGACGCATGTGAACAGACAGTTCACTGTTATATTTGAAGGATACAGGAGAGAAACACGTTCATTGCATTTCTTGACGAAAATAAACTTAACAAGTCAATCAGTACATTTCAAGGTGTAGAATACAAGTCCTATCTTTTTTTCGGTGAAAAACCTTATAATTGCATTCAAAATGTATTTTTTTTTCACTTTTCACAGAGCCCTGGAGGGGATTAAATAAGGTCCAAAACGTCGACAATAAACAATTCTGTTTTCTTTGGTCATTGCTTCTATACCTTCACCTGAAAGTCTCACACGCCGAAAAAGTTTGGTTTGGCTCCAAGCTTTCATTCGCATTTTTCTCAGAATTAACTTTCATGCAATGACGGTGTTTTTCCAAGGTACCCTTCATTTGTTTCTAGTCCACAATATTAAAACTACCCCCGTGTCTATATCTAATTTGTCTATTCAATAAAAACAAGATTGCACGATTATTTAAAAAATATTTTTCACCAAACATGAGAAGTTTTCAACTGCTTGATTGGAATAATACAGTTCTTTTATCCACTTAAAATTCCAGTGGGAATTTGGACGCTCCCTATCATGTGGTTGATAATGAGCATAGCGGACAATAATCGTAAATTTGGTTGACACTGGCACAATGGTCTTTATTAAAACCGGCAGTCGTCCCAGTGACCCTTGGGCTTTCCTTTGGGTATATAAGAACACGTGACTTGATAGAAATATTTATTTGATCATTCCTGAGACCAGTGATCGTTAATCAAATTTTATTACTATTGATATTGCATAAATGAAGCGGCAACTCTACTAATCTGGAACTGAAAGAATTGTTTTGCTTCAAAATAAAAGTGATACGAGTCATGGCACACGTCCTATTGGACCATCATTGTTTTCATGATTACTATGATAGGAATGGTTGCCTCAAACTATAATTCATATTGTTTACATTATAAAAAAGTCTATAAAAATTCTTCAACGAATTATTCTTTATGCGGATATTTAGAACAAATAATAAGTATTTAAATCATATTATCTATTTAAAATAATTATATCTGAAAAGCCTCCAGTCACTTTTGGCTTACCGGGAAAAATAATATGAATAAGCCAATAATAATTGTATAATCTAAATCAACAATTAATTTTCATCATTGCAGCTTTCATCTGATAAACTGTTTGATTCTTTTGTCAAATCTATGATAAACTTATTACCTGAATTTAAAAAAAAATCGTCTCGGATATCTATTCCTCTTCACACTCAAGCACTTTTCTGATTGCCGCTGTTTTTTTTTTAATAATCAAACACTCTTCAATTATGAGATTCACAAATTTTATGGAGTTTTCCTCCGGATTCTCATTTTCAGTTGTGCCCACAAAAGTTCAATGGGATTAAAAACCCAATAATGAGGTAGTAGTTTCAAGATACACTCCCCGACAATAAATTCCGGACAAGAATAATTTGAGTCAAATTGATATCCCTTGATTGATATCCACGACACAATAAAATGGAGCTTAATTTTGCCGCTTTTTTTTTCCACAGGGTGTTGGAAACTTACGAGTGAAAAAGTAGCCTCCCTGTATAATGACATCAGTATTTTTCGAAAACCTTAATCAAGGGTAATATCTCAAGACATAGGGCTAAACTTTATGCAGGTCTATAAAAATGTTTTCGTTCATTGTTGATAAAATATCGAAAAACGGCAGCATTTTCTTTAAACATCTGTACATTCTCTAAAAAAGCAGATATTGACATGACCGAAAAAACATTTTGTTGAGAAAAGATTGCACTTCTTAACAAAACATCGTCAAGATGAATTTGGCCGCTCAATTTTCCATAGGGTGTTAAAAACTTGAGGGGAAAAACGTACCTGCTGTTCCTCCCTGTATAATGACCAAGTCATCAGTATTTTCCCAAAATCAAAATCAAGGGTGATATCTCGAGACATAGGGCTACATTTTGGTAAAAATTTTGACAAAATCGGACAAGAAATAGAAAAGTTACAGTGGAAACAATGGAAATAACACTAGGTATGTCATTGATAACATAGGTTTAAAAAATACAGTCATACTGAATATCCATTGGTTCGTAAGAGCAACTTCTAATAATTCTGTTCTGCTATACGACTCTTCAAAAATCGATAATTTTGTTTAAGAAATTCTTGAATTTCTTGCTTATTTGAAGACAAATTTGGCATTCGTCTCTTTTCCGCATTACAATCATATACGGCAGATAGAAATATAAAGTGCGGCTTTTAATGTGTGCACTCAAAATTTTGAAACTTGGCATACTGCAATTGCTGTCGAAATACTACTTTTTGATGTTACTGACGTACTTTTAGTATTCAAGATGGCGGCTGAGCGCCATTTTGAAACATTTTTTCAAATGGAAAGGGGGGTCGTGTGACACCTCATTTTGAAAATCCTGATGAGTACTTTATAACCCTAGAATATTGAGTCGATATCTTCAAGTACTACAAAATGGCGGTACATTTAATTATTACATTGATACATACACTTTTTGAAAAAATTCTTCAAGTTCAATTCAAAAGATGCTTTTTTGACATTTTTGTCATTTATTCCTAACCCAAACTTCATGTCAAGAATATTTCCAGCATCTTTTGAATTGAATTTGACGATTTTTTTTTAAAGTATATGAATCAATGCAGTAATTAAATGTACCGCCATTTTGTAGTACTTGAAGATATCGACTCAATATTCAAGGGTTATAAAGTACTCATCAGGATCTTCAAAATGAGGTGTCCATTCAAAAAAATGTTTCAAAATGGCGCCCAGCCGCCATCTTGAATACTAAAAGTACGTCAGTAACATCAAAAAGTAGTATTTTGACAGCAATTAAAGTATGTCAAGTTTCAAGATTTTTGGTGCACACATTAAAAAAAAAAAGAGGGGGGGGGGAGAGCCGCACTGTATAATAGATCATCAGCATGGCTATTAGATATAATGTTGATTGGCGGTTCTGTGATCGTTAATTACTACATCAATAATGGCCGTAGGTTGATTCTTCAACCATTACTGGCATCATTACTTAATCTTGATATATTTCATATTTTCAAAAAATATGCAAATTGTCCAATAAGTATTAATTTAACAAGTCCAGTCATGCCTCACAGCTCACGGTGAATATCGAAGCAAAAAGTCGCCTGACAAAACAACGTTTTAGTCCAAAAGCAAGAAACAATGATTGAGTAAACTTTTGAGTATAAGTTTCAAAAATATGTAAGTTGATTTTAATACACCATTTGAAAATCATTAGCACAATTTTATTTTAATTTTTTCTATCAAAAATTCAAACTAAACCCAAAACAGTCGGCAGTATTTCTGAAGGCAAAAATAAAGCATTGGTATTGGTAAATACGGATTCAAAAACGGATTATACGCATCCCGATTGTTGAAATTAACCTGAATAAATACTAAAAGAAGAATTCCCTTGTTTTCTCTGGTGAATTCTTGGCCGAACCTACAATTCTATGAAGCAAATAAAAAAGAAGAAAAAATAGTGAGTAAATCAATATCATATGCAGATTTCCAAGTAATGCTTGTAGTTTGTATAGTCTATGATGAGATTATCTGCTTATACATTTTTAGATATGAAGTTGTGATTAAACCTAAATAAAAACTGTACTTGTATGTATATGGAGTTATGTCAAATGATGAAAACATAATCTATCATTTTTCTCATCGCTGCCGAGTTAGAATATTACAAAAATCAGATTGGTGAGCAATGCTACCGCAATGGAAAATTCGTCAGTAATGAAGGTCCCAGCATAGGTCCATTGATTGTTTTTAATAATTAAAATGTCATCAGCAAATACGTTTGAAAAACGATTGCGTGTAAAATCGGGTAGATCCACTGTCGATATGTAGAGTGGTGAAGGCAAAAATAAATGTCGGAAACAGTGGGTTTGTGGGAGGAATTGACAAAAGAAAAAAATCATATTGTCAAGCTGATGTATCGTTTCATTATAAAATGTTCACAAACAAATTTCCACTTTAATGCATCAAAAAAGCATGTCATGGCTCTATGAATTGCTTCAAAATTTTTGTCATTCGATCAATGGACATGCAGGACTCATCGAATGAAATGATGTTATATTCTAGTCATTTTGATGGTTGGCCAATAATTATGAATGGGTGAGGTTTAAGCAGCTTCACAGATAATCATAGTCGACTTATGTATCATCACAGTCAAACCAGAACATTTGTCCGTCGCCAAACACGGGTTGTCAGGGAATGATACATGATACATATCGAATATCCTCATTTATTCCTCCAATTATTCACATGAGAAAAAAATGTTATAGGAAATACCTAACATTTGGTTAACGCGTTATGTTGCGTTTTGCTTCTGCTATTCCATATCTTGAGAAGGATGTTATATTCACCGAATGTAACAGAAATCTAGCATAAAGACAAAGTTCATCTTCTAAATAGCATGCCTATATAGAGTTTTTATCACGGACCCATGAAAAACTATCAATTTTCCATTATTTTCGGATTGAAGCTCCAATAAATTAACAATACCATGTCTTCATCGACTGATTCGATTGTTCATATCAGAAGCGTATATTTGGCTTCTCAGTGATTCTAGGATTACCTATCCTATATAGATCAAACCGGTAAATCAGTACAGTGTTTGAAGATTTGAGCACATGTGTTTGGGATTTGAACGCTAAACAGATTATGCAATAATAAGTTTGTTGGTAAATTTCTATAATAATAGTGGAGATCTCAATCAGAAGGTTTCTATCTGGGTTTCCATAAATGAACAGGGTATTATTCTTCGAAACGGGTAAGCCGATTTTAATAAGATACGAATTTTATTATATTTGAAGTCTTGTTAGTTTCACATATCGCCGCTAGATGTAGTTTTTCGACATTCCGACAAAATGGTTGATATTCTAAAAAAAAAATGCTCAAACTTAAAATCTTCTGCTCATTTGTCTTCGAAATTGTATAATACTTCACCTTCAACAATTAGAAATGTGAACAGAATCAAGAACTTTAGTAGTAAATGTCGATTGTGCATATTTGAAAATGCAGAGATGTTTGAGGGAATGCTGTTGTACATAGGTAGCATTGATATTGATCAATTTATATTTATTACTTATATTCTACTATAAATATTTATTTATTTATATTTTTGTACAAGGTAGCTCGTGAAACAGATAAATAATAGAGGCGAGAATGTGAGTATGTCGTAAAGTACTGAATATTTCAGAATAATAATTTCCATATGAAATTATATTTTTACAATTCAAATATGTACAGACATTTAGTTGTCTAGGTGCAACGAGAAGAGAGGGATGTTGATCAACAAACACTTAAAATAAGTTAATGTAATTTGAAGAGATATTCTAAAATAAATTGAATTGAATTCTTTTGGTATGATTTTTTTTCTCATGAGAAAGTAATATAATCTTGATAATGTTGTTTCTTTTTGAGGTTTTCAGTGGACTGATCAACAAAATAATGCACTTTTGAAAGCAACGAAAACAAATTTATTCACGACGAAAATAAAACGTGTACAATGCTCGGAATATACCAATAGACCATAGACTAATATTATATACCCAGTAGATTGGGAGCTCTCGGGTATTTTTGGAACCAAATTTGCGCCCTCTATGCGGTCAGGGGTTAAGTAGAAGGAGTTTTTGCATCAAGGGATATATCGTTTCCGTTATTTTTATTTACGTTAACGTTATATTTTTCTGTTTCTCATGATACGGAATTACATATTTGCATTTGATCTGACTACATGTATAGGGTCATAAGTTATGGTTACTTCCCTTCCCTATAGCCGTTATTTAAAGAGTTTTAAAACAGTGACTGATACAAAAATTGTATGTTTTGAGTCAAATTTTCATAATTCGGTGTCAAAAAAAAATACAAAAGAATATTAGAAATGTCAAAATTTTGAAAACATATTTTTTGATCAGGTCGAATGTCTAGTATTTTTGTCTAAAACAATAGATATTTTGAATGATAGAAAATGAAACTCCAAACTGAAATAGCGCAAAATGGCTGAACCAAACATGAACTTATATGGTATTTTCCGTATTTTTGATCTTTCGTTTCAGACAAGAATATATTCCTCCCTTTGAAAAAAATATTTTCAAATTTATGACGTTTCCAATATTCGTTTTTTTTTTCAACACAGGATTATAAATTTTAACCAAAAACATATACATTTTGCATAAAACAATTTTTTATAAGTCATGAAGTAACGGCGATGAGAATGGGAAATATAACGAATGACCCTGCACAATTACCTATGTTAGTGAACATAACCAGATCATTTGCAAATAAAGAATGTATTGTTATCTTGTTCAAAATATTTTAGAAGTCTGAAAAGTTGGAAGAATCTGGATAGAGAATTCAAAAGGTGGAATTCAGTTTTCTTAACGTTTATTTAGTTTTTTGAAATTGGAATGCTTCACATACATGTTTTTAGCATTTTCAAAATAGTTTACAGTTTGAGGCATTTGGAGGGACAGGCCTCAGGTTTTTGCCTTTGATGATATTGTTCACCTGTTTTATTATATGAAAAGAATAAATTTTCATCAAGTAGTTGAAGATGGTATCACTTATTAATGTATTATGTTTACAATTCTCAAGTTTTACATTTCTTTTCGAAACATCCATCAAATTAAATAGAGTGCTTTTTTTGTGAAGGTCTGGTCTCATAAGATATTTCATTATAGAAAAGGCTTTTTGTCGAGCTTTTTGTATTTTGAACAGAAATTCTCTATTTACATAATATAAACTATTTCTAGTTTTCACGTACTCCTTTCGTCGTCTTTCTTGTCCACTTCGTTTCCCCCCAATAAAAATGTTTTGCTGCAGTAACAGCCTTTTATTTTCTTTCTTTTGTTCTTTTTCATCAAAAAGCCGCATACACTAATATTTTTCTTTGTAGCGGTGTTGGCTTCACAGGCAGATTGTCAGGCACTCTGGTGAATTCTTCTGATTCTTCTTCATTCGTTATTTCGTTTTGCTGTGATAAAATAATATAAATCATTATTCGACATTTTGGAAAAGAAAAAAAATCTAAAATAAATCCAAAATTAGACCAATATTTTAAGCACAGGTGCCTTTGATGCGTTATTAGGAGATCTGATTAATTTTAATAAAAATAAAAATATACCGGATATTTTATAAAAATATTGGCCAATGAGTCGATAGGGCGATTCTTCATTATAGAAAATAATTTACTCATTGATACTCGATTTTAAAATTAAAATGATCATAATTATTTTGATGACATCTTTTTTATAGTGTTTTATTCAAAGACCAAGGATTTACCCCAAATTTATTCTATGTAGATTTGTATTTTTCAGGATTTCTCCAAAAATGGGTCATTTTTCCAAGTAGATGCTAGGCGGTACATACATTTTGCCCTACTTTCGAATAGTGCTAGCCATTTTGCTCATTTTTATCAAAAGTTACACAGATAAATTTCGTCTGTTCATGTCAATAAGAAGACTTCTGTAATTTTGTTGCATTTCCAATTCATGGTAACCACTATCACTGATCACATCATTATGAAATTCAAAAATCCAACCAAAATGAAACTACCTACATAAAGTATTTTCGTGTTTAAAATCATTTTTGTAGATGTAGGTATAATTATTTGGAATAATGCACAATACATTTCTTTAATAATAGTGTGAAATACAACCAAAATCACGAATAATTAGAATAACTAATAACCAAAATCACTCAAACAACTGAATTACTTACTTTCATAGCAACTGCAAATTTATCACAACAAAAGTCCAATGAAATAATGTCTTATTATTATACGAAAGCACAATCAAAAATCACAAAGAAAAGCACGAAAGGTGGAAGGTAAAAAAATAAATTAGCTTCATTCCAAAAGACGGAAACGTCATTTGTCATTCTCGTAGCAAATGCGACACCTTGCGGAGAGGGGTACAATGAATTTGGGTCCATAATTTCACGAGTAAGCGTACAGCCCGTGCAATAGACTGAGAACTGGAAATACGCACAAAATATCGACCCTTTTGCTAAAGCAGGTAGGCGTCTCATAACCAGTCCTAAACAAACATAACGGTCTAAATATTAGTTCAATGTTTTTTTGTCGAAGAAAGCTAAATCACAACACTCTCCCTAAAACTTGACACTAATAAATGTGAATAAATGCATTTAGTTACAATGTTCAACTACATCATCAACTAAACCTAACTTATTTCTAAAAAACTCAAATTTCGGTTTCGGAAGCGCTTTTGTCATAATATCTGCAATCTGATTTTCTGAACTTACATACAAAATATTTAATTCACCTTTTTCATATAGATCGCGAATAAAATGGTACCTTACATCTATATGCTTAGTGCGTTGATGCAATTCAGGATTTTTAATCAACTTAATGGCACTCATATTGTCCACATACAACACACATTTGTTTTTATCAATGTTTGCACTTAGTTCACATAACAGTCTTTTGAGCCAAACAGTCTCTTTTCCTGCACTTGCCGCACTTACATACTCAGCTTCTGTGGTGGATTGGGCTACACATTGTTGTTTCTTACTTTGCCAAGTTATAGCTGCACCACCAAACATGGAGACTAGTCCCGACGTTGATTTCCTTGTCTGCGGATCACCAGCATAGTCTGCATCGCTGTAGATTTCCAATTCTTCTGTAGTACCATAACATAAACCAGTTTTAGTTGTCCCTCTTAGATAACGCAAATTTCTTTTGACTAGTTGAAAATGTGCTTCAGTGGGTTTTTCAAGAGCTCTAGAAGCCACATTTACTGCAAATGCTATGTCAGGTCTAGTTACAACTTGTAAATACATCAAGTTGCCAACTATTTCTCGATATGGAATAGATGGATCCAAGCTCGGCGAGTTTTCTACTTGCCATCCCATTTCCATTGGCGTAGACACTGGCTTAGCTTCAGACATTCCAAACTTGTTCAGAACTTTTTCGATGTAATTGGCCTGATTGATTATTATCTGCCCATTATTGTCACTGTGAATTTGAATGCCAAGAAAATTCCTGACGTCATCAGTAATTTTTGCTTCAAACTTCGTCGTTAACTCACTGAGAAAAAACATAGCCTCTTTTTCATTAGATGACACCACTAATCCGTCATCCACGAAGAGTAGCACGATTAGTTTGCTCTCACTATCAGTTTTGATAAGCAAACACGGATCTGCATCACTCTCCCTTAATCCACAACTTAGCAGGAAATGTTTAAATGATTTGTTCCAACACCTCGGTGCTTGCTTTAATCCATACAAACTTTTGATCAATTTGCACACTCGAGATGTTCCATCTTCAAATCCATGTGGCTGTTTCATATAGATATCTTCGTCGAGAGAACCATAGAGAAAGGCCGTTTTGATATCAAACTGATATAATTTCAATTTCTCACAAGCTGCTACACTCAACACCGATCGAATACTCTCGAATCGCACTACTGGACTGAATGTTTCCTGGTAGTCGATACCTTTTTGTTGTGTGTACCCCTTGACTACTAAACGAGCTTTGTATCTCTCAGTTTTTCCATCTGCTGCTTGTTTCAGGCGATAGACCCAACGATTTCCAATCACCTTTTTATCTCTAGGCTGATCAACTAGAACCCATGTTTCGTTCTTATGCAAGGAATCTATTTCGTCCTTCATAGCACTAAACCACTTTTCTGAGTCCTCAGAGTGCATTGCTTCGTTGAAATCAATTGGTTCGCTTCCAGCCATCCATGCAACAGGTACACCAAAGAAATCAGTTCTTTTCAGCTGGGTTCTGTCTCGGAGCACACGTGACGTATTCGGTTCTTCTGTAGACAGTTGCTCGACTTCTTCTGGAACAGTCTCAGTTTCTTTGTCCTGTTCAGGATTGTCCTCTACTTCGGCTAATGTGGGCGTCAACTTTTCCTCTTTGAATATTACATCATGACTAATGATTACATCGTGTTTTTCCGGAATCCATACACGATATGCTTCAACTTTTTCATGGTATCCAACAAATATTCCTTTGATAGCCTTTTGATCAAGTTTTCTCCGCTTTTCTTTGGGAATATGTACGAAGCATTCTGTACCGAACACCTTTAGATTGTCAATCCTAGCCTTCTTGCCAAACCATAGCTCGTAAGGACTTTTTCCTCTGGATTTAGTTGGTCCCGTTCGATTTAGGACAAATGCTGCGGTATTGACTGCTTCTGCCCATAAAAACTGTGGAAGATGTTGCTTTCCGTATATCATGGAACGTGCTGCCTCCATTAAAATACGGTTTTCCCGCTCAGCACTGCCATTTTGTTCTGGTGTATACGGGGCTACAATAGTATGTTTGATTCCACGTTTATTCAAAAAAGACGTGACATCATGATTGACATACTCTTTGCCACCATCAGTACGTAGCTCGATTAGATCTGTCCCAAATCTCGTTTTTATCTCGTTGCAGTATATCTCCAGCTTTTCTTTGACCTCTGATTTCTCACGCAAAAAGTAAACTTGTCGATGAGCACTGAAATCATCCTTAAACACAACGAAGTAGCGCTTCTGTCCTGGAGAGTTCACTTGCATTGGCCCGCACACGTCTGAATGGATTATTTCACGCGGCTCATTAGCAATGTCTTCGCGTTTACCGAAACTTTTCCTGTGATGTTTGCCATAAACGCACGCATCACAAAATTCATTGTCCAAGGCCAAGTCAATATTCATGTCCTTCAGAAACGATTGAACATGCCGCTTATTCTGATGACATAAGCGCTCATGCCAGAGTTGAAGTGTGTCACTCACTGTTGCCGCCATGCACTGATTTTTCGGCAAAATTACGCGCAAAATCATCCGATATAAATTGCCCATTTCAGTCCCGAGAGCTATGATTCTATTGTCTCGTCTAAACACACATCGCGAACCGTTTTCACTGAGCACAAAATCGATTCCTTTCTGCGCCGCAACTCTTACCGAAAACAAGTTTCTCGACATACAGGGAGTGTACAGAACATCATACATTGTTGCTGGCAACCATTCTCCATCCACGTGAGTCTCAATGTCAATATTGCCATGTCCTAAGGCTTCCACTTTGTCACCATTTCCAACATGAACAAACACAGGTTTCTCGAATTCTTCATATTTAGAAAACCATTCAAGTGTCTTGGACATGTGATGAGAAGCACCAGAATCTATAATCCAAGAATCCTCTGTTGAACCAATTGCAATGTCTCCAATAAAGGCTTCTCTATTGTTTTGATGATTACTGTTTTTGTTCGTGTTGCAGTCTCTCATTATGTGCTCCTTTGACCCACACTTGAAGCATCCTTTGCAATCCTTGAACACATGATTTGTTTTTTTACACAATGAACATCGCGATGTAGATGCACCTGAGTTCACTTGCGTCTTAGAGGAATGTCCTTTCTGAAACCCTTTTCGTTTGTTATCACGGATATGCATTTTTGAGAACAAGGCGGACTTCGAGTCATCAGAATCCACTTGCTTCTCCAAGCGTAGCTCTTCCGTCAATAATCTGGTTGTCAAATTTTCAATTGTCCGTTTAGATTGATCGGTGGAATCCCATGCACTATGAAAGTGATTGAATCTGGCCGGTAGAGTCGAAAGAATTCTTGTCATCACCATGGAGCTAGGTATAGTGCCACCCAATTTATCCATTTTGTTGGCCAGTTGCTCAAGTTTGGAAATATGTTGCGCAATATTACCACCAACGTCCCATTTGACTTCGAAGAATTGTTTTTGTACTAGCGCCAGGCTTTCATCCGATTTCAGATCATAAACACTGTGCAATTTGGTCCACATTTCATGAGCAGTAGAACAATTAAACAACAATTGGAGTGGCTTGGCTTCTACAGTTGTAACGATCAACTTACGTGCCAACCTTTCTCGCTTTATCCAACTCCTGAGTTTTCCAGCGTCAGCAACACTGTCCTCAGGCTTAAGTTCAGCCCCATTGCAAATATCCAACGCATCATCGCTGTCCAAAATTGTCTGCACGACAAATTGCCATTGCTGCCAGTTGTCCGCATCACGCAGTTTCTCAACTTTAGGTCTATCAAGCTCCATCACGATGCACGTTTTCAGTCACACCTGATTTCCACTCAATATTTGAAAAATACTCGCGAAGTCACAACTTTGACTTTTCAATTCAGAACACTTTATTGTATTGATCAGAATGGACTGGGCCCATAACCTTTTGAGGTTTTCAGTGGACTGATCAACAAAATAATGCACTTTTGAAAGCAACGAAAACAAATTTATTCACGACGAAAATAAAACGTGTACAATGCTCGGAATATACCAATAGACTGAGAACTGGAAATACGCACAAAATATCGACCCTTTTGCTAAAGCAGGTAGGCGTCTCATAACCAGTCCTAAACAAACATAACGGTCTAAATATTAGTTCAATGTTTTTTTGTCTAAGAAAGCTAAATCACAACATTTCTAACCCAAAATATCATCCAAATAAAATTTTGTGAGAAAATGCCTGAAGTATTTATTTTTTTTAACTTGATTTTTCTCGAATTCTTTTTATTTTCTAAGTTGTGTGGCCTCGAAAAATGAAGGTTTTCCGAGGACCATCGCGCTCTATGCATTGCTGAATACCCTCATATGGGTGGACAACACTGCAGTTTCAATTTCGGCTCTCGGTATGTTACATATTGGATTCCAAATCCGGTTTTTCAAATCATTCCTGGACGAAGTCTGAGTCTGATTACGTCCTATATACGCCTCCATAAATAAATATCCAGGAAAGAGTCTGGTGATCACGAAGGCCCTGGAAACAGACTTCCTTTTCCAAACCACCGCTGTTGAAAATACTGCATTAATATGCTCTCGCACATTAACGGCAAAATGTGGTGGGCAACCACCCAACTGTAAAACAGTTGGGTGATTGCTTTCGAAGGCACATGTTCCAACAACAATGGTGATTGATTGGCCAAGAAGTCAAGAAAAACATAGTCATTTAGGGATTGCTCGAAAAAATATGTCCCAATAATTCTGCCTCCCAGTATTAACACATTCAAACTTCAACGTCCCTTTCTAGGGCCACAGCTTACATAATAGAAAGATTTTCACAAGAATATAGTTACAAAAATATAAAAATTTAAAGAACTTTCATATGAAGCAATCTTATTCTATAGTATAGTTGCGCTTTTTTTTTCATGTTAATCTCACTTTATATAGGTTGGATAGAACAGTGTGCTGGTTACTGCCGTACACTGCATCTCGCCCTTCAGTTCATTTTTTATTGTTTCTCTTATGATTTTATTTCAGCAATGTTTCTGTACATGTAGAACTGAATAAATACTTTTATTATTATTATCATTATTGATATTATTCAAGTATAATTTAGAAAAACATAAGAACAACAAAAAGTAGAAATAAGTTGGACATCCCATAACTTTGTAATGAAGCATTCCCGAATATATAATTTTACATATACATGTTCATGAGAACTTTTATTTATTTTTCAAGGTGGAAAAAGCCGCCAAATTACCAAAAAAAATGTGTCAGAATATTCCATTCAACGCAAAATCCAAATAGTTTCTTTGACTGTGATCTTTACAATGAAAAATTATTCTAATTGATAAAGACTGATCTCTGGCTAAAATTCGTTAATAATTCTGAAGCGGACTTTGAGAGAAAGGAGTCTCCGATCTCTAAGGCGAAATCGATTGAACCAAAGGAAACTGTTTTGTGACGGATAATGAATTTGCAAAAAAAAGAGTTATGCATAAAGGGGATTTTGCGGTGGTGATCAAATAGACCAGTGGAAAAGCTTGTGGTCTTCATCAAATCATATTGAAAAAACATCAGGTTTTTCATATGGCACCTGTAACGTTTTTGAATAGCGGAGAACACAGAAATACTATGAAAAATATCACATTGCCCATTGTCAAGCGATAGTTTTCTTAACCATTCAATCATATGTTTGGGTAGTTGAAATGTATATTACTCCAGCCAACACCAATAAAATATTATTTCGGAGCCAAAAAAACTAACACAATGACTCGCTATTGAAAATATAAACAAAGGAGAACCGATGAGTGAAGTGCATTTGTCTTGTATACGTATCTGAATAACTCTCTAGTATAATATACCGTCGATATGAAACATGGGTTTTCAAATGAATTCAGGAGTTGTACTTCTTTTGACAATAAAAACTTTCTTTTTAGTGGGGCTTATTCATTGCACACCCACTTTCGAACAACCATTTACATCAGGACTTTGAACGTTTTGAGCTAAAAGTAATTACCTAGTTTCAAAATATCCTTCGTCATCGCATTTCATCATTTCTTATTTCATACATTGTTTTCTTGATCAAATTTTTAGCGTTGAGATTGGAAAACTAATGTTTTTCTATCCATCATCCATCGTCTACTTTGTTCAGCCGATATCTGACAGTTCTGACACTGACACCTGATTTGACATACCTGATTGGACAAGGATATATCGCAGAAGTGCAGGAGGTTGACGGTTGACTGGTACTGCTTGCTCAATTACGCTGACGTCATACAACGTTGTCTGTTTCACACGTGAGAAAAGTGAGGTCGTGTAGTAATTTGGCTCTTGGTGCCTCTCTCTCATTTGAGTTGTCAAACGAAGTGCATCGCAATTTGCCGTTCAAGAAGTTAGTAGTTTTTGTTTTAACTATAAAATAATCAACACATGTGAAAGGATCGTAAACCTAAACTTCATGTTAAGTGTCAGCCTAACCCAGAGTTGCTGAATTCCCGTTGGATGTTTAATTGGAGACTGGAGTTGGTCTAGGTGAGCCCAAACAAACTTTTTCGAACATAGGAATGTGTTTCCTGTTTTTCCCGATGATGACATTTTTTGGTAGTTTTTATCGTTAAGCTTTAACGTATTATTATGATCTTCTAACAAACTTTGGGAAGCATGGTTTTCAAAGTTGGTGAGTTATTATTTTTTTAATGAGATTATTTCTGTCTTGATTATCTAGGACAGGTGCTCTCTTTCTATAGATTTTTCTGTACGGGTAGTATATTTTGGTTTGATGATTGTGATTAGCCAAACAGCCTCCACGAATTAAATATTGAATACCATAACACTGTTGTTGCTATGCTTAGCTAGATTGAGGTGACTGGCTGAACCTTAGACAACTCCCAATTTTCCCTCGCTCACTCAATGACTGACTGTATACTCTAAGACAGTCAGATATGTTTCAATGGTGGATTGGAAACAAAATATCAAAGCTGCGACTAGTCTTGATCGATAGGAATAATGATCCTGATGAACATACTAAGAGCCTCCATTGCTCTCCCTAGAAAAACATTGTCAAAACAGCGCTGCCATTTTGGATTTTTGACATTTTTTTGCTCGTTCGTACTCTCACCCAGGTAGAAGCGGCTAGGTGGCCGAGTGGTCTTAGGCACCATTCGACAAGGTCACCGAAGGGAATAGCATGCGATCTGACCGGGTTCAAGTCCCGAGGTGAGCAGATTTTTTTTCTGTCCGACCGACGTTTAGTGGTACCTTCATTGGCTAATGTTACTGAGTAGACTGCAGTATTATTAATCACTGACAGTCAAAAAGTATAAATAATTAGCCTAAATTAATTGGTCCCACTAGTTCAAATATATAACTAGGCGATGTTCTCAATCATCAACTTAGCTAGAACTGCAATGGTCCTGGTGTTGGCGAAAAGGGCCATCAGGCCTACTCGCCGGGCAAACTAACCCAGGTAGGAGTCGGAGAAAAAATACCATTTTTTGCTCAAATTTCCTTTTGAATAGGTAGATTAAAGAACGTTATTGATCCTTTAAATTGAGGTACCTCTGAACGCCTGGGTATCATTGCCAAGATAGAAGCCAAGATTTGAATTTTTAATTTTTTCTTTTGAGAGAAGAGCATTAATGAGAATTGCGAAGAACTTGAGTTGAAACATATTTCTGAGATATAATATTATATGAGTACAGATATCGGTATAACATGATAAAATCGAAATGGAAGGCCCAAAATGGTAAAGGCCGTGATTGGTTTACTCCGTTGAAAAAGGGAAACCCGCCAATAGCGCTGTTCCAGATCATTGCTCAAAATAAGTCGGGTTTTCCTTAGTCTATCCAGGATGACATTGATGTACGGTAACCGGTATGCATCTTTCCGAGTACCGGAATTTACTCGCGGCATTTTCCATCTTTTTCCGGACTATAATCACCGGTGAATTCCACAGGCAGTTCGAGGGTTTAATAATCCCATCGTCCAACATTTGCCCAGCTTTGGTATAAATTACTGTATCTTGGGATTCTTAGGTCTGTTTCGTTGTTTGATCGGTTCTGAGTAAAGTTGTATTAATTTATCGGTTTGCTTGGATTTAGCAAAGAGTACCACATAGTGTAGGGGACGGTAGAAGTTGGTCCCTCAAGTGAACGTCAACAGTAGTACCTACTCAAGTCTGGTCAAAATTGATGACTGGTTAAGATATCCATGCTCCATAGCTGCGGTAGATGGCCAATTGTTTCGATAAAGGGAAATAGTTCTCCACACCTGGAGCAGAAGAGCTTCGCGGAATTTCGATACGTTGCTCTTGAATGATCTACTTTTCAAATTACCAGCAGACCAAGGAACGAAATTTGTTTTTGGTACATCCAGCTCTTGTAGGAGACGGGATGGGTTGGTGGAAATCGGAGCAGAAGGTATCTAGGTCGATGGAATGCCGACACGTGAACGGTATAGAGCTCGCTGGAATTCGACTGACTGGTGCCTGAATCGTATTACAAGGCACCTATCTTCCGAAAAGTACGTGTCATGACTACTACATCGTCGGATTTTCGAATATGCTGTCGGAGCTCAGGCAGAAGATTTAGATTTAGGTAGCCATTAAAGTTCTTGCCTCGCCGAAAAGTCTCCAAGCTGTCTGATAAGTATTTGAAGATCAGTAATATAACGGTGAGTCGGTTCCTTGGCCCGCTGAAGACGAGGATTGATCTCGAACTCCAAATCTGCAGTATAGTTTATCAGAAAAAGAAAGCTACAAAGATAATTCAGAAACTTGGACCAGGTTTACTTACCAATGAGGTTCGGTACCAAGGCAATGCATCACACAAGCGCTCGATGCTGCAGAAAGTGCTCGATTGCGATTCCTTGTGAAGCGCAGATTTTATGAATCCACCCAATGGTAAAGACCGGGTCTGTTCTGTCATTGAAATGGACGTTTAGTGAAGGGGTTGATTGAACTAACTATTGGCGGCTGTATCATGATAGTCGGTACAGTTGTGTTCGGTGGAATCGGTGGAGTGGTGATCAAGCTTTTCCCAGAGAAATATGGGAGTAAGAGGGTGGACGAGGTCAATCGAGACAACTGACAAGGAGAGAGAAGCGACGAGCTGAGTAGCTTTACCTGTGTACAATTAATTAGAGAGCAACGAAGATTCTGTTTATGTAGGTATACACGTAACCATGTCCCGTAGATTTAATCCGTTGTAAAAACAATATGTTCGAATACTAGAACAAAACTCAAATCTTCATAAAAGTGGTACGGAAATGGTACTTTGAAGCCTTAGCAATGGATTGATTCGGATTTCCTACAAAACGCAAGTACCTTCAAGTTATATTGGCTTGCATGTGAGAATCAGTATTTCGATGGAAATTCTTCGGCTCCTATATGGGTGAGAAAAGTTACCCGGTTAGTTTGGAGGTACTCCCATTCAAGAATTTTTAACGATGCTCAATAAACATTGCACATATTTTCTCGGAAAGTGACTAGTTTTTGAGTAAAAGGAAAATTAAGCAAAACAATGTATTTTGACGGTACTTCTTCGACTCTTAACCAAGTTAGGGTAATACTTACGGAGTTCAAACGTATACCACTTTGTTAAGGTTCTTAGTGCCCTTAATTTCATCTACCCACATATTTTCTCGAAAAGTGAGTAGTTTCAGTGTAAAACGCAAATTAAGCAAAAAATGTAAAATAGCCAAGATGGCGGCACTGTTTTAAGAAGGTTCTCCCAAGGGGAGGTATGGAGACTCTTAGTATGTTCATCAAGATCATAAATGCTTTCGATTGAGAACTGAGACTAGCTCTATGTTTTCTGTTCTCAATAAAACCCTATCTGTCTTGGGAAGCTCGACACACTTTCATTCATTGATTGCTTGTTTTTATCTACTTTGTAATTGGAGTAATTTGATTCGTGGTATATTTGACGTTTATCTTGGTCAATGCATTTATTCGAATCATAAGTTTGATCATTGATTCAGTCACATAATCTGATATTTAGATGCCTACACCTACCTATACAGGGTTTTTCACTTAGATAAAACTCCGCATGCTAGTATCTCGAAAACGAATATGAATATTCAATTTCTGTAAAAAGTGTTCAATATATGGGGTCAAGTAGATATATTTCACAGTTTAGAAAATTCGACGCCTATCGAGAGGTGAGCGCCGCGACGCGTCTAAAATATAAATCGATTGTAGGGACTGAAATCACGCGCATGCTAAAGTACATGTTATTTTTGAACTTTTTTGTGATTTATTCGAATTCATTTATCCTACTCATTTCTGAATTATACCGGTTTATAGTTAACATGTCTTGATTGACAATGATAAAATTATTATTACGGATGATTCTTACGAAAATTCTAGTCTCAATTTTTGTAAAAAGTAATCAGTGTATGGGGACAAGTGCATTTTTTTCAAAGTCTGAAAAACTCGAGCTAAGCGTCGCGAAACGTCGGAAATATAAATCTGTTTCAGGGACATTCAAATTACGCGCATGCGAAAGTCCATGATGATAGTATATTTTATTGATATTTACTTGAACTCATTTATTCTCCTCCTTTCTGAGTCATATCGGTTCAGAGTAAACATTTCTCAATTGACAAATATGCGATTGAGGATGATTTCCACGAGATTTTGTCGTCAACCAAGAAATGTTTAGGTACTCAACCAGTTCAACTCAGGAATGATCAAGATAAATGGGTTCAAGTTAATAACAAAAAAGTTTATAGATAACTTGTACTTCCGTATGCGCATAATTTCAAAGTCACTTCAATCGATTGATATTTTTGACGCGTCGCGACGCTTAGCTTTTGGAAGGTATCAAATTTCTCAAACCTTTAAAACTATCCACTTGACGTCATACACTGAACACTTCTTAACGCAATTATTGAGACTAGCATTTTTGTAAAAATCATTCGTAACCGCATTTTTGGTCAATCAGAGAATGTTCACTATAAACTCGTATAACTCAGAAACTTATCAGATCAATGGGTTCGAGTAAATGACAAAAAAGTTTATAAATAACATGTACTTTCGTATGTGCGCAGTTTCAAAGTCCCTGCAATCGATTTATATTTTCGAAGCGTCGCAACGCTTAGATCTGAGTAGGCGTCGAATTTTTCATTTCTGGAAAAAATCTAGTGGACCCGATACATTGACTTCTTTTTAAAGAAATTGAGAATAGCTTTCTTCTAAAAGTCATCCGTTATCGCATTTTTTGTTAATCATGAAATGTTCACTATAAACCGTTATAACTCAGAACTGAGTAGGATAAATGAGTTCGTTCGAATAACAGCAAAGTTTATAAATAACACGTACTTTTGCATGCGCGTGATTTCAAAGTCCCTGAAATCGATTTATATTTTCGATGCGTCGCGACGCTTCACTCTTGGTATGCGTCGAATTTTTTCAACTGTGAAAAATAACTACTTGGCTCCATACATTGACTACTTTTTACAGAAATCAAATATTTCTATACGTTTGTAACGAAGTTAAAGAATGTTTGAATCCTTTTTACCGAACGACGTAATTTTCCAAGACATTTTCCGTTATAAATCAAGTCAATTCTCTTTTTCTCATATCTCGCTTATTTAACTGTCGAAAGACCCCGTATTTTCTCTAAAATTATAAACATCGCGAAATAAATAATACTCTGATAATAACTCGTCAATCATAATAACCCAACGTGGATTATTACGCCGGATTAAATCAATAAATTTAATTTCTCCAACCGCGCTTGAGAGCAAATCCTACGTGAAAAGTTAAACAGTACCAGCCGACTCCCACCATTCGACGCAAAAGTGTAGACTCGTCGAATACGTGCTGGGACCGGGAGAGAGAATTGAGAATATTGAGATGCAGTACGGCATCTTCACCAGTTGAACCCGCACCTACTGACTGACCCGACCCGTCTCGAGAGCTAACCGCGATCTTTTTCCAAATTCTTTTCTTTGAAACTCCACGAGGTAAGACGTTCTGAACCCGTAAAATGTGCCGGATTTTGATCGAAATTCTCTCAAAGTAAAAGCCGCGTTAAAGTAAAATAAAATAAGCAACCGGGTGGGAAATTTCAGATCTTTTCAAATGTCATTCAGGTGAATTTTCTTGGAAACAGATTAGTAATTTCACCCCTTTAAATTATGGTGTGATAGTAGGTCTGTTTTTCGAAAATTCACGGGAGGGGGTTGGCTGGTGTTGCAGCACCTCTTCAACGTAGTGGACTGTATCTTTTAATTGTGAAACAGGGCAATTTCTTTCAACTCCATTTATTGCAATACTGATACAATACTTTTTTTTAATTATTCTAAAAAACATATGAACAAAATAGAGTAACTATAGAGCCATCACAATCTAGTGATCTCGAACTGGTATTAGATAGCTGGACTGCTGCGTTATGCAATTATTGAGGTTCACTTATCATACTCCCCCCTTTGGACGGCACGTTCAAAACAAGAACCATCAACATTGTCATCGCTGGGTAGAGGAAGTGGGCATATTTTCGAAATACATCGTTTGAAAGTCCCATTGACTGTTCGTATTGTTGCAACTCGAACTTGTCCATCGCTCCCTGGATGTACCTCTTCTATTCTTCCAAGTAACCATTGGCATGGAGGAAGATTGTCGTTTTTGATGACAACCATTTCACCGACTTCAAGGTTTTGTCTTCTAATTTTCCATTTGGCTCTCCTTTGTAGCTCTGCCAAATAGAAACTGGACCATCGCTTCCAAAAACTTTGGTTAAGATGCTGCAGTAACTGATATCGTGATAGTCTATTAACTTTAACATCTTCAAGTGATGGGTCAGGCGGGGTTATGAATGGTTGACCAATTAAAAAGTGAGCAGGAGTAAGTGGGAATAAATCATTTGGATCAGATGACATCGGATATAAAGGTCGCGAATTTAGTGTTGCCTCGATCTGCACCAACAAAGTATAGTACTCCTCATACGTTATAATAGTTTGACCTATAACCCTATATAATAGCTGTTTGATCGCTTTTATGTTAGATTCCCACAAACCACCAAAATTGGGACTATGTGGAGGAATGAAATGCCAAGTGACTTTATCTAATGCACAAAGTCGCACAAAATCGTCTTGAGAGTTTCTCAAAAATTGGTATAACTTATCTATTTCCCTTTGAGCCCCAATAAAATTAGAACCATTATCCGAATACAAATGACTAGGAGTGCCGCGTCGACCGGCAAACCTTCTAAAAGTGGCTAAAAATGCTTCGGATGTCAAATCTGTAACTAACTCTATGTGTAGAGCTTTTGTCACAAAACAGATAAATAGACAAATGTATGCCTTATACGTTTTATAAGGACGACCTTTGCGATCACGTTGTATCATTGTTCCCGCATAATCAATTCCTGTGATTGAAAAAGGTCTAGAAATTTGAACTCTATGTTTCGGCAAATCACCCATCAAGGAACTCAATGGTTTAGGTTTAATCCAAAAACATTTGACGCACATTCTGACGGTTTGTTTTGCAATACTCATTCCTGATGGAACCCAATACTTTTGTCTAACTGAAAACAGCAAAAGTTGAGGACCAGCATGGTGTAACTTGATGTGCATATCTCGAAAAAACAGTTTTGTTAATACATGTTTTTTATCTAACAACAAAGGATGTTTCTCATTAAATGGTAGAGAAGAATGTTTCAGTCTTCCTCCCACTCGAAGTAGCCCCGAAGAGTCCAAAAACGGACCTAATGAAATTAATCTGTGGTTTAACTTCAAATCTTTGTTATTTTTGATCACAAATATTTCATCAACAAAACTCTCAATTTGAGCAAGTTTTACCAATTTCAACCAACTGTTTTCAAGTTCTAACAGCGTTAAATTGCCAATAATTCCATTTTTAGTTTTCAAGATCTCAATGAATCTTAAAAAATAGGCAAATGCCCGTATAATTCGATTTACATTGGAAAATCTTTCAAAATGTATCAATGGTAAATTTGTCATCAGAAACGTTTTACATGAACTACGTACTTCAGGCATGTTCTCAATAGTTTTAAAAGATCGTGGCCAATCAGAATTTTCTATTAGGAATCTAGGACCGTCCCACCACATTTTACATTCAAGTAAGTCTTTTGGCAACAATCCTTTGTGTTGATATAACTCCAATGAGAAATATCAGATATTCTTTGAATTTCAGCTACTCTGTTGCTAACAAAAACTTGAAGTTTTTTAGCTTTAGAATTAAGCCAACTCAAAACAATTTGTGAGTCACACCAATAAAATATCTTGAATGATTTAATCGACGCGTTAGAAACTTGTTTCATCAAACGTGCAAGGATAAGAGCCCCACAATGTTCCAGTCGTCGAATTGTCAATACTTTTATTGTTGCAACTTTTGTTTTTGCGCATAGTAATCGAACAAAAACATTTCCTAAAATATCAATACTTCGTACATAGACTACCGCACCATAAGCTTCCATACTAGCATCACTGAAACCATGTACTTCGATATTTATAGGATTTTCACACATTATGAATCTGGGAATTTTATTTAGTATTAAATTGGTTCAATTGCATTAGAAACGATTCCCATTTAACTCTTAATTCTTGAGGTATCAAATCATCCCACTCTAACTTCAAAGACCACAATGTTTGTATCATAATCTTCACTAGCACTATTGATGGGCTAACCAATCCAAGAGGATCGTTTATTCTTGCAATAGTGCTGAGTAGGGTTCTTTTGGTAATTGGAAGTTGCACACAACTTTCAGCAACCTTGAATGTTAACAAATCAGGACGACTTATCCACTGAATTCCTAGAGTTTTGATTCGATCATCTTCTCCTATGTCAAGAATACTAAACGGGTCAGAAGTGTCTTTTATACCATTCAAAATTGAACTGCAATTTGACGCCCATTTCCTAAGTAAAAAGGAAGCGGATTTCAAAATATCCGATATTTGATTGCAAATATCTATCCCTTGCTCTTCATCGTTAAATCCTGTAATCAAATCATCTACATACATATCTCTATCGATTAGTTCAGACGCAACTGGGAATCTATCTTTATTATCTGCTGCAAGTTTCTTTATACATTTAATAGCGACGTAAGGTGCACTTGTAGTGCCATAAGTGACAGTTTGTAACTCATAACCAGAAATGTCACTATCAGGATCAGAACGCCATACAATATTTTGCAGATATCGTTCATCAGGATGTATGAGAATCTGGCGATACATCTTCGCTATATCTGCAATTAGAACAAATCGATGTTCTCTAAACCTTAACATTATACCGAAGATGTTATTTTGTATAGCTGGACCTGGATACTGTATATCATTCAAAGATTTGCCCGATTTAGTTTTAACAGATGCGTCAAAGACAATCCTTACATTCGTAGTTATACTTTCTTCTCGAATCACAGCAAAATGGGGCAAAAAACATTTAAATTTGGTTAAATCACTTCTTGACAATTTTCTCATATGTTCTAAACCAATATATTCGTCCATGAATGTTGCATATTTCTCCTTAAGCAAATCATTCTTTTTTAATCTATTTTCCTGCCATATCAATTTTTTAATAGCCAAATCTTTTGTTTCTCCTAGTGATGAAGAACTTTCTTTAAGAGGAAATCTTACTACAAATTTGCCTGATAATGGGTCACGAGAAACTGTTTCATTGAAATAATCTTCACAATGTTGCTCTTCTTTTGTTAATGGAGATGATTCAAATGGAATCTCTTCGATATCCCAAAACTTTTGAAGATCATCATTGGCCACAAAATTACATTTGATTGTTTTTTCAGGCAAATTGTCAAATGAACCTGATGCAATGAAACCAAAAACAGTGTTTATCAAAACTGGCTTGTTTTTCCCCAAACTAATTCTTTCACCACAAATAACGTTCCAAAACAAATCAGCTCCTATTAAAATATCTACACTTTTAGACACGTTAAATGTTGGATTGGCTAGTTTTATATTATTTGGAATAGACCAACTTGAAATATCAATCTTGTGTGCAGGCAAATTTCCCGTTATTTTCGGAACCACTAAACACATAAGTTTAGTTTGAAAATCATTTATTGTTGAACTAATCAATATTTCACTCTTACGTTTTGATCTTGAACCAATATCGTTTAATCCGGATACATGCATATCAACTTCATATACATCCAAATCCATACGTTTCCTTAATGATTCTGATATGAATGAACATTGACTTCCTGAATCTAGTAAAGCCTGAACTTTGTGAAATTGACCATATTTATCTTCAACATTAATCAAAGCAGTAGATAAAAGTACACATTTTCCTCTTTCCAAATTGCTATTTGTACAAACAGTTGAGGATCCATTAAATGCACTATTATTGATATTTTCACTAGTACCGACTTGCATGTTTTGGTCATCATGAACATTTGAAAAATTGCTTCTTTCTATTTCATTGAATTGTCGAGCATCATTTTTTTCAGTAGACTTTTGATAATGAAGTAAAGAGCTATGCTTTACTGAGCACCATTTGCACGAGCCAGATTGGCATTTCTGACTGTAATGACCAAAACACAAGCAATTTGAACAAAGTTTCAAATGTTTGACTTTTTCCCATCTTTGTGAGACCGATAATTTCAAAAATTTCTCACAGGAATAAATCAAATGATCCTTCTTGCAAAAGTTACAACTTTTTGAATCCTTAGACTCTTTTCCAAGAAATGTTCGTGTTCTCATTTTATTATTATTATTTGATTGATAATCTTTTGTTTTATGAACATTGTTCACTTCAATAGTTTCCAAAAAGTTGGCTCTATTTTTCAAAAATTCAAAAAATATACTCAGACTTGGTAAAGTTTTATCATAACGTGATTGTTCCCACTCTCTATTTGTACTTTTGTCCAGCTTCAATGAAACCATATGTACTACCATGGCATCCCAGTGATCGGTAGGAAGGTTTAAAGTCTTCAAAGCTCTAAGATGTTTACTAACAGTATCAATCAAATTTCTCAAACCGAACGAGGACTCTCTTGTCAAACATTCAATGTCAAAAAGTGCTTTCAAATGATTGTTAACCAATCATCTGGAATTGTCAAACCTTTCGCATAATATTGTCCATGCGTCATTATAATTATGCGCAGCAAACTCCAAGCTACTAATGATTTTTAAAGCATCTTCACCTAAGCACGATCTTAAATAGTGATATTTTTGAATGTTAGACAAAGAGGAGTTATCATGAAATAGTGCTTTAAAGGTATCTTTAAATTCAAGCCACTTGCTTGATTCGCAATTGAACGTTGGACATTTAATGAGAGGTAATTTTATAGAATTTAAATCGTTAGACACGTGAATAACTTGAGAAGCTACTGCCGCATTCGAGGTCCGTGAATGTACCGAATTAGCTTCACTTTTTCTATCATCACAATGTTTCTCCAAAACTTCTTTGGCATTGGCCAAAATATCGAAATATAAATCTGTAAATTTTGATCTTTCTTGATGTTGTTTATCAATCTGATCCAATGAACACGTCATTTCAATCTCATCTTGAATTCCTTCAAATTCAGTGATCAAAATTTCCAGTTTATCAACTCTAATCTGTAATTCGATAATCTCTTTTGAATCAAGTTGCTCATCAGCTACAAATTTGACATGCAAAGCCTCAAAGTATTTTGAAAAACTCGTCAATTTAAACTTGATATTGCCACGTTTTCGCACTAATTTCTCAAGTTCAGACATTTTAATTGCTTGTTAATCAAATTGCACGATAATCTAATCTTATTGTACCCAAATGGAACCAATAATGTCAAACAATAGTAATCAAAATATACCTGTCAGTTAATCTTCGAATTAATCAAAATTTCAATCTCTCAAAACGCTTTGAACGACCCTCGTTATCCACAAAATCGTAATCGAAATTCAATCAAATCCATGACGCTCAAAACCGTTTTTCTAATAGCCAATAATCAGTAATCAGTAATTAATCAATGCAATGAAATTGCCCTTGACCTTTACTATCAAAATCTATCGTAACGTATGACAGTACCTCTATCAGTGCTCGTCGAGAACAACACTAAATATCAATAATCAAATAATCACGTAAAAGATATCATAGGAATAATGAATCAATTGGTCATACCATCATACCATCAATCGTCATCAATGCCATCAAATAATCTCTTCTTCACCTTCCGTGAATCAGGAAAACTTCACTGACTCGGCAGCAATCAGCGATCCGGCTCGAAGGACCAAAAACTATGGCTGGTGTTGCAGCACCTCTCCAACGTAGTGGACTGTATCTTTTAATTGTGAAACAGGGCAATTTCTTTCAACTGCATTTATTGCAATACTGATACAATACTTTTTTTTAATTATTCTAAAAAGCATATGAACAAAATAGAGTAACTATAGAGCCATCACAATCTAGTGATCTCGAACTGGTATTAGATAGCTGGACTGCTGCGTTATGCAATTATTGAGGTTCACTTATCAGGGGTTTTGTTTTTTTTTTATTTAGGTGAGTTCTCTTGGAAACAGATTATTAATTTCACAACTTTAAGTTATGGTGTGATAGTAGGTCTGTTCTTCGAAAACTCACGGGGTTTTGTTTTATTTGCATAATGTAATTTCAGGGGATCGAAAGGTGCTGGGAGGGATAATTTCAGATAGAAAATTCAGTACCACGTTTGAAACCGGATTTTAATAAATTTTACACAACATTCTTGAGATAGTTACGAACGAACCAAACTAAATACAAAGGGGCTTCTGGAGTTACCGTGCAAGCAAGAACAGATTTTTTCTATGCCTCCGAACCCGTTTTTCCTCCTCGTGGAAATAACCCGGTCGCGTTAGTTTCCCGAAACATTTTCTCTACGTCGTTGGAAAAGTCTAAGTTTTTCAAACCTGCTGTCATTTTTTTTCGGTTAATTATTTCGCCGTCAAAACCCGATCCGACGTTTTAAAATCGATTCGTTACACACTGCCGCTTTACGTTCTATTTTTGCCGATTTGAGGCTGCCATTAAGTTACAAATTATTTGGCTGTAATTTTGATTCTTCGCCGGGCGAGATTAGACTGTTTTTTTTTCTATAATTCATCACTTATGTGATATTTGTGATTTTTCTTTTGCTGATCAAAGATCAGACGATTGTTGATTTAATTTAATAGTATTTATTTTTGTTATTACCGACTGGTTGGAAACCAGTCACAGTTGTGATCTTGATTTGGGACAAATAGACTGATTGATTAATTTTCATTAACACCGTGTTTTTATTTCAAGAAAGTTCAGTAATCCATTTCAGAGCGGAAGTTTGCGGAATTTTGGAAATAACGAACGCCTGGACTTTCTTCACTGTCTAAAAGCTACCCGATAGGCACTGTGGGCCCTCTACCACATAAATACAGGGGGTGGCGCTCGAGCATTTTGTTCAACATCAACGATTCCCTCATCCCCGTCGGGAATTAAACCCGGAAAATCTCGGGGCTCGTCACACGTTTTCAAGATATTGACGTGCGGAGTTTCAGGTGAAAAGCTCTGTATTATATTGCATAATTTGCAAATCATCTCACTTCTTTCAAATCATTATTGTTTGCTTGTACGACCTTTCACGGATGACGATTATATTTTGCGATTTTTTTTTACGAGTATAGCGTTTCCTGATACAATGGTTACAGCTACACGGCACTGACTGTTTTTTTTTCCATTTGGTGACCAATATTATTTTGCAAAACGGTTGACGTGTTTGGTCAGTAATTTTGAATCACTATAGTAATCCATATACACAAAAAAAAGAGTTATTTGACTATTCTGCATTTACACATTATTAGCCATTTGGGCGTTACATATCATATATTTACTACAAAATACGTGCTTCTTCACTTGTTTTGTGTTATTGCCGCGTTTTTTATCCCTACATACGCCTCAACCACAGAAAGTTTATCAAAGCTTACAACGCAAAATCCAGCGGTCACGAAAATGAGCACAAGCGGTCTGCCCGAGCCCGCGCTCGTGATTTTGCACGTGCTTGTCGTTGAACGCGAGAGTGTCGGTTTTTTGTCAAAGTTCAAAAGTCTTCGAGTTCACAAAGACCGTGTTACGCTTAAAAATTGAGAGAGCAAGAAAAGACTCCCTCTTGTCTTGAAGAGATATTTTATCAAACCCACCAACCAACTCCAACAAGAGGTAGGGGTGCGTAACATCTGCACCAGCTTGCCCAGCCGGCGGGGAGGGGGGGGGGTAAATCAAATGACCAGGGTGCCACTGGCTTCACTACAACCTACAAAGTCAGAAGGTCCTCGGTGTTCAGAGCCCCGAGAGTAACCAGGTGATCATCAATGGATAAATCAAATAGTAATAAACTGTCTATGGTTGAGGTGGTCTAGGACAGCAATGGTACAACACAAGTATATTTGGACGGTGGTTCAAGAAAAATGTCATAATAGTGACAATATTGAAGTGCGCATGTGTAGAGCAGTTCGGAACTGCTAGAACTTGGAATCAAAACAGAGCTAATATGTATCAAATAATCAATAACGGCAATGCAGAGAAAAGTCAATAGTATTTATGCACATGTATCTATATAAAATATTAAAATTACGCAAAATTATTGACCAAACAAATCAAAAAGCTCAGCCCAGAAATGGCCGTCAGCTGTTTTCATGGTATCAGTGGACGCAATACGCAATATTCACAAATTTTAATGTTATACGAAAAAATGAACGTTATATGTTTATAGGGTTGTACCAGCGAAGGAAATATGAGCGTTTATGTAACGGTAAAGTCACATAATTCAAAGACCCTTTACAACGCAGTTTTTTAGAATCCAAATACCGTAGTAACAAACATTCAATTGAAGCTATGTTTTGATGATAGAAGGTGAAAATTGATAATTAATTTATCAAAAAGTAGTACAAGATACGATATTAGAAATAACGGGTGCCCTGAAATGACTGTACAACGCCTAACCACAATTTCCTTAACCAAAAACAAGGCGATCTAGGCCAACTAACCATTATCAAAGATTTAAAAAAAAATGGTTTTTTCTACATTTTTAAAAAATGTGCAAATCAATTTTGATAATTTTTGGTACCTAGTCTTGGACCATGAAATTGCGTTTCTCGTTTCTATAGCTACCGGTTGAAACTAACAGGAAGTGTTATAAAGGTAACGTCATGCACATGTAGTCATTCCTTTTGATTTTTTTGGAATTGACTTGCGAAATTTCGCTAGGATGAGTGGTTGTGCCAGAAAAAAATATATTTCAATAAGGTACACAGATATTTTATTATTGAATAATTTTTTTCTAGTATTACCACTTATCGCAGCAAGTTTTTTCAAGAGAGAAAAAAGCTTTCCTATACATAGTCTATCAAAAGATATACATAGCTGCATATGACGTTACTGATTTTTTATGGAATTGACTTTTTGATAATTCAGATGTTTCTATCTAATGAAGCAGTGTGTTTGAAAAAATTTGCTTGGATAAGTGGTTATGCTTAAAAAAAATCAATAATAGAATATCTGTGCAGCTATTTGAATTTTTTTCTGGCACAACCACTCATCTCAGCAAAATTTTTCAAGAAAAAGAAAAATTCCCTATTAAATTAATCTTTCAGATAAAAATATCTGAATTATCAAAAAGTCAATGCCAAAAAAAATTCAAAAGAAATAACCACATGGTGACGTCACACCTTTATAATACTTGCCGCTAATTACAACCGGTCGCTATTGAAACAAAAAACGTAATTTCATGGTCCAATACCAGGTATAGTCCATATTTTATAAGAACAGACGATTTGACAGTTATTTTCCCCAAGGTGATGAAAATAAATTCCATCGTCATTTGTTGATATCTCAAGCTTTTGACATTAAATTTTCACCTCGATTTACAATATTGGAACAGAATCGAATTTCCGAATTTTTCTGAGTGATATTTTGTTGAGTTCTTGTGTTTTTGGTGTTTATTTCGTTGTTATTGTTCATATTGTTTTGATGATACTGTCATATAGATTATTCGGACTTTATAGGAGTTTTTCAATCTGCTTATTAGAGGTGTACAGGTAAGAAAAGCGGTATAAATAATTCATGTTATTTATGTTCAAATTTAAAATATTAATCCTAGTTTTGGCAATAATGGATAGCATGACTGTTGAGCCTCGAGCTAGTTCCAGCATTGCTCAGGAATCAGATTCTAAAGATTAACTAAGATAAACTAATGAAAGCATAAACATTGAATGGATGAATTCTTGGACTGGACACAACATACATCATCATTGTCACAAAGACTAAATTCGGTTTGTTATGGAATTCGAGTGATTGGAAGATATATGAATGAAACTACTGTGAAAATACTGTATTTTGCTAATTTTGAATCTATTCTTAAATACGGCATAGTTTTCTGGGGCGGTCATAGCTCAATTGAGAAAATATTTGTTGCACAAAAACGAGTAATTAGAATAATAAGGAAAATGAGCTCTAAGGAGAGTTGGAAAGGTGTATTCAAATCCCTTGGTATTCTAACAGTGTATGGCGTTTATATCTATGAATGTTTGCTATTCTTCTACAAGAATAAATGTATGTTCAATTTGCAAACGTTCCATGACTATAACACAAGAACTCTCAATGTAAATCATCCTATGCATAGACTGAGTCCTGATCTGTATTTTCTGGTGAATAACAGGATTTCGATCTTTTCGGGGTTGATCCTAAGTCCTTCAAAAATTCTCAGGGCTCGCCTTGTGGGGGTCCTGAATGTGGCTGCCCGTCGTTAGGATCACCAGATCATCAGCATAAGCCGGTGTATACAATCCCGAATCGTTCAGCTGCTTCAGCAGGTTGTCCACCACAAGACTCCAAAGAAGAGGAGAATGCTCGACAGATTGATTCAAAAGAGGTGTTGTGAAATGCGCCTTCGATAACTACAAAAGCACCCAATGCTGATCTATTTCCGTCGAGCGCTCCTTCCACCTTGGTGATAAGGTGATGTAGCGCCGTGTCAGTGGATATATCTTGTCGATAGGCATATCGATTGTTATGCAGTGGCATGGATAACAGATGCATTTCATTGATGTATCTATCAACGAGTCTTTCTAGTGTCTTGAGTAAAAGCTCGGTCGGAAGGACTTGGGGTTGGTGTAGTCTGATTTCCCTGGTTTCGGGATAAATATTACCTTCACTTTCCTCCAGCTAGAGGGAATATAGCCCACGGCTAGACATGAACGAAAAAGCTTTACCAGGAATGCGATTATACGATTTCCTGCCTTTTGTAGCAACACCGGAAAAACCACATTCACCCCTGGAGCTTTCTACAGAGAGAAGGACTCGAGAGCCCATTCTACCTTTTCAAAGTTGACTATCCTCTTTGCAGTTTCAAAGTAGGGAGCTGCGCGGGGTCTTGCCTGGTGTGGGAGTGCAGCGACTTGCCCCGATCCAGGAAAGTGCACTTCCATTAGCTTGTTAAGCGTCTCCTCCTCGGACATGAATAATTTCCCATCCACTTTAACTTGGCATCCTATTTTGGCTCCAGGGTCCTTTGCTAAGATCTTGCATAGGCGGAGCGTGGACGGAAGGTCGTTCAGCTCTTCGCAAAAGCTTTGCCAGCTATGTCTCTGCGCTGATCTTATGACCTTCTTGTAGTTTCTCTGAGCTTTCTTATAGTCATCCCAGCTTTCCGGAGTACGCAGATCTTTAGCTCTGCTGAGGAGCTTGCGAACTTTGCGACGGTGAGTATCCGGTTTTTTATTCCACCCGACCGTCTTGGAGTTGTTTGGCTTTTCCCTCAAGGGGCATGATGTCTCAAATGAATTAGTGAGGAATTCTTGGAGCTGATTTGAAGCCAGCGCAATGTCCTCTTCTATTCTTATTTTGGTGAGAATGTTATCGACATCTCCTTCTATTTCTTCTCTGCAGAGATCCCCGTAGGTGAGCTTCTTATTTCTAACCTTAGGTTGTGCCGTTAAGCACTCTTCTTCAAGTGTGAACATGATGTGACGGTGGTCAGACAATGTGGCTTCGACAGCCACCCTCCACTCTTTCACCTTGCTATATAGGCTCGTTGAGCATATCGTTAAATCTATGATGGTCTCACGCCTAACATTTAGTGCACCTCTTTTCAGGATATGGAGGTCCGTTGAGCTGAGGTATATATCGGCTAGATCTCTACCTCTATTTTCCAATATAGTGTGATGAGCGTTTGGGTCACATCTAATAAAGAGAAATTCACAAGATTGATCACCTTGGTTGTAGGGCTTTCCCTCTCATATGAGAGGAAGGCTAATGCAACAATGAGGATCTCATTGTCCGTAGTGATTATCTTGATGACAGTCAGGTCTCTGGTTGAGAGTCCTGACAATAGAAAACTGTCAACTTCCCTTGTAACAATACACGACCTTGGGGTTTTGCTGGAGGGGCTATGAAACAGTGAGCCTTCTGCCAGTCCCAGTCCCAGTCCCCTAATCTTTCCCTGGTTAAGCCAGGGTTCCTGGATTGCTATGTGTGTACCAAGTTTGTTTATCGTATTACATAGGACAGCTGTTGAGGCTTTCCCATGTTGCAGGTTAATCTGTATAGATTTTAAAGCCATTCAAACGATAATTTATACTATTGTAGTTTAGTCTTAAGTTCCTAGAGACTACGGTTAGTAATACCAATAATGACATGAGACTCACCTGAAAAAGATGGTGTATCCTCGTTGTGCGTCGTCGGAGACATTCAGGAACTGTCGCCCTTCTCTTTATCTTCTTGGGTCGGGTTGAGTGGTTGCTTTTCCCCCCCTTCCTTGACCCCCTGTTCCGCCGGTGCCGCCTGGTCTTTTGGCTTTGGGTGCAGTGCCGGTGGAGAAGAGAGCCCTTCCCAAGCCATAGAATGGGCGGTTGCCCAGTCCCGTTAGCAGTCTGATCGACGCACGATCGACGCCACCGATCAGCCGTAGGCCCCGGAGCTCTTCCGTCCTACCCCACACCCTCCACTTGGATGAGGACAGACCAGGGTTAGACCGTTCCAGGTAGCTGAGAGCAACCTGGTCCGTTGGAAGCCCACGGGTCAGCCTGAAGGCGGCAGGGTCAGATGCGAGGAGGGATACTCCACCCCAGGGTCTCAAGCTAGGTAAGGCCCTGAGGAGCCACTCCCTCGATGGCTGGTCTGCAGCTGTCACCAGCACCTGTCCCCGCCACAATCTGGACGACATTAATCATGACGTCGGTGTGTCACTGAACGCTGATATTGACATGATCGCCTCCAAAATTGCATCGGAGAACTCCAGTAACTCCGTGTTGGAGATGTCTCTGGAGTCCTCCCTGCTTATCACTATCTGAAGGGCTCTATCCATTGCGGCGTCCGCATAAGATACGGCCACTGACATACCAGTCGTCCTGAGGCGCTTCTCTGGGCGTTTCGCCTCAACTGGTGTAGAGCCCTTCTCTCTGACCCTTTTGGGGGTCGCAGCAACTGTTCTCCTCATCTCTACTCTTTTGAGAGGAGAAAGGTCAGAAGCAGGTCCAGCTGCCAGCTGTTCCTGCTCATGTCTGGCGTTCATCCTCTTTTCCTTTCTGCCCCGCAAATGGGCTTCTTTTTTTTCTCTCCATGTCCCACTGGGGTTCCTTCCTCTACGTCCATCGAAGTGTTTTTGTTTGTGTGTTCATCCATTTTGTTCCCACGAGTATGGGTCAAAATAAAGGGACCACGGACGCAAGGAGTACCCGCCTTGGCCGCTAGGCGATTTAATACTTTGTGAGGTCACCCGATGTCCCAAAGGCTTCGTTCGAAACACCTGATTATGGCTCAGATGCCATCCACCCCTTGAGCACGGGTCGCAAAAAACCGTGGGGTTAAGCCTTTGTATCACCTTTTCTCTGACCTCTGACCTTTGACCTTTCCGGCATGGGTGACCCTGCCAGTAGCTTGCGCTACCGCCGGTATAGCTCTTAGGATCGTTGAGGTGCACAAGCCTCTCCGCCCGTCAGGAAAGGTGGCTCTGACTACGTCAAGGCAGAGATACGGGGGGATGATTTGCAACCTTATTTTTCGAAAAACTAAAGCAGTAGTTCCTATTATTTTGGCAGCAGGTATCACCTTTTCTCTGACCTCTGACCTTTGACCTTTCCGGCATGGGTGACCCTGCCAGTAGCTTGCGCTACCGCCGGTATAGCTCTTAGGATCGTTGAGGTGCACAGGCCTCTCCGCCCGTCAGGAAAGGTGGCTCTGACTACGTCAAGGCAGAGATACGGGGGATGATTTGCAACCTTATTTTTCAAAAAACTAAAGCAGTAGTTCCTATTATTTTGGCAGCAGCTTGTATTCGGGCTAAAAATACTTCTTAAGTTCTAATAACTGTTCCGTCGTATACCAAGTTTTTCATATTCCCCCACAAAAAAAAGTCTATGGAATTTAAATCTGACGATCAAGGGGGCTGCGTATACATAAAAATTCAAAACATCGCATATACTTGAGAGGTCAAATAATACGAAAACACATCATTGTGTTTGAAGAACTACAAAAAAGTAAATAGACGTAAATAGACGTATACAGACATTATTATTTGAACAGAGTAAAAAAATATGTTTAGGGCTAGAATTGTCACGCCTTCAAGTCTTCAAGAAGAAAGTAATTTGCTTATTAGTTCGGAAACAATCATTTCTCTGAGCATTTCAGAATTATGTAATTTTAAACTTTCATGCCCAATATTTTGAATATTGGGTATGTCAGGGATTTATTTTTTGACCTGACAATAATTCTCACGGAAACACCGATTATTCTCTCATTCATTTTTTTACAATTAATTCCGTTGCATTGAAAGTTTTAATGAAGGCTATTTCGAAAACGGATACCTCTAGAGACTTGAACAAGGTACACCTTTTTCACGTAAAATTATTCACGTCGATCTACCAAACTGGAAGATTTGATAATTCACATAAGCTCGATGTGCCATAGGTGGCGCCCCCTACTAGTGATATGTGTGTCGCTGTGTCGTCTTGATGAGGAATGATTGACAAAAATTAAAATGAAAAATAAAAGTTTGACACCCTGTACCTTGGAAACTATGTGTCCCAATCTCAAGTTTCATAAAAATGCGAATTAAGAGGTGACTCAACCGTTTTCAGTTGGATATCCGGACACCCTGTATATTTCTAATACCGTTTCTTAGACTATAGGTATAGGGAGGTATCATAATCAAGAAACAATGAAGAAGCGGAAAAAAAGCTGTTTGCTCTTAGTTTTTTTTAATAAAAAAAACCGAGCCGTTGTGGACCCTTGTTCATATGAACTTTTTGTCTCAAAATTAGTCAAAGAAACTATTGTCTGTACAGCCGATTCATCAAAACGTTTCCTTCAAGTTATGTATGTATATAATTCTCCATTGTGATGATAACATCAACTTCTGATCGATTTCTGATGACCTCTTTTCTTATACCATTTGTTATCTTTATCAACACTGCATCTTCTCTATTATGATACATCACAAGTGATATGTTTGGAGAACACATTTATCTATACGGATTACCCTCGTTTTCACCCTGTATCGCAAGACTTATTTTCTTCCCTTGTTGTCACCGTATCATGATCTATGCATAGTTTGATTCATTATCTCATAAATGATGCTTTTTGGAAGTATAATATCTGTTACGTGATCTACCTTGCTAGCCACCTATCGAGGGGACTGGGGAGCTTATGTAAAGGCTCCGTCATTTAGACAACGGTTAGTTCAGTTCAATGGTGAATATAAATCGTGAATAAACATGAATAACTTGTTGTAAACAGACATCGACTTTGAATAAATTAATTAAAGCTGGACAAGTGTTTTCTATAGCGAAATTCGTTACGTTGGTGTTGGAAGTGTTATTAGTTATTCGGATTGAAGTTTACCGAGTTGAAGAGGGAGTAAGAAGAGTGTGACTCAGATATAACTGGGAAAAAAGCTGATCTACAACAAAGGCTTTGTGAGACTTCATCTGATGAAGTCATCTATCCCGATACTTTTCAATTCGATATTCCTGATCCCAACGCAGTTGAGAGGTTGTCGAGGACACTGGATGATAACTTGAGGAAGACGGAAGATAAATTGGAACAGAAGATCGAAGAATCTTCTAGAGCTATGGAAAAGAAATTGGAACAGAAGCTCAAAGAACCTTCCAGAGCTATGGAGAAAAAATCCAGGGAACAGCTGGCGGACAACTACAACTACTTAAGGATCATGTAACAAAAGAGATTGGGAAACAACTTGGAGACACGTCAATGGTTTGGAGGACGAAATCAAGAACGTTAGAAAGCAAGTCGCTGTTATCATGAAAGGTAACAATCGTGAACCAAGATGTGAGTGCTAAGATAGAGGCTGATACAGTCAGAGTCCACATGAAAGCCCCTCAGCCTGATGACAAGCTGTCATGGAACAATCACCATCGCCAGTTCGAGGCAGCAGCAAGGGCAAATGGATGGAGTGCAACAGAAAAATGCTCTGGCCTCAACTCTAGCACTTCGTGAAGAGGCAACAGAAATCCTGCAGACCCTGACCACCCAGGAGCAAAAAGACTACAATGTTTTGGTCAAGTGTCTGGAGCTGTGATATGGACAGACTCACTTGGAGCACGTTCACCACTCTTACCTGAAGAATCACTCTCAAAAAGACAACGAGAGTGTTGAAGTCAAGCTGATATAGCTCGCCTTGCACGATTGGCCTATCCAACTACGCCAGAAAGTGTCATGGAGAGACTTGCAGTACATGCTTTTTTGGATGGACTTCATAACCAGGAGATAAGGCAGTCCCTGATACTCCATCGACCCGATAGACTGATCGAAGAACTAGCAAAAGCCCTGGAATTTGAAGCGGCAAAGCATTCCGTCAAGCTTTCTGCGCGCGTGCAAGAGATGGAGTAACAAAATCCCGCGGAGGACAACTATGTCGACGCAAATATCAAAAGAGTCGTCAAAGCGTAAGCGTCCAAGCGAAGAGAGCTGCAGTGCTGGAATTCTGGAGAGCTTCGCCATATCCGTAGCTGTGGAGTAAAATTCACTTCCAACAATTGTCAGGATTTATTTGTAACAATAACAAATGAATAATTGACCGGTTCACCGAGCTCAGCTTCACTCTTGGCCATAACAAACGCACCGGGAATTAAAAAGTAGGTTGAGTCACCTTTCTTATTGATGTTAACATACTTTGAGGTATTTGTCACGTTTAAGATATTTTTAATATGGGTTAAACTGAAATCAAAATAAGAGAAATACACCAATTGTAAAATCTTTACTACTGTACAATGCCAGGGAGCATACATGCGATAATCAACCTCCGAATACAATGCAAGTGAAATACAGACATTCCATTATATTATATTTGTTCAATAGTTGACCACCACACAAAAATATTGGTGTAGCATTCTACACAAAATCCCAAAAATTAACAAAAGATGGGGGCGTCCCCCAAGGCGTCCCTAGGCTGCAGGAAAACCATATAACTTGGCACAAATAGCTTTCTTCTTTAATCAATTTTAATATCAACCCACAGCCAATTATGTCAAGCCAATATGTGAAACCTACGCGTTATATGTTAAGTCTCTAACGCAATCGCCTCAAATATAGCCGTGGCAAGTCGATATAGCCCTATGAATGATATTTTAACTAGGTACTCATAACTCGAGATCACTGCATTCACAAGAACCAAACTTCCATACTACAAGTATGATTATTTTTTATACCAATGTAGTTAAACTACGCTATAGGAGACAGTGAGCTGTAGCAGATCATTTAACACGTGTCAAACTCTTTAGACTACTGATGGTGAGTCATTCCTCAATCTCCATCACTCGGAAAAAGGGGCGGCGGCAGATCATTTCAACCTAATTCATGATAGCTCAAGAATCAAACTCTTTAGACCGCTGGTAAGATTTTCTCACCATAGTTCGCCAGATGTGGCCGCAGAATAGAACCACGATAGGATTTCTTTTAATTAGTTTAAAACGCGTAATATCAAATTAAGTAAGGTAACTTTGTGAGACCACTCACCATATCAGTAAAATAGGTATCTGGCTCATCATTACAACGCACATTGGCAGCATAAGAGCTAATCTTCTGCACTCAAAATACCATCAAAAGGAATTTAGCTTTCAAATATCACTTTGACCACTGTCAAAAATGATTATCAAGGTAGAGAAGAATGATCAGTAAGCACATAAAATTGTCACCAGAAAAATGGGTCGCTACAGTAGCCGATGCAATAGGAAGAGACGATCACCTGCTAAGAGGGCCGATGCGAGGGAGCAATCGTCGACCTGTAACCAGTATGCCCCGAAGGATACTGCAATAGTTGCCTCTTCAGCATCAAAACAGAACAGCGTGTTTGTGGACGGCATAGTCAACAGGTGCGACGAGGACGATCATCAAGCCCAACATTGTCACAATACCGACAATGATCAAACCAACTATGTGGTGACAACGAACAGCAAGAGACCTGGCGAGGACTCGAACCCGGTGAACAGGAAGCACCACCTCCGAACAACGAAGAGGTGATCTTCATGGGAGCAACGAGAAGATAGTTCGTGTGTTACTGGCTGTGGATGCTTTGATTTCAGAGGGGAGCAACATGATTCTGTGAGCTCACCTGGATGAAAGAGTGGAGCAAGAAAGCAACGTTATGGTTGAGCCTAGACTACACGACTCCAAAATAGGACGAGGAATTACTTGTGGAAAGAGCTTGGTACAAGAGGAGAAAACTGTGCCTGTCAGAGTGATGAACGTCCACTATCACTTAGTGAGCTTGGCAAAAGGAACGCCGAAGGCACTCTGCTCGTCTATTTTCTCCGTGGTGTGACAGCTGTGTGAGACCAAGACGACTTAGTTCACGAAAGAAATGGAAAAGTTAGTTGCCACCTCTTTGATGAACCTGGATAAGAGACAAAAACAGAAGCTTGTCAAGACAATCCAGCGACATCTCTGACAACGGAACGGGTAAAAAGAGAAGGACTGCATAATAAAATCAACACCGAAGGTGCACGACCAAAACGTCAAGAAGACTACCTTTGGCGAAGAAGGAAGAGGCGGACAAGATGATCCAGGACATGAATAAAGGCGGTATTATCAAGCCTTCATTTAGTCCATGATCATCGCCAGTGGTGCTCGTGGCAACGGATCAACTTGGTTCTATGTAGCTTGCGGAACAACGTGACAACGAAAGACAGCTAACCGCTATCACGGATCGACGATACTTTGGACACCTTGGCTGGATCAAAGATATTCTCAACCCTGGACCTGAAAAGTGGATATTCGCAGTTGGAGTGCTCAAGGGGTTATCATGGTCAACATGCCTGGTGTACCTAGACAACATAATCGTGGTTGTAAAATCATTTAGAGACCACCTGGAGAACTTGGAGGAGGTATTCCGGAGACTAAGAAGTTCTGGTTTGAAACTGAGCCCCATGAAATGCCAACTGTTCCGGAGTGAAGTTCAATACCTGGGTCATATCGTATCGGCGGAAGGAGTAGCTATCGAGCAGCTAAAAGTGAAGGGAGTTGAGGAGTGGCCAGTACCAAAGAACATTCACGAACTATGAAAGTTTTCTGGGTTTGTTCAGTTATATCCGGCGATATGTCCAAGGATTTGCGAATATCGCCTGGCCTGTCCATAAGCTCACTCAGAAACAGAGACGGTTCCAATGAGAGGAAGATTGCCAGAAAGCCTTCGACATGTTGAAAAGGGCACTTTCCAGCGCACACATTCTAGACTACACACCACCTGAAAAAATCTTTGTCCTGGACACGGATGCAAGCAACGTAAGACTTGGTGCAGTGCTGTCCCAGATCCAGCAGGAACATAAAAGTGTCATCGGAAGCTTCATCAAAACTTTTTCGACGCCTGAACGGAATTACTGCGTCACGAAAAGAGAGCTGCTAGCAGTAGTTAAAGAGGTGGAGCACTTCTTTCTGCTCAGAACCGACCATGCTGCACCTGAGTGGCTCCCAAAGTTCATGAACCCCGAAGAACAAGTAGCTCGTTGGATTGGAGACTCCAGAAGTTTTATTTCGATACGGAACATCGAGCTGGAAAAAGCCTCAAAAACGCTGATGCTTTATCCAGAAGAATTTGTCCAGAACTCTGTAAGCACTGCCATAGAGCTGAGGATAAGGAAGCGAGCATTTGTAGAACAACTGTGGAAGATGACTTCTGGCAGTCTGAAACAATTCGAGGGGACCAGGAGAATGATCAAGATCTGGAGCTTATCATCAGATGGAAACAAGCAGGCTAACGATCAACATGGCAAGAAGTCGCGGGATTCTCGACCACATTTAAATCATACTGGGTTCAATGGAACTCGGTGGTTTTAAGCGACGGAATTCTGAGGAGACTGGTTAAGAATCAGGGTCCCAATTTTTGAAAACCGGGGAGTAGAACAGCTGAGAGAAAGTAGGCTAGAACTAGTAGGCTTTATCTCGGCTGTTCTACTTCCCGGTTTTCAAAAATTGGGCACCTGAATGATACAGAAGATATGAGGCAGATATTCGTTTCTCAAACAGACAGGCAGAAGTGATGAGATCCTAATGACATCACGCGTAGTCATCCGGGGGTGACCAAACGCTGGAAAAGCTGCGAGAACGATTTAACTGGGTCGATAGTCAGGCTGACGTCCAGTAGCGGTGCAGGAAATGTGCTTTTTGTGTTGTAGTACAACATGGAACAAAGAATCGCCCCAAAGACCATATGCGCCACTACAACGTTGAAAGTCCGTTCGAGCGGATCGCTATAGACGTGGCTGGACCAGAGTCGGACAAGGGAAATAGATACATCTTGGATTACTTCAGCAAGTGGGCTGGAGCGTATGCCTTGTCGAACCAAGAAGCGGCAACTGTAGCCGATGTACTGGTTAAGAAATGGATCTGCCATTCCCGTATAGTGTTCTGTTGGAGCTACATTCGGACCAGGGCAGAAACTTTGGATCGACGTTGTTCCAGTCCTCAAAAATCAGAAAGACAAGGAGGACCGCGCTGTACCCACAATCGGCATGGTGGAACGAATGAACAGAAACATCAACCGGCACTTGGCCAAAGTTCTCTGACCTTCAAAGAGACTGGGACGAACACCTCCACCTGTTCCTGTTGGCATACCGATCTGCAGTGCACGAATCGACAAGTAGAACTCCGGCTAGAATAATCATGGCTGAACTCCGGCTGCCCTGTGATCTGAAGTTTGGCTGTCCACCTGGTGAAGATGTCGCAGGGAAAGATTACTCAAGCAATCTTCGAAGCAAGATGAGTGACAAATATCAACAGGTTGGAGATTTGGTGTGGTTGCACAAGGCGACGTGTCTTCTTCCCAGAAATGCAAAGTTCTTGAGAGGGCCCGTATGAGATTCAGGATTGAATCAATGACGTCGTCTACGGAATCAGGAAGCCCTCACGAGGAAAACCGAGGGTTGTTCATTTCAACCTTTTGGCTTGGTATGTTGGGAATCATGACGATCAGGAGGCTGGAGTAAGACTGATCAGGTCACCCGAGGAGGACATGTAACTAGAAACTTTCATTACTCCAATGGCCTTAAAGACCGCTGGATTAGTTCAAAGCACCAGACGAGTACTCTTTGGCTCACTGGGTCACTGAAGACCTCAGCATAAAGAGTGGAGTGGTCTATAAAGCCTATTATAAACAAACAACTCTGGTAACAGTACCACAAGCGATTTCGACATGCAACATTCTTTTGAGGTTAAATTCTTTTGCCAATTTTTGGATCAAACTTCGCAGCAGGTTTGAAGAGCTCCAAACATTCAAAAACATTTTTAGTTTTCTCACCAGCTTGGAAAGACTTCTATAAAGAATTCTTGCTGAAATACTTCAAAGATTTACATGTTAAACTTCAACACGATCTGTCATGAAAACTCAGGCATTGAATAGATTGTTTTTCTCAATAAAATAGAGGCTTTGGGACTACATTTCACAACACCGATTTCAAACGACTCAAATAATTCTACAATATATTTTTGAAAATGATCCCATAACGATGTTTCCAAATGTTACCATAGCTTTTAGTATATTACTTACGTTGCTATTCAGTTGCATCCGGTGAGAGGACGTTCAGTGAGATGAAAATAATAAAAAATCATTTGAGGTACACAATGATAAAAGAACCAACAATTTGGCTATTATTTCTATCTTTTATTTGTGGATTTACCCAACGTTTTGTATTTTTTTATACATTATTACTATGAGTTTAGTAGAACTTTTTTTTAAAAAAAGGCTGATTCAATTCACTTGACCACATTGGAAAAATATATTTAAATTCGGAGGCACGCGGGCGACTTGAGCTCAAGCAGCGCCGCTGAGCGCAAACTAGCATAACATTGACCCAACATGTTTCTTAATCCAAAAAGCCAACAATAAAAAGAGCATTTATTAAGTAAACATAACATCCATCACACCTTAATACGCCAGGATTAATAAGAAGAATAATGTCAATATTGCCATTCACCCAGTGTTCATTATGCACATAACATCGAAGTTGCTTGTTTGTGGATTCAATTTAAATTCCTGAAACTTTGGTCCTCAAACTCAAACTTCGTGTGTTTTGGAAATAGACGGGAAAATACATAGATGAAACGATGAGAAAATAACACTAGTCCTGCCTCAACTAATAGTTTAAGACATAATAACTTTTAGTTCTTAATCCCCACGTAGATATTTTAAATTATTTTCTAATGCAGAAATCGAGGAATTCCTTATGGAGTAGCTTTTTCTCCGGAGATAAATTTTAATTAATGAAAATAGGATTATCAGCACCAGGTTAAAGCAAGCCGGGCTTGTCCTCGCGATTAGGATTGGATCGTATTTTTATTTGACGACTCGAAGAAAATTTTCTATGCTCAGAAGAATCAAGCTGACAGTGATAAATTTTGGTTGATCGGTCAAACGACTCTGAATTCTATCAATACAGAGTGTTATTGAAATGGTGTAAAAAACTTCGGGGGTTGATGGTTATCCTTAAACAAGCAAAAAACAGTTCCTATATGTTCCTCTTTGCCTTCACTATTTTCGAAAACCGTTGCTTTGAGCGATTTGCAACAAGAATACTTTTTCACGAGAAGTAGTTTTCGAAAAATGAATTCACGTTGTTTACAGATCAGCTTCAAAAAAGATATCCAGACAACAACACCCCACACTTGCCAAAACTTTGTGATATAGAAAATACATTCAATTTATACTATACTGTTATGTATCATTTACCGGACTCAAAACCAGTCCGGTGAATGACACATCGTATCATCAGAGTCGGTAAAATTGGATTGGATTATATAATTTCAACATGGTCGAAGATCTCAATCTTTACCTTTTTTTTTGAAGAATGTTATAATGTTCTATTCAGAGAATGTTCAACAGCTTCATGATAAGATGTTTATTCAGAATAGGAGACTACGTATTCAACTAGCGAGTAGAGCGAGGAAAGGTCATCCTCAACAACCTTATCTTAAGATGTCATTATATCATTATTTGGGGCGGCGAGTTCTGTGGGTCCCCCTGAAAATCCTCAATTGATATCTTGCTTATGTTGATAGAAGAACTACATACCGTGTGATAAAAGGTATTCAATAAGTGGTGTTATTTTGGATAGCCCGCTATTTTGGTAGATTTCACTTTTGAAGCTGTCATTTTTTTGACATTTGAGAAGTAGAAACTAAGCCATTAATAAAAATGGAGCGATGCACGCTTCAACAACGCATTGAAATTATCAAAATTCACTATAAAAATGGCGAAGACGGTTGGTAAAACTCGAACATTGGGTCGTCGTGAACTTGTCGGACAGCAATACAGAAATTGGTGGAAAAATTCGAGCTGTTTGTACAAGTTAGTGATGTGAAGAATAAAACCCGTGCCCGCCGCTCAAGATCAGCCGGGAATATTGCTGCTGTAGCCGAAAGTGTTGAAGAAAACCCAGGTTTGTCCAATCCTCGTCATTCTTTGGAAAAGGATATAGTCCTGTAGGCGTGGTGGTGGTGGTCATTTGGCTGATGTTGAAAAACCCTGTAGTATCGAGAGGATCATAACCGATGGGATGCGGCATTCCCACTTCATTCCGAGATTTCGGACGTTGATCGAAACACAGTCGCCTCGTCCCCCTTGGATTGACCGTAGTTTCTGTCGCATGCAAAAATGCTGACTGATTTTTTTTTTGTAGGCCGAGCACGTTATTATTTACGCTTTGATTCACGAGCACATTTCTACAACGTGGCAATCCACCATTCAAGCAAGAGTGTTATCAGATAATGATGAACTACTAATGTATGTACACTCAATTAAAAGTCTGTACTTTTTTAAAATGTTATATTCTACATGTATGGTACACGTTTAATTGAAAAAGTGGTTTGCATGCATCTCTTGTGTAAAATATCTGAATTTTACCAAGACGAAAATCCATTCCAAGTGGCTGTTGACAAATATATAAAAAAACATTGTCACCTTTATGCTAGAATTAAGACCAGAGCAGGATATAAAATACGCCAAAGTATTCTTGAACTGGAGAACAGGAATAATAAAATGGAGATCGGGGACTTCAGGGAGTGATAATTGTTAAGCTCGAAAACATCCTCCAGAAAACATATCCACTAAAAACTAAAATTAGATTAGTTTTCGTGGATCGCAAAAATCTCAGCAGAAAAGTTAAGTCCAAAAAGCCAACGGATCGGCTGTGCGTCGCTATGAGATAAATGGCCCAACAGCCAGATCCATACAGCTGGAGTGACTGACGTTGACGTCATGAAACAGGACTTCTAAGAGGCAATAGTCTGAACATAATATCTATAGAGATGATGGATGGAGGGAGAAATCCAGACAATGATATTTCAAAGAAATATAGGCTGATAAACGGAACCATTCCGTTTTTGATAAAAAAAAAATGTTCAAGAAATTGAAAATATAAGATGAATCAATGAAAATTATTTAAATATTTCTAATTCTTTATTTTCATACCCAACTGATTTTAGAACGAACAAAATTCAAAAAAAAAAAAAAATTATCCAGTGTGACCCATTTGTTTTCGGGTCACTCTGTCAAAATTTCGCTACTAAGAACTGGCAAAATAGACCTTGGATTTTGTATGAGCGAGGTCATCTTTTGTCAAGATGTAATTAAAAAAACTCGAGCCAAATCCGCCAATTATTGAAAAACTTTTTTTCAGGGTGACCGGAAAACAAATGGGTCACATCTGTGTGATCAATTTCAAATTCCATCAGATTTGAAATCAAAAAATTTCGCAATGGCATTATGGCATATTATTATGCACATAAAAGAGCACCAATGAAACGTCTGATTCGGTACGCTTTCATCAAAATGTTCAAGTTAGTTTATGACTTAGTTGTGCTGGAATTTTTGTAACTTAAAATTTTTGTGATTTCTGTTTTGAATGTACCATATTATTACCCCTCAATAGCATCCCTGATAGTTCAGTAAATTGATATATTAGAATGTTGTTTTTTTCACAGTTTTATTTGATTTGATTAAGGACAGTTATAAGTTAGAATAGATTATCCTTTTCAATATAGAGGGTGTTTACGGTCTTTTGATTTTTTCTTTAATGTTTTTTTCTACACGTTAAAAGAATATGATTAACGCTAAAACGCCTTAGCAAAAGTTGAATAATAAGAGAGATAATGAATTTTTTGTACGATTTTATTTTCAAAAATGATGACACTAAATTGCAAAATTACTGCTTTACAGCAGTTGTTCAAAGTTATCGCCCTGTTGTTGAACGCAAAGTCTCGCTCGACGTATCCATGAATTATTATTATTATTATTATTATAATTATTATTATAATTATTATTATTATTATTATTCGACTTTTGCTAAGGCGTTTTAGCGTTAATCATATTCTTTTAACGTGTAGAAAAGAACATTAAAGAAAAAATCACAAGACCTTAAACACCCTGTATAGGAGAAGATACTCAGTATCTTATGATTTGCCATTTATACCTGCGATTTATAAAATTTTCTTTTGATCGATCAAGATTGTAACCCATATATTTTGGTAAATATTGAATAACATATAACAAAAATATAAAATAAACAAAACTTTTTTCACCTTATTTAGGATAATAAACAGAGACGGGTTGGACAAGGGCGTACCCAGGGTCCAACTAGAAGGGGGCCGACTGAAAAAATAAACAATATAATTATTATTGATTGTTTTTTCATTTATTTTAGTTACAACTCGAGATCAAAGCAAGTATTTTTTCACATTACATTCTATACAACAAATGAGATTTTGATTTCTATTACCGCATTTGAATCAAGTATGAGATTGTATCACATCATTTTTTGGAGTTGAAAATCCATAAATATTGATTATTTTCATTTCTACTCACATTTAGGTACAAAAAAATATAGCGTGTAGCTGATGTGAAAGGTACTTAAACATGGCTTCAAATCAATTTGAATCTAACTAAGAACTCAGGACACATATATTAGTTCATATTATTGATGACGACTTCAAGTCACCAGTTTTCAATTATCGTAACCCATGCGCCAAAAACTAAACGAATAATAAAAACCTGTTCTCACTGGTGTTAAACAAAATGATTTTGGTTGTTTTTTTGTTTGTTATTTAGAACATTACATTTTTTTTGGTGAATACATTATCTATTTATTCTCTTCAACTTTCAAGTGTCAATCTTAGTTGTAACAAAAAAAAAGCCTTGATGTATCAATATCATAATATGAAGCAGCTTGGTTGAAGTCAAGTTGGAAATATCTTATACATGACTGGAACATCGTAGTTATCAAGTCAATTTCAAGCTAATGCCTAGTTTACACAAGTCGAGTTACTAAGAAACTGTTGATACATATTCCAGTTTTGAAAATTTTCAAGATAAGACAGACCGAGGAGTCGATATTGAAAGTTGTCGAGTTATTCAAAAAAAATACATTGCTTTGGGATGTATCCAGATTCCAGATCCCATTATAAAAGTAGACAGATGAATGAATATATTGAGAAAATGATAAATGAAGCTTCAGCAACCGATTCCCCCCTTTTCGCTATGGTCTATAATACCCTTTAACCTATACATAAGACCACTAAACATTCAACAGTTTCTGAAAAATGTGTCGTAAAAGTTCAGCAGACATTCTCATTTTTCTCAGTCCTCAGTCCTCTAAACATTCAACTTACGTACTTGAATCAAAATGTAAACACTTTATTTGAATTCATCCATATGAACTTGATTCCAGTTATTGGACCAATAATTCGAACGGTTACTCTATCCCTGTACAAACCCAGTAACATATCTTTTAGCTAGATTCTAGAGCACTCGATAAGCATCACTTGTTTTATGAATAAGCGTTACAGAAAATGAAAATACCCCTTGATAAATCACATGCTTATTGGGTAGAGAAGATGTGAAGTAGTTTGAGAAGCCAACAAATGAACCCGAATTCATCCAGGTACGAAAATGTGTTCAAAAGCTGATAATGGACAATTTGCATACATTTTTGAATGACTTGAAATTTTATGTACGTATTCTAGACAATATTAGAAAGCCATCAGCGAAAAATGTTTTCCAAAATACCCAAAAATATACTAAGTAAATAAAACAGAAAACGCAAATTCCACTGTATGATCAAAAACTTTTCACCCTCTCTCTCTCGAGAGAGAGAGTCATCTCAGTCAATACGCTAGACGGAGATAGATAATGTATTCTAATGTATTCTGTGACGTAGTGGATGTTGATTGGAGCTCTTTAATCGGTGATTACTCCATTAATAGAGGTCGTAGGTTGATTTCTTGAACAACAATGGCATTAGTACTTACTAATCCTTATATTTGTCATATTTCCAAAAAATGTGCAAGTTGTCCATTGTTTTGTGTAATCAGTAAGAATGTATCATAATTGAATAATGAGAGCATGAGGAAAAACGGGACGGAATTCAAAACTGGATACAGAAAGGAGACTGCTGTGTGTATTCATTTCATTTATAGTTGCATCGATACCATAGCTCTTTTTCTCTGCTCCAACAGTTTTAACGCCTTTCTACGTAGTCTCCTCGCATGATGGCTTCTACGACAAATAAATATGATCACTTCCGAACGAATTTCGAACCGCGGGTGACGTCACCGGGATCTTAAAATGAAATACTGAAATACTGAATTTATTCATGCTAGTAAAATACAGGATTTTTTACAGTCGTCAAAAACTGGATGGAATAGCATCGGGAAGTAGGCTTTTATTTGCGATTTTGTTGAATACAGTTGAATTCTGACAACTATTATGGTATATCTATCCAAAATATAATCCAAGCAAATCTTATCCAGAGGGGTTTAATATCAGTAGAAAATAGCTTGAAAACCTAAAAAACACGCTTTTGAACTAAAGAGTAAAAAATAATTTTTAATTTAAGAATAAAATGATTAACGAGAAAATAATGTCATTGTGATAAAAGCGTGGGGTGCTTCGACATCGATTGTTAAAATTTCTTACTCATTTCTATTTCAAAATGCAGAATTAGTGTATAAATGTTTTACAAAGCACTTCACGCTTTTATCACAATGACATTAATTTTCTCGTGAATCATTTTATTCTTAAATTGGATTTTTTTTTTTTTTTTTAGTTCAAAACTGTGTTTTTAACTTTTTTAAAATATAATTTATTTTTAACTTTTTAGTTTAAAAGCGTGTTTTTTAAACTATGATCTATTTTTAACATCATTAGACTCAATTATTATTATTAATTGTTGATATCAATTATTATCACAGTAATATATCGGTAGTCCGAACCATAGACTTACAATAACGATACACATAACGCCTATATATATACCTTAAGCATGGAATGTTTTGACGCAAACACAATGATAAAAGAGACCAGCTTTGTTTTTCTTCACTTACCGGTGAAATGACAAAGTGTCTGCCTGATTTAACTTTCTTGCCACACACAGTATGTAGTCATTGTCATTGTTTTATCAATAAAACACTAAATAGTGCTATTTAGAATACAAGATAGTTCAGAGGTCTAGGTTTTCTCCTGAGAAACTGAGGAATAACCTCACTGCTAAACTTCTGTTTGTGAACAAACAAAATTGTAAACAATAGCGTTACGGAGTAACAGGCCTTAAGTTTGCGACCAGATGTTGCCAAGTTTCAACACGAAACGTAAACCTCAATACAAATTTTCACCTTCAAAAATGTTTTTTTGGTGACAGGGAAGTGATTTGTGACGAAAAACTGATGATAAATGGAATAATGGCTGCTTGGAATTGGTGATTTAGAAGATTGGCAGTCGAATTAATTTATTTCTTCGGGTATTTTATAAAGCTTTATAACATGACAACATAGCTGAAAAAGAGTAAATATTTACATGAGAGATGTTTGGGTTAGGAACATTTGTTTTGTCACTTGTCTTGTGATATTGAGTCTATGGTCCGAACCCTCCACAATCCGAAATACTTCATAATCCGAACGCCCTAATTGCGTGAAACGAATTACCTTGGCAACGTTGCCTATCAGAAAGCCGCGGCCGGTTCAAGAATTGCCATCACGTCCATCCTTTATCTATGATCCCTTCAACCAATCTTTCAGCGCTGAACTGTCATACAAGACAAATGTCAAAAATTCACCAAAACTGCGATTTTTCTTCAATTACAATTTATCGTCTACTTTCAAGCTCTTTTTTATTGAAATTCTTGTATTGTCATCAGTCCTTTATATGTGTTGAAAGTTTCGAATCAATCTGGGCATTTGAAGTGGGATAAAATCGATATCGCAGATTCTGTTACGAATCAACCAACTTACATACAAGTGAAGCTAATATAAAACGTGTAAAAAGAAGACCACCTTACTTTTCTTATTATGGGTAGGAACCGATACTTACCCATCACTCCACAGTAAACCATCGTTCAAAGTATGTATCTTTCAAATGAATGCTTTATGAAGCAGCCCACGTATGTATTTTTATCATACAATGATGAATCTATCAAAAATCCTAACTATAATCGTTTAGCACATATGTAAAAAGATAGAGATTTGTACGTTGACTTGAAAAGAGAAGATCCAAGTGACGTCAGAGTGCTAAAGAGATAGATGGCAAGATGCGCGTGAGCTTATCTGTCGCTCGTAGTATCATGGTCTGCTCGTGTATCTACACATTTCTTTCATCGATGCTCCCATCTCTTTAACTCGTCTTAATACCTGGTGGGTACTTCGCGTTTTTCTGTGCAACATAATGGACAATTTGCACATTTTTTGAAAATATGAAAAATATAAGGATTAGTAAGTACAGATGCCATTGATGTTTAAAAAATCAAGCTACGACCTCTAATAACGTAGTAATCACCGATTAAAGAGCGCCAATCAGCATCCACTACGTCACAGAATACACTATCTATCGCCGTCTGACGTATTAACTGAGATGACTCTCTCTCTCTCGGAAGGGTAATATGGCCCCACCTTTTTTGCGATCATGCAGTGAAATTCGCGTTTTCTTTTTCATTTATTTAGTATATTTTTGGGTATTTCGGAGAAATTTTTTCGCTAGTGACTTTCAAATAATGTCTAGAAAACGTATATAAAATTTCAACTCATTTGAAAATGTATGCAAATTGTCCATTGCTTACGAAAGTGGCATTCACATTTTAGGCATCTGAGCGCAATGTTTGGATCACAGAACAAAAAGATGTCGCTTGGAGATGGATTTGGTAATAAAGCAGTTTAAATTTTAATTCGGGGATTTTCAACTTGTCAAGTAATGATGCGTGGTATGGTTTTTCCCGTTTTAAGATAATCGATCAAGATATGTAACAACATGACAATCCCTAAAAACAGTCATCATCATTTTCCTAGCGGAAAAACCCGTGTTTGCTTCTTGGAGTCGACGATTCCATTTCGCAGTTATTCTGATTGTATTTTTGTTTCCGGCATATAATGGTCTCAAAGTTCCATCTACAGTTGTTAATCGGTCCAAAACCTTTGATCTATCGCGTCTAAACTGTGCCAATAGACCATTGGAAATCATTTGAAAACGATTTTGGTGAGTGAGCCACTCGACAGCTTTCTCATTCCTAAATCCTTGATCTTGATTTGATATGTAACAAGCACGTTCTTTTAATATATTCATGGCCTCTGCTATCTACTTTCATTTGAGGGTCATCTATAGATGTTATGGTCAGTGGTTGCAGTTTTTGGTTGTTCCGATCGTACAACCAACGTGTGCCCAAAATTTCATGGTTGTAGATGAATGTCAGTGCACAAATATTTGAAAAGTGCTGGATACTAAACTGTATCTGTGTATCCAAAAAGTCCGGAATTTTGGTGCCGGCTCCTCTTTAAGGTCGAAAACATTCAGGGCCACACACACTAGTATAATCAAAATATTTATTATTGTCTTTTTTTGACAACCTCACCAGCACTGAAAATATCCGGAACGGGAATACATCCACTTGGATGGATATTTACAAAGCAACTGCCATAACTGCCATACAAGTGAGCGGTGAGCGGCTATTCGACCCGAACAAACAAGACTTGTTATTTGAACCTTTATATTTCGCTAATTTCTACCGGCTTTTCTAAGCCGATTGTTCAAGAGCGCTTGAAAAGATCGATGTAAACGTAGTTTATAAAGCCTAGTTTACACGCGTAGAGTGACAGTTCAATTTATTGGAACAAGTGACTGGAATCAAGTATTCATGTTCGAAAGGCATTCAAGTGAAGCGTTTACATTTATTTAAGAAGATTAGTTATTAGTTGTATTCAAACTGCTGCAGTTAGAGTTCAGAAAATTTGATTCGAAAAAAGCCAGATGCCAATTAAGGAATATGTTCCAAAAGTTGACATCAGATTTAGTCAGTACAAAAAGTGTTTGGTTTCGAAAGTGGTCACAAAAAAAGACTCACATGCAACTATATCCATTTAATTAATAAGCTTATTAATAGCGGTCTTTCATTTGCTTGCGTTGCGCTGTTTCTATGTGAATAGTCAATGATGGATTCATTCCAAATAGGGTCAAGTAGGGTCAAAACGCGACGGACAATATTCGGGTGCGAAATGAGACATTGATATAAAATTATCGACAATTCAATGATTTCTTGATAGCAAAAGTCTGCAAAGAAACAGTACTCAATTTTTTTCTCATAATTTCATGGGTAACCAAATAAAAAGTTAAAAAACAATCATTCAAACATTCATTGTATAAAAAAACCGAACATGATTTGGCTTCAAAGTGGATACCAATAATCCAGAGAAGCTTGCACCAACGCACAAAGCGAGGGAGAAAGCTAAAAAGACGTACTTGCAAGGTAATAAATTGAAAAAGTGAAGTTTGAAATTAAATTGGTCGGAAGATTTTTGCAAAAAAAATCAGACTTGCCAGAAAAAAATGACGAAACATGAGGAGTCTCGACGCTTACCAACTAGTGCTCCATTTTTTTTTGGCGTACAGCATGGGATGTTGATAAAATGATGGACTGGGTCTTTGGGCATTGGAATTCGGAAACAACAATTTTTAGCAGGGCCAAAATTTTGTATTGCTAATTATGTCATTAATCTGTCAAAAGTGGGTTCCATTACTTTTTCACACATACTTCGCCATTACTCCGAAAAAACTTTTTTTTATTGATAAAGGAACTGCAGGAGAAGATAACCGGGGTAGTTTGGTTAATATGAAAAATACAATTTTATAGAAAAACTGCAAAAAACTTCAACATTAGCATTTTCTGCAAAACTATTTTTAGTAAGCGAGAAACTTTTTTGTTTTTCGGAATTATGCTTTTTCTATCTGCGTACGAAATGAAGCCAAAGGTTCAAAAAAGTTTTTGAAAAAAGAATCAGCAATGTAAGTTATATGGTTTTCGAGTTACAATAAGTTAAAGTTGAGTTTCCGCACGGCACGGGCAGCGTTCAAACTACCGTGCTGCCGCGACACCGGCGCCGCCACCGCTCCTTTCATTATATATTATAATTATCAATTTTAGCTCTTAATTCAAAACTGTTAACACAAATCCCGAAAGATTCTGGAGTATATAGTAGTCTTGGATCAATAATCTTCGCAATCTTATAAGTTCTTTTGGTTTAGGCCGTTACTGCAGTTTGCATGTTTACAGTCATTGCAACATTTTATTCCTGGTGCAATGCATTCACATCTTATCGTCAAAGTTTCTCGCACATCATCGAGCACTGGTAAAAGAATCGACCTTCCAAGTATTTTCTTTCTGGCTCCTTTTGAATGTGGCAATTCTACCAAATTCTTAATTGATACAGACATCTTACAAAACCTATCTTAGATTCATTTGAGTTTCGTCTTTGTTATACTGGGTTAGTTTGTTCAAGTTGAGACAGCTCGATATCTAAAAAATGATACATATTTCCGTTTTATGAATATGTTATGTGCTCCATAGTTTAATGATGTTTGACTATGTTTTTTTATTATTTCAAGATTCAAAATCCTAATCCTTTATTTAATGTCCCAGCACCCAATAACTTTTACTCGAACTATTCAAATAACTATCGGTTTTGCTTTTTGAAATAAACATAAAATGTAATACAATAAACAAAAAAATATATCTAGCTACATTTAAATAAATGATATCAAACATGCCAATAACTCATACATAATAACTGGACACCCCGTATACCTAGCCTTTATGATCAAAATATACAAAACAAAAATCATACAAATATAATTCTTTGAATAATAATTTAATTTAACATTTTCTGGTAAAACCAATAATAGTGTGTGGACGGGATATCGGTTATTGGGTGCAGATTAAATTTAATTCATTGCCAAGGCATGGTGGACAGATAAGTTTGTAGCCTAAACCTAAAATATGTTCACTCCTTTGGCACTGCGTATACACGGTGATTCATATTAAATTGAATTGTTTTGTCAATTTAGGGTGTTTCATTTAGAGCCAACGTGACTTTTTTTATGGAACCAACTCCTGTTTTTATGCAATCGAATATACAGAATTTTATCAGCTTTCTGGCGATAAAAGGGTGCATCTATCCGTGGTAGTTTCCTTTCAATTCTATATTTTCTATAATCCTGGTCGACTTCATCGTATTTATCATTTATGTTTAGCTGGGCTTAAAACATCTAGCACCCTGATCCTCAATTGAGTAAATGATTATGTCAGAATTCAATCATGAACATAAAGCGGCGTTGACATTGGTAATATCAAATGCTCATTTTACATGAATTCAAGTGATATGAACGCCACATGAATTTGTGAACCATCTCCTTTCAACCACTTGATCATACGAAGCCAACATTCTGTGAGTTGAATCCAGTTCAACTTTGTCGTTCAATTCGTCTGATTGAAAATGTCAACCTGGTTGTCTGGAGAGAAAGATATGGTGCACTTTGGAACTCTAAAGAGAAATTCCAAACTTTTGAACGAATCTCGTGTAGCTATATAACGTGAGGTATCTTTGAGCTTAATTCTAGGAGAAATAACGCAACACGCATAAATGTAGGATCTCATTTTTTAATTATCAGCCTCACTTTCAATAGTAGGTCGTAGGATAGGTTATTGTTCATTGTTATAAAATTTTCATATTTATCTAAATCTTCTGCCTGCAGTTTACGTATTAGAGTAGTGCGAGCCTCTAGGATTCGTCATCGCTTGATCCATTTTTTTACCCACACCCTTCTCTTTTGCCGAACACTTTTTTTAATGATTTTTTACAGTTCACACTGAAATATTAACTGTCTGAATGATGGCTCCATAGACAACTCGTTTTGGCGCCATTTTGTTTCAACTAACAAGTACAGGGTGTCCCAACGATAGAGTAATCATATAGAGTAATCAATCATATAGGTTTTATCATATAGGATATGAAAAATATCAATATCAATATGCGTCTTAGGTTAGGGGTGTAAATAGCGCACATTCTGAAAATATTTGGAAACATACAGGGTGCGTCACAAAAGTATGGCACGAAAAAGTATGATTTTTTTAAATGGAATATTAATTGATATTTCAATTCTTTCTTCAATTTGGGACAAAAATTGTGATACAACTAATGTTCCTAAATTCAACCGTTATCGAGATATCGCGTTTTAAAAATGTCATTTTTGCAACTTTGACATGCTATTAAACTCAAACTATTCAAGTTAGAGAAAAATGGATTGCACATTCCTATCTTAACTTTTCAAGAGCTATTCAAGGAGATCAAATCCATTATTGTGAAAAAATGTCAAAATGTGCCGAAAAAAGTTGACAGTTGACGTTACCTGACGTCACCAAATGACAGAAGAGCTCTTGAAAAGTTAAGATAGGAAAGTGCAAACCATTTTCCTCTGACTTGAATAGTTTGAATTTTATAGCATGTCAAAGTTGCGAAAATGCCATTTTTAAAACGCGATATCTCGATAACGGTTGAATTTAGGAACATTAGTTGTATCACAATTTTTGTTCCAAATTGAAGAAAGAATTGAAATATCAATTAATATACAGGGGGTTCCATTTAAAAAAATCATACTTTTTCGTGCCATACTTTTGTGACGCACCCTGTATGTTTCCAAATATTTTCAGAATGTGCGCTATTTACACCCCTAACCTGTGACGCATATTGATATTGATATTTTTCATATCCTATATGATAAAACCTACTTTACTCTATCGTTGGGACACCCTGTACTTATCTCAAATGAAATATGTAAACACCGAAATGAAGTCATTTGAAATGAATTCATATGAAATGAGCATTTGATCTTACCCGTGTTAACGCCGCTTAACTCTCGATCTGCATTATTTTCGAGGTTGCAAGTTACAAGTACATACTTAGAACTTATGTTTAAGGGAATAAACCAAAAAGTTCAAATATGTGCAGCCAAATTTGATATGGATAAAAAGAGGAGATCGTAGACAGCAAACTAGGCTATTTAGCTATTTAGACCAAAAAGGGGAAAAAGGAATACCGAGTCTGAAAAGGGAGTTATTGAATTTGATCAAGAAATTGACAATTTGCATACATTTTCTAATTTTATACACGTATTCTAGACGAGAATCAGTGAAAAATCATTTCCAAAATACCCAAAAATATACTAAATAAATTAAAGAGAAAACGCAAATTTCTCTGTATTATCGAAAACGGGGCGGATCCAAATTGCCCTCTCGAGAGAAAGAGAATCATCTCAGTCAATACGCCAGACGGAGATAGATGATGTATTCTGTGACGTAGTAGATGTTGATTGGCGCTGTTCAATGGGTGATTACTACATTATTAGAGGTCGTAGGTTGATTTTTTTAAACATCAATTGGATCAGTACCTTACTTATCCTTATTTTTTTCATATTTCCAAAGAATGTGCAAATTGTCTATTTGAAAAAAAAATACATAGTGAGGTTATGATTGCAAAGTTTTGTTATTATCCAAAAGATTTTGTTCAAATTATAGGTATGGAGGTTCTTGGAATTTGATCAATAAATAAATAAAAATACATAGTGAGGTTATGTTTGCATAGTTGTGTTATTTTTTAAAGGATTTTGTTTGAATTAGGTGAGTAGGTTCTAATTTGGGATTTGATAAAGAAATTTTGAAAAAATTATATTGTGAGGTAATATTTGCAGAGTTTTGTTATTTTCCAAAGGATTTTGTTGAAATTAGGTGTGTAGGCTCTTATTCCAAATATGATCTAGATTTTTTTTTTTAAATGACATAGTGAGGTTATGTCTGCATAGTTTTGTTATTTTTCAAAGGATTTTGTTCAAATAAGGAGTGTAGGTTCTAATTTGGAATTTGATCAAGAAATTTAAAAAAAACTACATAGTGAGGTGATGTTTGCATAATTTTGTTATTTTCCAAAGGATTTTGTTCAAATTAGGTAGGTATATGGGTTCTAAATGGGATTTGAACAGAAAATTCAGGAAAAAATAACATAGTGAGGTTATGTTTGCATAGATTTTTATTTGTTGAGGGATTTTGTTCAAAATAGGTAGATATGTAGGTTCAGTTTGGAATCTGATCAGAAAAAAAAAAAAAACAAATGACATAGTAGGGTTATGTGACTCTGTCAAGTTTCCCCTCCGATATCGAGGAATGCGGGTTACAAGTATACAGGCATTTTGATATTTGGTATTGGTATGGGTGGGGGGCTAACCACTGTCCGGCGAGTAGGCCCTAAAGGCCCCTTTCGCCAACCCCAGGACCGCTGTAAGTAGTTCTAACTAAGTTGATGATGGAGAACATCACCTAGTAATATATTTGAACTAGCGGGACCAATTAATTAAGGCTAATTATTTGAACTTTTTGACTGTCGGTAATTGATAATACTGCAGTCCACTCAGTAACGTTAGCCAGTGAGAGTACCACTAAATATCGAACAGAAATAATTCCTGCTCACGTCGGGACTCGGACCCAATCACAGCGAACTACCTCTCCGGTGACTTTCGTCGAATGGCGCCTTGGACGGCGCCTTAGACAACTCAGCCACCTAGTCGCTAGTATACAGGCATAATGCACGCATTTTGCACAATTTTGCACACATATTTTTAAATTTTGTTCACCTTTCCCCGGGAGACTAGAGCACATTTTCTGATGGGGGGAAACGTCAAGTTTCTTTTTCTCCCAGATAAACCATATTGTGCCCAATCAATACTATGTAGATTTGAAATTTTGAGGTTATAAAGAGTTTAATATGAGAAATAGGATGAGATTTATACAGACATATCAAGGGCTTTCCAGGAACGGTCTGGGGCGCACCCGGAACGACTCACACTCGATTTTGACCGTTTTTTCCCTGACCTTCCCCTTTTCCCTGGAGCACCACAATATATTGACAGTGGATAAATACCAAATGTGTCAAGTTTCGAAATATCTATTTGATTTGGCGGTTTTCTTCAAGTTTGAGATGAATATTAAGTTTTTTGTTGTGCAATGATAAAAATAACAAAAACAACCAACACCAAAAACAAGATAGGATAGGTCATAGTGCCACTTATTACAAGAATTGACACTGTTAACTTGACTAAAAGTCCTACTAACGCACTGTTGCGTTCTGGTAAACATGAGGGCTTGATGACACGGTGCGTCACGCACTTATCAGGGTGACTCACTCGTTCCTGGAAAGCAGCTATTTCTTTATGCATATCTTTGCATTTGTAAAAAAGAACTCGCCTCATTATTTCTTCACAGAAAACTCAATGGCGAAAATCAAACCGTCCACGCGCGACAAATGAATAATAATATGCACCTTTTATCTACTATACTAAGCATCACATTTCTTCAAACTAATTTCACAATCAAATCCTGATCATAAAAAACATTATAACGTAAACACATTTCTTTTGGAATTGATATAATAATGTATTGCTCATTTCCAACTCGTGGGTTGATAAGTATGCAATAGGAACATTATCAAGAAAAATCTCATGGTTATATCGATGATTTAAAGCGCAAATATTGTATGTCCACGTATTTTCGTATAGACTTATTTTCATAAGGGCATAGATCGGTAAGGGAGGGTGTGCAAAATTCGTAAACATGTGTGCAAAATTGTGCAAAAAAGAAGAGATCTACATGAAAAAATCGTTTTCGGGTGATGTCGAGGGAAAAACTTGATATTTTCATAAGGGCATAGATCGGTAAGGAGGGTGTGAAAAATTCGTGAACGCATGTGTGCAAAATTCAGAGAAGAGATCTACATAAAAAAAAATGGATTTCGGGTGATGTCGGGGGGGAAACTTGACACTTTCATAAGGGCATAGATCGGTAAGGAAAGGTGTGCAAAATTCGAAAACATGTGTGCAAAATTGTGCAAAATCCAGAGGAGAGATCTACATAAAAAAAATGGTTTTGGGCGATGTCGGGGGGGAACCGTCAAGTTTCCCCACCATCAGAAAATGTGCTCTAGTCTTTCGGGGAAAGGTGTGCAAAATTTAAAAATATGTGTGCAGAATTGTGCAAAATGCGTGCATAATGCCTGTATACTTGAAACCCGCATTTCTCGGTCGATGTCGGGGGGGAAATTTGACGGAGCCGCGTTATATTTGCATAGTTTTGTTATTCAAAATATTATCCATGAAAAATCACTATAGTCATATAAAGAAAAAACCTGTTTCAGAAAATGGAACCATCAACAAGAACAAATTCGCGACGACATGACATACGACAATCATGTGTGACAGGATCAAAGTAATCGACAATAATCACATTAAGGCGTGGCGTATCAAACTTCCTTGAAAATATGTTCCGTTGAGCATGGAAATAAACTCAAAAAGTGATACTTTTTTAGTTTGCAAAACGGATTCTCCAAACATATCAAAAATTTCAAAATAAAATTATATGTTTCAAAGTCAAAAAAAAGTTTGTTATTTAAAATAAATTATTTGAGTTTTCTTCATTTGTTGGATTTCAATTTAAGAATTATTTGCATAGGCTTGAACCAAGCAGTTTGAAGGCTATGCCGCGCACCGCCCGTACAGAAACTCAACTTCAACCAATCAAACCTATGTCCATGTTTGGCTAATTTGATATTTTAAGTCCACTTGAAAGTAAAAGCACCGTTATATTGGAGCAGAAGTATCCTAAGTCCATCTTTACAGCAAGAGCTCATATTTGTCAAACCACCGGGCTAGGTATCCCATGTTCAATCGCGCTGATAGTTTCAATGCAGAATCAGTCTTTTTACAAGCGCCAGCGCATCTCCACCAGCTTTGGGACATAGACTAGTTCAGCATAAGTTTATATTGGGCATAGAATAGTACCTTGAGGACATAGACTAGTTCTGCATTAGTTTACGGTTGACATAGAATAGTAAGTTGAGGACATAGACTTATTCGCGATTTATTTTCTCTAAATTTTGGACATAGGACTACCTCCGTTGAAACTTTAACATTCTATGTCCTTTTTTGTCTCTGAACGTGGCCTTTATAGTAAAAACATTAACTGAATTATTCTAATATTTAGGAAAAAAACAAAAAATGGCTCTCCAGTAAAATTAACTTTTTGGGACTTAGACCCTACTTCTGCATTCAAGTGACGATTTATTTAATACATTGCTACTTCGGCGATCGCCATGGCAACATCTATGTCAACCAATCTGACCAATCAGAGATTTCGAGAATGAAGTCTTCTCTCTCCGTCTCTTCCGCATTAGATACATTTAAAATGTTATCTTTTTTACGGTCAAACATACTTTGCCTTTCATAAATGTATAGATTTCGCAATAAAAATATCTTGCCCTGCTAAAAATTTGTGATTGCCGATTTCCAATGCCCAGCGACCTAGTCCCTCATTTTATAAACTCATGTGGTTGCACCCAAAAAAAAAAATCGGGAAGAAGACGACTTTTCCCCTGTTTTGCAGTGCACTATTTGGCAAATTCCGCACTTGTGGATACACTACGAAATTCATGGCAAAATAAGTGATCGGTGGGTGGATAGTTGGCGACCGTTTGCAGTTCTCCAACTACCGGATGTCTGGTCCGGACTTCAAAATAAGAAACTTTTTGGAACGCACATCAAATTTGAAATATGAATTAATGATACTTTTATCAGGTAAGTACACAGAACTAATGTTTTTATTCATGAAAAACACCATTTACGGTTCGGGGTGAGAGTCTGGGAGTTTGCGGAAATAACTTTCCTGAAACGACACAAGACTGGAGAACAGATGGTTTAGATTATTATAAAACGAACGGGAGCATTTTTATGGATCAATAGTAAATCTGTTCACTGAGGGCTGAATTTTCAAGAGGTTCAATCAAAGCGTTTCAGTAGCTGTGTGGCAAGCTGATTAGCCTTTATTAGAAATTTCACATATTTTCAATTGATTAGTGGAGCAGCCCACAAAACACGAAATGGCTCTTCGAGCCGGACCGACAAGCGACAATACACAACACAAAAACTCCCTTTCCGAAATTTCACCCCCTCAGAATATCTACGTTGGGACGGGACTCGTTCGGCGGCTTTCGGGACTCACGATGAATCCCACGACCTACGAACCATCGCGCCAACATACTAAACAACATTCAGTTTGTTTTCAACTGCTCAGCGGGAGTTTGTGAGACGCGAAACAACGGAATTATTAGAATATCGTCGGTGAAAAAATAATGTTTGCAATCAAAGAATGTGATTTATTTCCTAGATCATACTTATAAAGATTCGTAATCCTTCATGTCCTTATCAAGTGATTCCGCCATCTAACATTAAAATTACCCAATGTAACTCAGTGGAATAAGTTGAATATTCAACAATCCGTCAATAGTGATTTAAGTGCTACCCACTGAAAACAAGTGATTTCAAGAAAGGCGTATAAAACATTGTGATTGTGACTTCAGTGAAAATTTCAAGTTCAACATTCTCCAAAAAGGATATTAATTAACTCTGCTCCTAAGGTTGGTTAATACCTAGTCACAAGTTGAATAACACCGGTTCATAATAATATGGAACCCTTGTTGGTCTTACATTATCTATGCATGTACTAATTTACTTTGTTGCACCAAGATCTCAAATTGCACAGAATACTAGACAAAGGACTGTGTCAATTACAATTGAAATTTGTGAATGTTGAATGTCTATGAACTGAGTAGAGGTACCATGTAAATAAACATGTAAGGAAAGTCGTGTAGTAAACTAGTCTTCGGGTCAAGCGATATAAATGAAACGTATAATTTCAGATATCATGATACAAAACACCCCAGGACAGGTCAAGTTACAAGTTACCTGACTTTATTTCTGATAGGAGCCAGTTTCATATTCTTTCTGATTCAAGTGGGTTCACTGACCTTCATTGCTACACCTCATACTATTTCTCGATAGTATTTGGACGGTTATTATTTGTACAAATTAATCTATGATGCATTCTGTATGAAATGTGATATTTGTCGAGTCGATACTTCATTGACACTAGTCAGTATTCATCATTCATACCTCATACCTAATAGGTAGGTATGTACAGTCGAGAAATTAAGGGGAATTAATTTTTCATGCTCAATTTTGTATTACCTATGTATTGTTGTACTGAGTACTTAATCGAATTAAATATAACAATGGGTTACTATATTTCTTTAGCCTTGAGATAAGCTAATCTGTGAACTACATTATACATAGGGTATTTTATGAGAAAATGTCAATACTACGTCGGGCAGTTTCAGTGCCCAAGAATGAACATAAAAGTTTATATAAATATGGGTCCTCAAGCCTGTCTTTTTTGAAATACAGCACATATGTACATGTGTTGGAGTTTTTATTTAATTCTCGATTTAATTTTTCTGTTGTTCTTGGACCTAATTGGTGGAATTTTTAGGAATACCTATACAAGGTGATTCACTCGGTAATTCACGTAGGTCGTCTACAAGTATTTCGAGAACAGCTTTTCCAAATCTTTCGAAATTTGGTATGGGTTTTTATCTCGGTCTTTATGAATGTGTAATGCACGAGGTAATGCATCTTTTAAAAATATTTTGTTGATTGCGACGTTGCCAGATCTACAAGTTTTTCCTCGAATGTTTCCTACTAACTTTCTTATTTCAAAAAGGGCACCCTGTATATTATTTGATTTTTGAATTCTGTATAAAATTCTGAATCACTTTTATAGAACATGTCGGGGAACATGTTATACGTCTATTGCTCGGTCTATTAATAATACCTAGTTTCGTGTTTTTTTTTTTTTTAAATGACAAATTTTTTTCAAAAATTTCAAATTTTCTTCAAATCTCAAAGAACAGTTAGACTTTTCCAAATATTTTGAAAATGTTACAGACTGTGCAATAAAAAGATCGATCACATTTTCGCTAATGGAAATGACTGAAACTCGTTTTTTTTTTAAATTTGTATTTTATGTTTGCAATGAACTCAGCATTCAATTTTGAATTTTGGACAAAAAAATTTATCATTGCCAAATGCCATCTTGACCTTTTTTGAAATATTGAGGATTTCACGAGGGATTTCATATCAAATGTGCAGTTGATAAATGCCGAGATAAATGCCATTTATCTTGCCTTTAACAAAACAGCAATCTAGCAGCCTACGCAAATGCAACGCTATTGTTTCAATCTCGGTTTCAAATAAATACGAATGGTGATCGATCGGTTAATCTCGCATTTGATAGTAATCAACTGGTGACTCGTAAAACAAGCTCAAAAAACAATTCAGGAGATATGTTTAATAAGGTCACCCTTGAGGTCACCAATATACCTATTTCACAAAAGGTTTGAATCAACCGATACGAGAAAAATAAGCTTAATATTGATCAAGAATTTAAAATAACTATTTCCGTTAATTATTATAAAATTATTATTAGCAATGGCTGAGTTAGTTGATGATAACTACAGCTTTCGACAGATTTATGATCCATTTGTGATTTTTGGCGAGAAATATCCGGGGAAATATCCAGATCCAATGAATGTGACGAAGTTGAAAAGAATACAGTCGAATTATGTCCTGCACGGAAATCCAGTTATTCCAATACGTCGTGCAAAGCCCATCACTGGAAATAAACATATTGAAATAATGATCCTTGGCCATTTTCATGCCTTTCCACGAGCATCGATACGTAACGTATAGTGAACGACCTAGAGGTTAGTTTTCATCGAGGTTTTCATCAATGCAGAGAATTCTTTCGAAACACTCCATGCACAATTACACAGCAAAAACCCTACACGAATTGATTCCCGCTGATTTCCAACAGAGAATTGACCTGTGCGAGATGTTATTGATTCAAATCCAGGAGAATCCAAATCTTTTGAAAAAAATTATTTGGAAAGATGAATCAAAATTCACAAGACATGGAATATTCAACAGAAGAAATAATCATCATTGGTCCACCGAAAATCCAAATTTTATAATTGAAAGAAATCATCGAGGAAATCATCAACCCAAATTTTCTTTCAATTGTTTTTCTTTACTTATGCATGGACAACCGATGTTTTTATTACATTTATGAGGAAAACTTGAATAAAAAAAAATACTCGGAAATTTTACGAAGCAGTAGTGTCAGACCAAGTGTCAGACTTTATAGATAATTTGGGTTTTGGCTGCTCAGGTTTGGTATCAATTGGATGGCGCCCCAGCACATAGTACGAATCGGGTTGCGGACGAATTGAGTAAAATGCGAGGGGCAAACCGCGCTTCGCAATATTGTACACCAATTTCAAAAAATTCCAATAATTCCAACAAAAATTCCAAAAAATTCCAACAAAAATTCCAGTCACAATTCCGACAATTCCATTGACAAATCGAATAATTCCAGTGACAATTCCGTAAACATTCCAAAATGTAATCTACTGTTCTTAGTTTATCACAATACCTGAATTATCAGTGTATGCCAAACAACAATAGATATTGTTCCTCTTGTTTTGTTAAAGTAAAGTTTTAAGGAAAATGCCATAAGACAATAACAACGAAAGTTGTCGACGTCGAAAATATTTTATATTTTGTATCTTTAATTATTGATTTATCTGAAAAGTAGATGCATGTAAATGAATGTAGGTGGTGTTTTCATGAAGTACCTATTATTACCTATAGAGTTTCGTGGACTCGATTGGAACAAACTAATTTGGGCAGGTAGTTTATTTTTGTAAAGAATGTTTTCAAGTACGCGCATTCCCACATTGAAACCAAGACATTTTTAGTAACTTATTAAGGGCTGAGTTTCAGTAAATGATTCTTCGATTTCGGGATTCCACAAAAAGCCGATCGAAACGGAAATGTTGACAAATGACAGACGACAGTTCTAAAGTTCTAAATTGAAAGTAGGGATGAGTGAGTTCAAAAGCGTTACTAGAGATGTGGCGACCAAAATATCAAACATGGAAATGTCTTATCATTCTCACGTTTTCTCAAGAAAATCAAACATACAATTTGTCAAATTATTTTGAAAATAGTGTTATAACCTCGGTTATAACCTCTTACAGTAAAAAAAAAATCAACAGGTCCAATAACAATTCCAGTAATTCCAGTTACAATTCCAACAATTCCAACAATTCCGATTACAATTCCGATTAGAATTCCAACAATTCCAGGTACAATTCCAACAAGTCCAATGAAAATTCCAACAATTCCACGAGGTTGTACACCATAATTCCATCGCGGTTTACCCCTCGGTAAAATGTTTGAAGATCGATGGATTGGCCAAAGAGATCCATGGAAGATCCCCTGATCTTAACCCCCTTGGATTTTTTTTTATGGAGACATATAAAAAATATTGTTTATAATGGTGCACCCAGGGGTGCACCTATAAATAATCGTGACGATCTTATTGATCGAGTCAACGCGGCCTTTGATGAACTTCACCCAAGGCAAATTAGAAGAGCTATGACCTGGGCTATGACCATAGATATATATAAATAGATCAGCAGAAGATAATTTCAAATGTGGCAAATTTACGATAAAAAAATGTAAACCGTTCGGAGACCCTTGCATCTGCGCACTGAAAAATATTTGATCTGTCATGGTAAAGGCTAGGACAGGACCGCATAAGAAAATTAGTAGTTTGCGGGTTGATACGAAAATACAATCTGAAACCCTTTCAAGAAGATCTAGAAATATGTTTTTGTAGATTTGATTGTCAAAACGACGTTTCTCCCTCTTCACCAACATAATAATAATAATTATATGCAATGTTGGGCATCAGCCTTATTCAAATCGCAAATGGCGTCGAACGACAAATACGGCACTGTAACGCTTCCAAACATAACAAACAGCTGAAGAGAGGCTGTTAGTGCGCACACTCACTAGTAATCCGGCATTCAAGTTTCTGATCGCAGGGGCAGCGCACCGACGCATTTTTTCGCCCATGTTTTGCCGTTTTTCGATTATTCGGACAACTACCACTGAGCATCTATTTTATATATCTATGCGAGTATCTATGGCTATGACATCTCATCTTCACAAAAACATTCTCAAATGTTTAAGAAGAAATGGTACTCATATTGAATAGTTGTTGATCAATTAAGCTTTGGTCAATAATCACTGAAAGTTTTTTTTTTTAAGTTTTAATACTGTAGGTACACCTTGAGGTACACAGTTGTTTATGTGAATCTAACAATCATCTTCATAAATAATATCTTGAATTTCTTTGATTATTTCCTCGATTATTTCCTCGATTATTTTATTTCACGCTATACATCTGTTTCGCAACGTTAAGGTATTATCGTAAAGAACATAATAATATACAACATTCACGTCTGACTACTAGAATTCTCATTCATGAAAGCAATGTTAAAGCACGTTTGCTTGCACGTTTGTTATAAAATTGTGAATATTTCAAAAATGGCTGACGATAAGCATAAGTATCAACACTTTTTATTTAAAATTGAAGGCTTATTTTATTGCAAACATAAAATACAGGGTGTACCGAGGGGTGTACCATTTGCAAAAATCAAGTTTCAGTCATTTCCATTAGCGAAAATGTGATTTTTTTTGCACACTCTGTAAAATTCTCTAAATATTTGAAAGAGTCTATGTGTACTTTGAGATTTGAAGAAACCGCAGTCAAATTTCCACGCCTCAGTTCCCCAAGTAACACACAATAGTTGAATAAACGTTTATTTTTGGTTTATACCAGGCGTATATTTGTGGTTGAGAATCAACGTTAAATAAACGATAAAATAGGGAGTTTTTGAAGCTCTTATTTGACTCGTTATTAACGTTGCCGGTTATTCTGAGCTTGCGCAGATTGTCTGAAAATAACCGAATCGGTTATTAACCGATAACGTGTTACGTTATCTACGGAGCCTTAACGTTCGCTTAATAGCCTTCGGTTATTTTCTCATGTTGTCATATTGATATACAGTATTATTTAATTATTACATAGAAATCGTGAAACATACAAAGTACAATTTAAATTGTTAAAAATGACTACAGTTGCACTGGAATTGTAAGATTCTTGTCTTTTTATTAAATATCCAACAGAAACTGATCCTATGTTCTACAGCTTATTGGCAACTATGTAACTGATGCTGATGGAGATCAGCTGTTTATCATTCCAGTCGGTGTTTTGCCCATGATACTCGTAGTTTTGCTTGAGTTACATTTAATTTAACTTCGAAGTGGAAGTGACAGATTTCCGCTTGTCAAACGGGAATTATGGACTACCATCCACATTGAATTTGGCGTAAAAGTAACTTTGAACACAGATTCAATGTAGATGGTAGCATATTATTATGATTTATGTTTGCCAAGCGGACGTGAAATAAGATGTAAACCTTACATTTGGTAGTCTGAATCTTCATATCTATCTTCAGTCATATTTCATAATTCGTGCTGCTCTGCTAGGAATTTGGCGAAAATATTACAAAATCAAAACATCAAAAACCAAAAACACAACAAATCTGATCACTATGATGACAGATGACATGGTGATGACACAACGTCAAACGTTAAATAGGAGTTTCAAAATCTCTTTTTTGTGTCCCCTCCGTTATTAATGTTTTGTTTTCTGCGCATGCTTAGTATATCGGGATACGTTAATAACGTTGAAATTAATAAGATGTTTAAAAACTCCCTAATGTCCGCCCGATAAACGTTTAAGAATGGGATATGATATCCAAACTATACACGTTTATGAGACAAGAGTATTAAACGTGTACGACATACGTTTGATAAACGATTCGACAACACGTTTATGTTTACTTTAAAGGAAACGTTGAAGTATTAGCTACGATATTTGAAATAGCAACGTTCCAATCAAACCATCAGCATACACTTATCTAGGTACATTCTTTTTTTTTCAACAAAGTTATGAAATATCCAAGGCATTTTGATAAATATATTACGACTGTTCCAACCATCGCAGTCCTATACTGGCATATGCTTGTCCCTTGTCCCAATCGTTTTGTCTGGGGACTCTCCAACGGTTGAACTTTTCTGCTCCTCTCCATTAAAATCTATTCGGAGGCCTCTGTAAAGATGAATAAACTATTAGGGTACACTACACTTACATAAAATGAATCAAAATCTACGAATATGAGCTGTTTTTCCTGATCTATTGAATATCATGATGGATATTAAAAAAGGGAGTTTTCAATGAAATTAATGAGAAAATAGCTGAATAGGTGCACGAAGGTACTTACCCTCGTACTATCCTAGCTATGGCCACAATAATAAATCATTCAATTCGAAACAATCCGATTTCCACTGAAGAGAACACCCAATCAAGCACGATATATTTCAACTGGTAACGCTTTCAACAAGTGGCAAAATCGTGGAAATTGCCGAAATTAACAGTTATCCAGCAAACATCAACAGTATAGATAACCACTATGCAAGTACATTACACACAACACAAGTCGGCTGACCAAGTGACGCTAAAAATGGAAAATCGATCGCGTTCATCATCACTTGATAAATCTCCGAAAACCTGATTGGCTCTAAGGAACGGAGACCCCCACGATACCAACTCTCGGCGTCCTGTATTATATTGGATATCATACACGTTGAATACCATGTGGTTTTTATACAATTAATAAACGTTGCTTTAGAATAAAAATATACTATTGGAAACATCTACCCCACACTTTGCAAAAATGATCAGCCGATAAATGTGAGTAAGATTTGTCAAATGAATATAAAGATGAAGATGAGTACACCCAGAACCTTTTTTTCTCAATCTATTTATGATAAAAAGACATACCATTTATTACACTTTGGAAGAAACGTGTATGAGAGGTATATCGTATACCAACTCTCAGATGCGCGGGTCATTTTGGTTAATCTTTGAAGTCTGACAAATACAGTTCGACACTAAGATACATAAACTTGATATGCCTCACAAAAAATACCAGATTTTTATCCTGGTCCCAAAAAAATGGTGTATTGTAAACGTGTATTGAACGGTTCAAAACATATATGTTGAACATATACGTTTAATAAATATACCAAAACCAAATATTTTCAAAAATATGGTTGAATACACGTATATTCAACCATAATATATGATCGTGTGTTGCTTGAGTCCTTACGGTTACTGAGAAATCTTGGTTTGAAAAATCCTCGGAAAAATCAATGGCATTTGTCATTTTTTCAATAAAATGCTCGCTTTATTCTTATCATCAATAGAAGTACACTCGGAAGTACATACTATGTATAATGAAGAAAGAGGCTAATTATCGTGTAATAATATAACGAGTGATATAATCACTAGTATAATTAAGATCAAACCTCGGGTTAAGGTTAAATAAAAAATGCCTCAGTACTCAATACCCACCTCGATAGACAGTAGACACATATTACATCAATAAAACCAGTGTTGGTTGCACTAGCACTCAAATGCATAAGTATTCATCAAAAAACTTTTATTAGAAAATACCAAGGAGAATACTCACCTTTCTTTTGATATCCCGATTACTCAACATTGTGTGTATAAGCAATATTTTGACGATATTTCCAACATCAAAGAAACGTATTTTGATGTGATAGAACAGCACCCCAGACAGCACCACTTTGTATTATTTTTGTGTCTAATATGTTACCAGCGATACGAAAAACCAGCTTTTCATTGAATATTCAGGTATTCAAAACTAAATAATGCCCGGCGTTTTAAGGCAATGTATGAAATAAGAGAACCTCAATATGATCTAGACATTTTATAGAATGACAAATGCAAGAACAAATGCTTGGACAAATGATGTTAAGGCTGTTGGTATACATACATACAAGTACAATGCCTAAGTAACTGTCTAGGTATTCTATAGAATGCCGGTTTTCAAACTTCCAGAGAATACAATACAAATATAGACCTAGTAATGAGTTGATGATTTTCTTCTTAACCTTGGTCGTGGAAGGGGGATAAGCTTGGACATAACCAGTTTTGTACTTACCAGTATAAGTACTTACTTGTTATCTGATTTTTTTCCCTTACTTTACAAAAGTTATTTTCTCAGCTGGAAAATCTATCGCAAAACAAATAACCAAGCGAATGATAAGTAGGTACCTGAGCGAGAGTATATACCTACATATATATGTATGTAGTAGTATAGGTATAATGCGAGGTATAATGTGTCTCGATTAAAATACACTAAATATATTTTTCTTCACTTTCATTTTTTGTATATTGCTTTGGTCTTTTTACTTGTATAACTTCACAATTTGTTTGTGTACTTATAGTTTTATTCCCGGTTTTAATCTTCGACTTTTAGGTAGTATTTTTATAGTTCTAATACGAGTTCTAATAGTTGTTCTTGTTTTATTCTGCTATAACATTTTACTTTTGTCAACATTTTTCATGGAAATGAAAATAAACATAGTTTGATGTAATGTTTGTATTTACAGCGGATTTAAAGAAATGCCAGGTGAAATGAGAAGTGCATGAGATCAAAAGCTCAGCTCAGCGCAGTCCTCGGCTCAGTCACGAGTAAAAATAAATACTAGATGGTACAAAAATTCAGTAATTTAAATATCTTCAAACTAGTCAAAACCCCAAAATAAACTTTTGAAAAGATATTTAGAGACAGTATAACAGTCACGGGATTAGTCACAAAGTCATTTGGAGACGTTCATGAATACACGGTGCCACAAATTCGAGTGAATGCATGGGGATCTCAGTTATTATAAGAGATACAGGGTCGGTTGAATGCAGGGTTAAATGCGAGGTTAAATGGATGCAAAGTTGCGCATTCTTATGCTCAAGAATATGCCATGTTGAATTTCGAAAAATTCCGACTACTTCCGAAGATATTCGAAAAAAACCGAAATTTCGCAAAAACGTTTTTATTCGAGTTTTTATTATTACTTGCATTTGTTTGAAAAGACATTTTAAAATAGATTACACTTTGTCACTAACACTTTTTCTCCTCTATGAGAGGGTGGTATCAAATTGAAAATCTGACGTTTCGTCTTCGAGCTGCCATAATCCACTTTATTTATTTAAATACGGACCTGGATTTTTTATTTTATTTTTAGTTATCTTTTGAAGTCCTCAGGAAAGTCCTTGAGACATTGAGGTGATTAGATGAGGGTGTATACTGTAGTGATGGGTTGCCTTGGCAACTTCAATGTCTTCAATTATTATTCACCTATTATTGTTATTTTCAATATTTTGTTAAAATGGCAATATTTTTGAAGACTTTCGAAAAAATTGATCCAGTTTTTATATGTATTTTTTTTATGTTCTATTTCATTTGTGGATTTCATTTAATTCAATTTTCATTCCATTAAATTTCATTGAATGTATCGTTTTAGAATGTTATTTCGATTTGGGTTCAATTAGTTTCGTTTAGTAAAGATCAATTTATGAACCAAACTATGTCTTGCCTCCGAGGTTGCCTAACCAATTCTCTCTGGTATTAGTTATAAAGATGAGTATTTTTTCGAGGTTTGCGATACCTCAATGCCTCAAGGACGTCAAAGGATAACTAAAAATAAAATAAAAACTCCAGGTCCGTATTGGAAAAAAAATACTTGATGATGACCGCTCAAAGACGATTTATTATTTGATACCGTCATATTGTAGAGGAGAAAAAGTGGCATTGAGGAAGTGCAATTCACTTTGAAATATCTTCTCATATAAACTCAGGAAATAATATCGTTTTTGCGAAACTTCGGTCTTTTTCGAATATCTTCGGAAGTAGTAGGGATTTTTCAAATGTCAAAATGATATTTTGTTCAGCAACTTTGCATCTATTCAATCGACCCTGTATCTCATATTATAACTGAGATCCCCATGCATGCACTCGAATCTGAGGCACCCTGTATATGCATGGTGTAAATCATGTAATCTTCCATAACAGGATGTCAAATTGATAGTCAAACAAAATCATTGCCTATACCCGAGCCTCGACCCGAGCCTATACCTATATATTTGTCAAGTTCACTGCGGAATGAGAGTTATTGAGTACGTATACAACGTGAAACTCGATGCGATCGAACCGATCCGATCTAATTCGATACACTTGAAAATCGCGATATACACGCATCGATTTCAAATTTCCATCGGACGGAACGTTTCAAGTCAATTCTCTTTTTTAAGGGATTGAATTGACTGAATCCGATTAAACAAATGTTATTTTCCGATAAATACGGGATTCAAAATATAGGATCGGAGTGACGCAACTGAGAGCCGATGGCCACAAAACATCTGTTCTGTGCCGATAAGTAACCTAACGAAAATCCAGATTCGAAGTTTGTTTATTGTGATCGAGATTGTGATTTGTGTTAATGTTTCTTTGCTATAAAGCTCTACAGCCTATACTTAGTCCGTTTACAATGCAGAAGAAAATAAAAGAGTAGTGAGGAGGAGAACAAGTCCTAGGACTTATGGAAGGAAACTGTTCACGGGTTTCAGAAATATTCAAAACTTTGGTTGGGCCCATCAAGGAATGTGAACTCATTAGAGAGCCAAATCAAATGATAGACAAATATAAAAATTCACTTTTTTGTTTCTATCTCGTTTTTATATGTGTTTCTATCCTTATTTGACATTACAGGATTGGATGAGAATTGGGAAAAGATTACCCGATCCGATTGAGGACAACGCGATAATTGTTTCAATCCCAACTTAATCCGATCGGTTCAAGTGGATCGTAATTTTACGTTGTATACGTACCTACTCAATAAGCTGTAAACTTGTATGAACCATTAATTTGACATTCTCAAGGTTGCATCAAAAGTCTCATGAAATCCCGTGTCGGCGTCTTGAGATATTCAAGGTCAAAGGTCACAAAAATCAGTTTTTCGTCAATATCTCGCCTGCTATGGTTTTAATCCTGTTTGTATTTATTATAAAAATTGTAAAGCGCAAAATTCTCTAGAAATTTTGTACTAAACTTTTCTCTATACGGCCAACCGTTTTTGATAGACCACCGAGTTTCACAAAAAAAAAATGAGTGAAATGATTCCTCGTCGAAATAATTGAGTGATAGCTCATTTCGAAGATCTTTTGTCTCTCACCATCTCCTCTTAGTTTTGAGAAGTTATCTCTTGTGGGTAATTATCGAGGTAATTATTTATTGAATAAAAAATAATTTCAATTTTTTTTTGATTAGCTGTCTTGTCAACAGGAATGACAGCAGAGGCTTGAAATTTGGTGGTTGTGATCAGGATCAAAGGGCCTTCAAAATAATGTATCACTCGACCCCCTCCATTTGAAATTCTGGGGGTAGCTCTCACCCCCACTTGGGGGTTGACGGGTGGGGGTTGAAGATACCAAAAAAAGTTTTCCCCAAAAAACAAAAATTGACGTGTCCAAGCTATATTTTTGATAAATCTCCTAACACCTGAGAAAACCTGTGTGGGAAGTTTTTCGTGCCCCACCCTGTATGTATGGATGAGCGCTGCGCTCTCTACGCGGTCTATCCAAAACCCGCTTAGCCAAATAAAAAAAGTTTTGAACTAAATTTCTACGCTTTACAATTTCTATTATAGATGCAAAAAGAATTAGAATCATACCAAGCGAGATATTGACGAAAAACTGATTTTTGTGACCTTTGAGCTTGAATATCTATAGTTGCCGACACGAGGTTTATTCAAGTTTTCAGCTTATTATCTCTCATTCCGCAGTTGACCCTCTTATTTGGCCAAGATGACTGGAGTATACTTAATACATCGAATTACATATTGATATTCTCAAAGTGAACAAATTTGTTGTTTCGCGTCGTTATCGTGATGTAATCGTCAAAAATCCACTTATGGGATAGATCAGACAATTTGATTTTATTTGCTATTTTCAGCAGAATGTCAGTGAAATGCCGATAGAAAATGTTGACAACGTGGGTGTGCCAGAAGATAATAATAATCCTATAAATTCACAAGTAATTACACAACAAAACCCGGAAACCACTGTCATAAAGTATTTTTCTCTACCGTTCATTAATGGCCCAACTCAAAATCTTAAAAATGTTTTTAAGGATGAAGACATTGTGTTTGCGAACAAACAAACCAAAACATTATCACTCTTATATTCTAAACCTAGAACTAAACTCAACTTTCAAAAAAAAAATTGCGTAATATACAGGGTGTCCCAGCAAGGGTGGCCACCGGCCATATCTCAGAAACTACTGGACCTAAAAGTTCAGGAAAAAAAAATTATCACTAAAGTGGCCACGAGAAAATGCTGGGAAATATTTATAACTTCGAAATGTTTCCGCTAGGGGGCGCAATCAAAGCTTAAATATTAAAATTCGAAATTTCTCCGGAAATTCTCAGATTGAGGATTGAGGTATATCTTTATCAACATGGTTAGAAAACCTAGACAATTTCACGTCTTTTTGGTACAGGGCTCATTGGCGTACCGATCTTCGTGTGAGTAGGGGAAGGTAGTGAAAGTGTAATTGTTCAAGTGGCTGTAACTTATAAATGACTTATCCGATTTTGTTGCGTATAGGCTTGTTTATAAGATAAATGTGAGTACTTTCGTATATCGTATCCAGTGATGCGTGATTGTCTCCAGAAAAGTTGCTAGAAGGCGTAATTTGAATTAAAATTTGTTATTTTTGTTTCACCTCAAAAATTTGAATGGTACGGTATAATTCTGATAACAGAATCGAAATTAAGATTAAGTTTACAAGAAAAAACCTTCAAACCGCAGGTTGATATCTTTTCTCGTTTTCGAGTTATGGCCGAGAAAATAATTTTTGACACTCGAAAAGTTGTTTGTTGTGTAGTTTTATTGGAACATTGGAATAACAGGATACCTTGCAGCGTATTCACGTGCCGCAATCGGAGCATTTCCAAAACATTGAAAATATACGGCGAGCATATCAAAAGCCTCGGCATTGGTGTAAGACATTTTAACAGAGAATGTTAAAATGATAATTAAGAGATTGTTATGATTGCAATATCTGTTTCAATTATCTCCATGTTTTTCCACAGCTACCTAGATTTTTTTTCAACCCATCATTGCAATATTTAATACATAATTAGATTGGGATTTATGCTCATCAAAATATTTTTCATTTATTATGAGTTTTGTTTATCACGGGCCAAAAGCGTTCCATTACTATTAATCAACATTAACGTGGTATGTTACTTTTTCGATCTCCCCTGTATAGTCGTTTGATTTACTGGCAACAGCGCACTGGTTAAAAGTCTTGTACGTCGCTGATGTCTGATGTCAGTTTTCATTAAACGTATCTTTCTTTTTTGAACTCGACCTTGGTAGCGAACGGTTGGAGGTTGGAAGACATTCGCATCTCCATGTGTTAGATCCAGGGGGTAGAAAATAAGTAACCCCAAGATAGTCCATTCAGGCCTAGGACGATGACCATCTCCCACTGATGTACCACGTTAAGGGTGTTTTCTTCCCTACCACGACCGTGATTGATCCACTCCACCCTAATTGCCTAATTGCCTAATTTGAGCATGGGATTAATTACCAAGCATTGAGGAGTTGTTGACTACTTTGAGTGGAGCTTGAATAAGAAAAACCGGTCAAGATCGTTCATCTGTTTGGGGAACTGGTACAGTACAGCCTACACGGAATGTTTTGGGGTTTTTCTCTTCTTGGTTTTTGGTGGAGTTAAGAACCTAGCAAGCTGTTGCGGTGAGCCGTATCTATATATTGTTTTATTTACGTCAGTGTTACGGTCGGTCGAGATTTATCTATTTTTTTTTTATGAATACTTTTGTGAATCGTTGTGACGTCACATAGCGGCAACTCAGTTTGTGAGTGATCTTTTTATAAATTTATCGGTTCAACTGCTCGCTTGTTGAATTATAAAAAAATTTGACAGAATAACGTTATTAAGGTTATAGCGTTTTTAATTATTAATGAGCGGATTTGTACTGAACCTTTTTCTTGATGCCGATTCATTACATAAATTGCACATATAGTTGAACTGAGTTTTGGAAAATACAAGTTTATTATTTACCGATTTCTTGTACATACTATACGGACGTATGTTTTGAGTACTTTGCAAGTAGGCACGGTATTTCTGTGAAAGATAATATTGGATTTTTGGATTTTAATATACGCAAGTGTCTTGGGAATTAATTAACTAGTTTGATTTGAGAGTTGGTGGACCTGATCCCTGGTTTTGTCGGCGGTAAGTAAGGCAGCTACGTACTTTCTTTCGTTAATTGTTAAATAAACTCAATTGGAATCGAGAAGACCTCGAGGGTTGGGATTCACCTGCACGAATCTCTGGCGCCCACTTTAAATAAAGCTAAAGAACTCTGAGTTCCGGGTAAGCTTAGCCAACGAGGCTTCCAATTGAGAGGTTTGATAATTGCAGGACTGAGAGTGCTTGAGCTAAGCTTGCGCTTAAATTTTTGCGTGATAAATTTTGGCGCCCAACGTGGTTATAATATTTAATCAAATAATAAGTTAAATTTTGAAGCCTAACGAAACAGTTTTTTTACTGGGACCTTTATTCTTTTCTTGGGATTTTTGAATTTTGACGCGGTTTTGTTAGCCTCTTCGAATTTTTTTTTTTTTTTTTTTTTTTCTCTAGGGAGAGGGGGAATTTGGTAAGGCCATCAGCTAGTTTCAAGTACAAGGGTGCTGCTTGCCGACGACTTTGACCGTTTGATCGGATCTGCCGCTTTTAAATCATACTTGTGTGCGGACTGTGTTTGTGATTGATAGATATAACCTATTTTGCGGCTGGAAATATTTGATATATTTTTTTTTATTTGTTGACCTCGTTATACATTTGTGACCTTGAATTTCTCTTCTTGCCTTGTAAAATGGATTTCAAAATGAACATCCACTGTCTGCGGAGAGATATGCTTCTTCATGAGCTTGTGGTTCGTGGTGTTACCGTTGATGACGGTATGACTGTTGAGAAAATGAGAACAGCTTTGCGCCCACTCATCAAATTGGAAAAAGCTTCACTGTTCCAATTCCCACCCTATACCCTGAAGTTCTCTGAAGAATCGGAAAAGATCACATCCCTGCTCTCTGAAATCAATGATTCGATCTCTGGTCTATCGAGTGAGAACGTTCAGAGTTAAGACAGTAAGTTCTTGTCTATTCAGTCGCGACTGGTCCACCTTTTGAGGCGCATCAATAGAATTCCCCCGAGTGGTTTGTCTGCGGAGGAGCTGGACGAGAAGTCTGGTCTTCTTGTGGAGGTTTTGTCTTCTCTTGATTCTTTGGAAGTAACTTCTAGGCGCGACCCAGAGTTGAGTCAGCGTTTTCAAGATGACGAAGACGATGAACTCAGCCATGATCCTCCTTTAAATTCCACTCGTCATCCGAACCTTCTTAGTCCCTCTGCACGTACGGGTCAGCCCTCCACCCCTTCCACTCCAAATATCGAGAAGTGGAACCTCAAATTCACTGGGGATTCGAAGGGTATTTCGGTCCACAATTTCCTGGAAAGGGTGGCGGAACTTCAAGTTGCTCGTAATGTTACTAGGAGACAATTGTTTGAGTCTGCTATTGATCTGTTTTCAGGCAAGGCCTTGGATTGGTATTGTGCCAATAAATCTCGGTTTGGAGATTGGTCTGAGTTGGCAGACTTGTTGCGCAAGCATTTCGAACCCCCAGACTATCGTTCAAGGTTATTTAGGGAAATTCTAGACAGAACTCAGGATACTTCCGAGTCTATCGTTGCATATCTTTCATGCATGCAGGCCTTGTTCAGGCGTTATGAGGGACTGTCTGAGGAAGCTCAGTTAGATATTTTATGTCCTAATGTATCACCATTTCACGCTACTCAATTGCCAGTTGTCCACAGTATTGAGGAACTTGAAACGGAGTGCCTCAAGTTGGAAACTCGTAAGTATCGAGTGGAGAATTACGTACCCCCTTCTCGTCGACGTCGCAATTTTGTCGAGCCTGATTTCGCTTTTATTTCCGCGGACCAGCCCTCCTCTTCCCAATCTCCAATGCAGGAGGAAATTAATGAGGTGAATTTCTATCAATTTCTATCGTCTAATCCTCGTTTTATTAAGTGTTGGAACTGTCAAAGGCCTGGACATATGGATCGGGAGTGTCCAAACCTCGGTCCAAACCCGAAGAAGAATTTTTGTTACCGTTGTAAAGCACCGGATGTGACTATTCGCACTTGTCCGAGGTGCTCGGGAAACGATTCCCGGGTGAGTCGGTAGGCCGTGTCGATTTCACCTCTTCCTCTGTCTCGGCAAATAATCTTGTTAATTTTCAGAATAAAGTTCTTTTGGATTTCATCATTTCACATGCTCACGGGGATCAGCGTCCATATCTACATATTGACATTCTTGGGTATCCGATGCTCGGACTATTGGATTCAGGTACTAGCGTGACTTTGGTGGGTTTGCCTGGTTATGAAGTTTTATTGAGTCTTGGGCTTAAGTTAGTTAAGAGTCAACGTCCTTGTACAGTCGCCAATGGTCGACGATGCAATAGCATTGGTTTTATTCAGGCTCCTATTACGTTAATGGGCAAAACCAAGATTATAGACGTGTTAGTACTCCCTGAGCTTTCACATCAAATTATCCTCGGTATAGATTTTTGGAGGGTTATGGAGATTATTCCTGATTTGGGGCAGAGTGTTTGGCGGTTCGCCAACTCTACCGAACTTTCACAGATTTGTAGTGTGCAACCTTTGGATAATTTGACTCCCTCACAACGTCAAGCACTTGATGAAGTGGTGACTGAAAAAATAAGTCAAATGGGAACTGGCTTGGGTTGTTGTAAAGTAGCTGAGCATGAAATTATTGTTAACCCCGGAACAAGACCGATTAAACAACGCTACTATCCGGTTTCCCCTTTCAAGCAAAAGTTCATCGACGACGAGATAGAGGAGATGTTGAGGTTGGGTGTTGTTGAGAGGTCAAGTAGTCCCTGGTCTAGCCCTGTTTGTCTGGCGCATAAAAAAGATGGTAATTTCAGATTCTGCATTGATTTTCGTAAAGTCAACGAAGTGACGAAAAAGGATGCTTATCCCATCCCTTATATTTCTACCATACTTGACCGACTCAAGTGCTCTTGAGTCGTTCTCTCGGTCAGTTCATAAGTTCTATTGACATAAAATCTGCCTTTTGGCAAGTACCCCTTTCAGACTCTTCGAAGGAGCTTACAGCTTTTACCGTTCCCGGACGAGGTCTTTTTCAGTTTCGGCGTATGCCATTTGGCCTTTCCAATGCTCCTGCCACTTGGCAGAAAATTGTTGACACTATTTTGAGTCCCGAACTCGAACCTAATGTCATGGTCTATTTGGACGACATTGTAATCATTACCAATTCATTTGATGAACACCTCGAGCTTATCAAGGTCGTATTTGAGCGTTTGAAAGCAGCTGGTTTGAGGGTTTTAGCGGAAAAGTGTCATTTTTGCAAGCCTGAGCTGCGTTATTTGGGCTACGTCGTTGACAGTAAAGGACTTCGTCCTGACCCTGAGAAGGTAGAGGCGATTGTTAATCTACCACCCCCTTGTAGTATCAATGAGGTTCGACGTTTTGTGGGTACTGCGTCGTGGTATCGTAGGTAGGTACCGAATTTTTCATCACTTTTGGCCCCTGTTTTAAACTTGACGAAGAAGGGAGTGAAATGGAGTTGAACCCCGGAATGTCAAAAGGCTTTTACTGATCTTAAGGAGTGTCTCGTTACTGCGCACATACTTACTTCCCCTGATTTTGACAAAACCTTCTATCTGCAAGCGGATGCGTCATCTTATGGCCTTGGAGCAGTTTTGACACAAAAGTTTGAAAATGGTGAGAAAGTAATCTGTTACCTCTCTAGATCATTGATTAGATCGGAAATGAAACTAACAGTCACTGAAAAAGAGTGCCTTGCTGTAATTTGGAGTGTGGAAAAACTGCGCCACTATCTTGATCATGTGCATTTCAAGGTCATAACAGATCACGCTTCCTTGTTGTGGTTGCATCGTTTGAAGGATCCTCAAGGCCGTTTGGGACGTTGGCAATTGCGCCTTCAGCAGTTCGATTTTGAACTCATTCATCGGAAGGGTAAGGATCACGTTGTCCCCGATTTTCTTTCGAGGTCTGTACCCATTTCCATTGATTCTGTCTCTCCGGTAACTTCCCCTGAATTCACTTCTTGTAGGGCGCATGACAGGTGGTATTTGTCCATGATTGGAAAAGTTAGGAAGTCCCCTGAAAAGTTTTCGCTGTGGAAGGAGGAAAATGGCATTCTTTTCAAACATTTGAAACCCTCCTTTGTCGAGTTATCGTCTCCATATGATGAATGGAAGATAGTTGTCCCTAAGGGTGATAGAAAGGCTCTATTTGAGCGTTATCATGATTTGCCAACTTCCGGTCATGTGGGAGTTTTCAAGACATATGGCAGGATTCGTCAGACATATTATTGGCCCAAAATGAGGGCGGATGTCCTTCGATACATCAAGACTTGTGTAAGTTGTGCGCAGAACAAGGTGGAACAAAAGCGTCCAGCTGGTTTCATGGGCGAGCGTCCCGAAATCACTCAACCGTTCCAAGCGATTAGTCTTGATTATGTTGGTCCCTTGCCTCGTTCGAAAAAAGGTAATTGTTATATTTTGGTGATATCTGACTACTTCAGTAAATCAGTTTTTCTATTTCCTTGTCGTGCGGCGAAGGCTAATTCCCTGGTAGAAATAGTGGAAAATTTCTTTTTGCTCTATGGTACTCCGATGTTTCTAACCTGTGACAATGGTGTCCAGATGAAATCCAAGGAATTTCAAGCCTTGTGTAAAAGGTATCACTCCCGAATTTTCTTCAATGCCAACTATAACCCTAGGGCTAATCCAACAGAACGTCACAATCGTATCATCAAGACCATGATGCGTATGTACGTCGATATGGACAATCACAAGACTTGGGACGAGCATCTGCAGGAAATTGGTTGTGCTATTCGTACTTCGCCTAGCGAAACCACTGGTTTCACCCCATACTTCATTCTGTTTGGGCGTGAGCATAAACTCTATGGCTATGACTATGAACAGCATCATGGATTACCCCGACCGGATGTTGATATGGATACTTATGTCCGTGATCGGCAGCGTGGGTTCGCTAAACTGTATGAACAGGTCACCGCGAAAATCAAGGTCACTCGAGAACAAAATTCGCATAGGTATAACTTGCGTCGACGACCCTTGAGCTTCAACCCTGGTGATAAAGTTTGGCGTAAAAACAAGGCTATTTCCGATGCTTTAAACTACTACAGCGCTAAATTAGCCCCTGCATATGTTGGTCCATTCGTGATTAAACGTCGGTGTGGTTCTTGGTCCTATGAACTGGTGGACGAATTGGGAAGTTCCAAGGGTGTTTGGCACGTCCAGGAATTAAAACCGGTTGTGGTGGACCCTGACTTTGACTTAGGACAATCTGATTGATTCACGATATTAGAGCCTTACGGTGCCAGGCGGAGGAATAGGCCCGTGGCGGAAAACTGCCGGAGGTACAAGTCCTCCAAGTGTTCACTCTTTGTTGTGAGTACCATTTTATCACGGTACGCTCATTTGGTTGAGTAGCCTTACGGTGCCAGGCGGAGGAATAGGTCCGTGGCGGAAAACTGCCGGAGGTACAAGTCCTCCAAGTGTTCACTCTTCAGGTGCCCGTCCGTCAAAATATATCCTGGACACCCAGATTCACTTCTGATTCCTATTGCCACCATTCTATTAATTCCCAGTAGTGCATTTCCGTGGTTTATGGGAGAAATCTGTTTTTTATTGTGGAAAAATATGGCATCAGCCAGCAGTTTTTTTTGACATGTATTTTATGGACCCTGATTCTATAAAGTTTTTTTTTTGGCTTACTTGGCTACGGTTGTCATTTGTTTTAGTCTTGGGAAGTTTATAGCCTGAGTAATGTGTATTTTCTCTTATGGGGTTTTTCAGATTATATTTACTTCATTTGAGAGTTCAGTGGGTTTGTGCTTGCTTTTGGTACTGGATTCTTGCCATTTTTGTATGGATTTTAAAACTGAGACTGTTGTCAGGTGATGACTCATGGCCGGGTAGAGCCACACATCGTCCATTGGTTTGGATTCGGTGACATTGCCGATGGTATTGGTTTTGGGAGGTCTGCGATCATTTTGCCGATGTGCGCTTTTCTTTTTTTTGAAGGATTTTGGATTGTAGCACCTCGTTGAGTTTCAGCATTATTTTGGATTGTGTTGATTGGTTTGATGAATGCTGAAATCTTGCCATTTATTGGGATTTTAACTGAAACCTTGCTGTTGTTTGGTGATTGCCGATTCTAGACTTTCAGTCTGTTTAATGCAAGTCTATACTTTATTCGCTACATTCACGTCATCAGGTTGTTGCGTAACTAACCCTGAACAGTTTTTGGACTTACCGTGTATTTTGGCTTACCGTGAAATTTTGTGGTACCTTGATTTTATGGTTTTCGGTTTGGATTGTCCGACTGTCTGAAATCACTTTATCTTCATGCAATTCACCTTTTATTTTTCTTTGGATCAAAATTACTCTTATGGAAGGTAGTTTGTGTTAGGCATTGGATCAGCGCCAATTGGATTACAGTGACTTGATGAGGCATTTCATTGTTTGTATCAAGCTTGGAGCGCACTTCATTCCGTTGGTGACCTAACAAAACTTGTAATAGCCGGTAGCCCTGAGTATTTTGACTTTGTTTTTCTTAGTTCTTTTTTTTTTGTTGGATTTCTCTATCTCTCTTCTACCGATCGTGATTTCACCTTGATGGTGGGTTACCGATTTTGACGACTTTTGACCTACGTGGTTGTTTCCTGATTTAGACGTTTGGTACTTTTTGAACCATTTTCGCTCACCGGAAACGGGAGGATGGGCGTTGGGGGGCTATTGCTGGGGTGGTACTCCTAGTGGTGTGGGTTAGGGGTATTGAACCGTTTGAAGCTCCTCCACGACATGGACTCCACGAGGCATAGCTACTGCGTTCCATCTCAGCCCCGTTTATCCGGTTATTCCCGATTTTGTCTTCCCTCTTTCACGAGGCTATGGACCCTGTTTGGGGGGTTGTGCAGAATACCCTTACTCCGGGTTCTGGATGAGGTAGAAGCCCTCTAAGTGCTGGATTCCAGAGGCCGTCAGCGCTGGTTTTCTTGCGGTGGTTCTCTTTGTTTAAATTTATTTTGTTTAATCCATGTGGAGCTTTTATAACCCGTCATTTTTGAGGCCACCTGGTGTTTTCCGTAGAGAGCACTCATCAGCGTAGTACGCTATAGTACAACCCGTGTAATGAGTTCGGTCAAACTCATTCCCTGTAGTTTGGTGGGTCTAAGGGGTTAAAGAGGTGAGAGTTGGTATAGTCTTCTGTCCTATACTAGACTCCCTCAGTCTACTCACTCCATGCTGGTTTGGATTGGTCGGACTTTGGTGAATGCGCGTGGTCAACTCTTGTAAGACCGGTACACGAGGTATCCTCAGTCCCATTGAGGTTACGCAATGCCGGTTAGGAATTCCACAAAACATCTACGGAATTTCAAACTGCAAGAGCTGATTCATGTGATTTTCCGAATCTGATGGGTCTGGATCAGTAGGGTTTGTTGTCGTGTTGTCCTCCGACAGTAGAGGCGTCTTTTCACTTTGACCAGTGGTCATCATTATTTCCTTTCTGAGTTTTTTTTTTCCTTTGGTTATTGTTTTCTGTTTTGCTTGAGTCCGAATTGTTCATCTTTAAGGTTTTCTCTGTTTCGCGTTAATCTTGTCTCGGCCTATCGTCAAAAATCTATCCTAGTGTTTCTCCTGTCTAGGGAGAGGGGGAGTTATCACGGGCCAAAAGCGTTCCATTACTATTAATCAACATTAACGTGGTATGTTACTTTTTCGATCTCCCCTGTATAGTCGTTTGATTTACTGGCAACAGCGCACTGGTTAAAAGTCTTGTACGTCGCTGATGTCTGATGTCAGTTTTCATTAAACGTATCTTTCTTTTTCGAACTCGACCTTGGTAGCGAACGGTTGGAGGTTGGAAGACATTCGCATCTCCATGTGTTAGATCCAGGGGGTAGAAAATAAGTAACCCCAAGATAGTCCATTCAGGCCTAGGACGATGACCATCTCCCACTGATGTACCACGTTAAGGGTGTTTTCTTCCCTACCACGACCGTGATTGATCCACTCCACCCTAATTGCCTAATTGCCTAATTTGAGCATGGGATTAATTACCAAGCATTGAGGAGTTGTTGACTACTTTGAGTGGAGCTTGAATAAGAAAAACCGGTCAAGATCGTTCATCTGTTTGGGGAACTGGTACAGTACAGCCTACACGGACTGTTTTGGGGTTTTTCTCTTCTTGGTTTTTGGTGGAGTCAAGAACCTAGCAATAAGCTGTTGCGGTGAGCCGTATCTATATATTGTTTTATTTACGTCAGTGTTACGGTCGGTCGAGATTTATCTATTTTTTTTTTATGAATACTTTTGTGAATCGTTGTGACGTCACATAGCGGCAACTCAATTTGTGAGTGATCTTTTTATAAATTAATCGGTTCAACTGCTCGCTTGTTGAATTATAAAAAAATTTGACAGAATAACGTTATTAAGGTTATAGCGTTTTTAATTATTAATGAGCGGATTTGTACTGAACCTTTTTCTTGATGCCGATTCACTACATAAATTGCACATATAGTTGAACTGAGTTTTGGAAAATACAAGTTAATTATTTACCGATTTCTTGTACATACGATACGGACGTATGTTTTGAGTACTTTGCAAGTAGGCACGGTATTTCTGTGAAAGATAATATTGGATTTTTGGATTTTAATATACGCAAGTGTCTTGGGAATTGATTAACTAGTTTGATTTGAGAGTTGGTGAACCTGATCCCTGGTTTTGTCGGCGGTAAGTAAGGCAGCTACGTACTTTCTTTCGTTAATTGTTAAATAAACTCAATTGGAATCGAGAAGACCTCGAAGGTTGGGATTCACCTGCACGAATCTCTGGCGCCCACTTTAAATAAACCCCCCCAAAGCTCCAGAACTCTGAGTTCCGGGTAAGCTTAGCCAACGAGGCTTCCAATTGAGAGGTTTGATAATTGCAGGACTGAGAGTGCTTGAGCTAAGCTTGCGCTTAAATTTTTGCGTGATATGTTCTATTGAAATAACAAATGAAAACATTAAATTTTACATAATTTGGACTAGTTATTATTATTGAAGCCAAAAAAAAAGCAGGTTGCAATAGAACTACTACACAACAAACCACTTTTCGAGTGTCAAAAACTCTTTTCTCGGCAATAACTCGAAAACGAAAAAAGATATCCACCTGCGTTTCAAAGGTTTTTTCTTGTAAATTTAATGTACTTACCTTTCGATGCTCTTATCAGAATTATACCATACCATTTAAATTTTTGCGGTAAAATGAAAAACACTGTTTTTAATTCAAGTTACCCCTTCTAGCAATTTTGCTGGAGACAATCACGCACTACTGGATACGGTGTTCGAAAGTACTCACATTTATCTTCTAAACAAGCCTATACGCAACAAAATCGGACAAGTCGTTCATAGGTTACAGCTACTTGAACAATTACACTTTCACTACCTTCCCCTACTCACACGAAGATCGGTACGCCAATGAGCCCTGTACCAAAAAGACGTGAAATTGTCTAGGTTTTCTAACCATGTTGATGAAGATATACCTCAATCTGAGAATTTCCGGAGAAATTTCGAATTTTAATATTTAAGCTTTGATTGCGCCCCCTAGCGGAAAAATTTCGAAGTTATAAATATTTCCCAGCATTTTCTCGTGGCCACTTTAGTGATAATTTTTTTTTTCCTGAACTTTTAGGTCCAGTAGTTTCTGAGATATGGCCGGTGGCCACCCTTGCTGGGACACCCTGTATAAGATTCCATGCAGCAGTTGTACACTGTCATATATAGGTCATACGTCACGTTCAATTAAAGGCAGAATTACATCTCACAAGTCTGATTGTGCCAGGGGAGTGTCATCTTGTGCATTGGCGGAACATCATATAACCCTTAACCACCAAATTAACTGGGATGGTGCTGAGATCGTGGACAAAGCAAAGTCCTATTACATGAGGACATTTTTAGAAATGTGTCACATTTACCTTGAACAACCTCTCACTCTCAACAAGAAGAGTGACACACAGGGCCTCAGCACGATCTATAGTTATTTATTAAAGCTCAGCAAAGACAATCTTAACACTCTGATGGACCGTCCTGCCCCAGACGAGTAGCGTTTTGTGCTCTGGGTACTATATGAAATTGTACATTTGGTCTCGACACCCTATTCATTTTAAATAAACAAAACTTTTAAAAGCGTAAAATAAATACTACATCACTACATCACCCAACCCTAGGTCACCACATTACCAAATCTGTATAAAATTGTAGAATTGTATTCACCTTTCGGTACTAAAAATTGTTTTTCAATCTTAGAGCAGTTTGTAAATCATTGTACATGTGTAATTGCCTGTTTTCGGTAAAATCTATTCACAACAGGAATAATCACTGCCTATCTCAGTCACCTACACTGGAACAGGTCAGAAACACACATCTAATTAATGAGAACGTATGTCATATATCGACTCGCAAACTAGCGCGTTACTAAAAAAAACGTTTCCGCCTGCGCGTACTTCTCTAGATTGGGTAGCTGGTACTGATCCTTTGTCCTTTTTACTCACCACCACGGGCAATGAAGCATCTTTGAGTGAGATTTGCTCTTGCTAGTACTAGCAAAAAAATGTATTTTTTCTAGATAGTCCTGATGAAGAGAAAAAATAAATCTCGAAAGCTTGACAGACAATAAAGGGTTTTCACTCACACTTAAGGCCCCTAAACTAGACTGCATCCCCACTAGACCCAGTTATTCTATATATCTATATATATATATATATTTATATCTTCATATTCAAAATGTGTTTCAAAATTCAATCAGCAAATTGATACAAAATTTCTTTGCACTTCCAGGTCGAACAATTATATGCAAATACAACAAATCAGGTTCTCGCTACGTTTCACACGTACGTTAATAAATGCCACACTTCAACTCGCTTTTGAGACCATTACGTGAACATGAATTTTATGGCGTTAACGTATACGTGTTGGCTCGACTTCAACTGTCTATATTGTGAATCAATTCTCTCATTTCTGAACCTTTTTCAGAAAATCTTATCCTAATTTCATCCTTATGCAAGTAATGTGCAAGCTCGTGTGCAAGAATTGATCAATACTGTGATTAGTTGTTCTTGAGAATAATGAGAATCTATTGTAGAATTACATTGTAAGCATTCAATTTTCAAAGAAACTAATTCAATTCCAGTTATATGTCAACCTCGATGTCAACAGTTTATCGCAGGAAGTATGCACTTGTTTTTATCTCCTTTATACCTATAGCGGGCACTTCAAATTTCCTGGTTGGTATTTCCACCAACAATGGACTCCACTGTATTTCCTATACTTATTTATTCAACTTTTGAATGAAAGAAAAGTTGAATCGGTAAGAATTGGCTAAAATGCATTGACATCCCTCATTTTGAAAGTAATTCTTCACGATTTGGATACTCTAAATTTTCATAAAGAAGTTCCCATTTTCCTACAATTTGGTGGTTGTCCTGAAGACTATACTTGAGTATTAGAATAGAGATATTCTCTTATCCAATTTAGTGCATTATCATTTTTACCCGGGTTTTCACCATAAGCGTTTGAACGATCGAGCGTTGCAGATCTACAAATATCGAGACAAAAATACTTATAGCATCACTTTTCCGTCATTTATATCTCTTTCCCCCGACGCAGCGATGGCTCGCAGGGATGATCAAATAGCAATTTATTGGATTCGGTCCTTCATCTGTTGATATGCGATTGTCTCCATGGAAGCAGGTTTATTGACGTAAATCAGGAGTGTCTGGCTTAAACACTTTAAATACGGGAGCTATAACGCATTGTTTTCAATTCTTTCGGTACTTTATCCGTGGCCGTGGAAGTGTTTACCAGATGTAAAAGGAAAAATCCGATCACACAGAAGTTAATCACGTTCAGAACAACATACTTTTATTTTTGTCGTCGTTCAACAGTTTTCCAAGCTCTGGAATATTAATAGTTTTAATCATTGACTATAAATTATAGTCAATGGTTTTAATATTCAACAGCTGTTAGTTGTCCTTTGACTCCATTGATCTAAGACTCTATATGGTTTCCGAGTAAAAATTGTGATGGTGTTTTTCCAACGTTCCATCATATTTTCCAAAGTTGTTGTTCGAATACTTACGTATTCGTTACATCGGAAGATTTTTTCTTGGATTTTTTGTTCCTATTACATCTTAAAGCTCGTCTTAAAGTGTTCATATACCTTTTTGTTTCCTTTGCATTTATTTATCGTTTGATTTTATTTTTTTTCCAGTACGTAGTTTGGGGACATTTCCAGTCTTTATCATTTTTGATGAAGCAGTAGGCTGAGTAGGCTCTTTCCGAGTCCTGTACTCGGGCCTGTACTTCTCTTTCTTTGAGCTTGACGCACTAGTGTAAGTATCTAGGGGTATTTTTGGTCCGTAACTACCTTTTCTATGCATGCCTCAAATTCACTATTTACCGCTGTATTAATGATATTTAGAATTATACTCATGCGGTCCGATGCGGGGTCCGATGTATATTGACATTTAGCTTTTGTTAGTTCAACATAAGTTTTTCCGATACACTCATCATCCTACTATTTTTTATAACGATTCAGCAGATGAGTAATCATTAACCGTTTATTCTGAGTAATTCAGGAGGACCAAAGAAGTGAAGCCTAGCTTGTATCTGGTAGTATTTGCTTCACTTCAATGATGTGTGATGTATACGTGGAAGTTAACCTGAATAATGAACAGTGTCTATTTTTATTGAATTAGGTATGTTGGTGGTTTCTTTCAAAAATGCTACCGAAGCATTGAGTTCTGCATCTAATTTTATCCGATTCCCTTAACAAACACAACCTTTACTTTAGTTCTTTACTTTAGCATTTTGCATTTGTATTTGCTCTGTCCATAAAATTTATTTAAATTTTTCTGCGGCAATCAAGCATATTTAAAAAAAAACCATAGAGAAAATTCTGCCTTTACATAATCTACATGAGAAATGTTTGGTAAATATCTCACTTCATGGTCCTTGCTCGCGTCTTTTTCATGGTCCTTTACGCAAAGGGACAGACACTGTTTTTCTGATGACTTTGAGATGTTGAGGTTTTTTAATTAGTCTTTGACTTCGTCGAGTTATCATTTTGGTAAACCTCTTGTTTCGGTTATCATAGTTTTCGGGGAAGTATTCAGTAGGAATTTTTTTGTCCAGGGTTTTCTTGACTATCTTCTTCCGATTTACATTTTTCCAATATCACTCTCTGAGCGTTTTTTTTTGCTTAGTTCTAGTTGACAATTATTACTATACTATATTTATTATATCTGATAACTAAAGTCACTACATATAATGTTGTCAGCTGTAAATTAATCATTGAAGTGACTTTCATACACCATCGAGCTCATAAACTGAAGAACTGTCACATTCCATTAAAATGTTTTTGTTTGAGACCAAATTTCTCTCCTCTCTGCGATGGCTTTACAACAGTTAAACATCTCTTATTTTTTGAAATGTAGGTACTTGGTGTTCATCAATAATCGGTATATCCGAGGGTATATCAATATTTATAACCAACAACTAAAAACAATAACTTTTGAAATTTCAATTGTGTAGTTGTTTTGCAGTTATTCCATCACTCGATAAAAACACTGCCTTGACCGACCGATTTGAATTGATCTATTCCCACGGAATCGCAGTCCGATTATCTCGTTCTTTTTGCGACAGCATTTTTTTTGTGGTACTATTTTTGTTGGTAAAGAGTATAGTTAATTTACATACAGTTTAAGTACACTAACTTGCACAAAAAATGCGTACACAGACAGTGAAATCATGTTTTTTTTGAGCAGCGAGAAAAACCAAACTAGTATTTGGTTTTTCTCGGGTAATACCTAGGCTGTCAAAATATTTACATGCCATGCACTTGAACTTTTTATTTTTTTTCCAATGAAAACGATATATTGTGGGTACGACTTTGAATCTATTCACTCAGTTCGCTAAGAAAAATGTAGATTATTTTCCTTAAAATCCGGAAGTAGAACCATTTCTAGCCAAAACTTCTTGTAGTCGTCAAACCATGGAATTTGATAAATCTTGACAATATAGACGTCATTAGAGACCTCATTCCACGCATTACAATGGCATCTTATAGTTCTGCCTGATTCTGAGCTGAGGCGTCCAGTTTATTTGATAAATAATTTGCACCAATGGTTCCCACATACATTCTCCATCGGATGTGGATTATTTTTAGTTCTTCTCACCGACCATAGGTCTTCACTGAAACGTGTAAGAATTTGTGTTCTCACAAAAGTGGATTATTATTGCAACTGACAAAACTTGACGTCTACTTGTCACCTTCATACACTGCTCAAACTAAAGCAATTTCACCATTTCAATGTACGCATTTTTTGTGCAAGTTAGTTTATAACCTGACTATGAAAAATATGGGCAAACATGTGCACTCGGCGTTATTTCAATAATAATTTGATGACATCTTAGTATGTTGTGTCTTGTGTCTTGTGTCGGTCATGAAGACTCATAAAACATAAAACCAAAGTGAAGACAATATTTTAAATTATAGGGGGAACCTCGGGGGGAACCAGGAATGGACCCAAAGGTTTGGTGGACAAAACCTTTTGGGCTCAATTTCTGACAAGTGTCATTTTGACAACTACTTTTTTAAATACTCTGACCTTTTCCCAACAAAAAAAGTTGTTCTTCTTTTGTTCCGATAAAACTATCCGTTTTCGAGAAAAATAGGTTTTTCTTTACACGTTAGCTAATATAGTAGCATTTTATAATAAGACTATTATAAAATGATAGTAGACACCCGATTATCCGAAATAATGTGGACCAGGCCGATTTTGATAATAACAATTTCGGATAATGCGGAGACTGAGAAAAATGAGTTGATGTATTTTGTAAAAGAAGCATTTATTAAATTTTCATTTAAATAATACACAACAAAACAAGTATGTTAGTTCATGACTATACTGAAATTCAAGTGATGTATGAATTGGAAAAGTAACTGTTAAAAATTCTAACAAAATATTTAAAAAAATCCGACCACTTCTAAAGATATTTCGAGAGATATTTGAAAGGAAAACGAATTTTTGTCAATACGTTTCTATTATTTGTTTGAAAAGATATTTTAAAATAAGTTTCACTGGGTCGTTGCCATTTTTTCTCCCCTACAATATGTCGGTATCAAATCTAAAATCTGATGTTTCGGCTTTGAGCGGAAATCATCAACTTCATTTTTTTGAATATGGACTTGGATTTTTCACTTCATTTTGACGTTCTTAAGGCATTGAGGTGATAAGATGAAGGTCTTGGTGTAGGTTGTGTAGCTTGGTTGAGGTTGCCTTAGCAACCTCAATATTTTCAATTATTATTCACCTATCATTATTGTTATTTTCAATATTTTGTTTGAATGGAAATATTTTTGAACACTTGCGCAGAAATTGATTTAGTTTTTTATACATTAATTTGTCCATATTATTTGTTGATTTAACTGGATGTTATTAAATTTATCGTCAATGGAATCTTATTTCCATTTTAATTCGGTCAATTAGTTCTGTTTAGGTGTGCAAGTTTTCTCATGAGAATAACATGTCGAATAAAGATGGATTTATGACTGACTATATGCCGACAAAAATATATTACAATTCGCATAATTCGGTTCGGTCGTTTCGGATAATGCGGACTTCGGATAATCGGGAGTCTACTGTACATTAAAATACTACGCCGAGACATTAGTCATTGTTATTGTTGGTATTAAAAAAAAAAATGACTCTCCAAGACTGGTTGACCATACTAAAATCAGTTAAAAATTAAAAAAAAAAACAAAAAGAAGTAAAAATTAGAAAAAATAGTTAAATTATCAACTTCACTATGGTTTTATGAGTGTTCATGGCCTACACAACATACTAAAATTAAATCAAATTATACAAGTCGGTTCAAAAGTTAGAAATGAAAAATTAAATCGATGGGTGCACTTTAGAAAAAAAAACTAACTGGGGTTATTTTGACCTTCCCCATATCTACGCTCCTGAAATAACCTAGGTATGCGATATACTTACCGGACACCCTGTATATGTAATATGTATACGTGGAACTTATTACTTGGCACACTCCACTGTTTTTTTCACTCTCCTTATTTCGACTTGATCTTTTTGCTCAGTTTTGCTCGAGTTTTGCCTCTTCTTGCACGTTTTCGTATTTCAAATTATTTTGCATCAAGATCAAAATATTGCACGACCGACAGATTTTTTAATTTTTGCTTGACTGCTCCTGGAAGTACTTTTTTTGCAAAATTCTGCGCTTCCATATTTCAAATTATATATAGGTACGTCAAGTCTTAAAATGTTGCATACCTTTCAGAATCTTTTTCATAGGTTTGCAAAATATCTGTCGCATTTTTCTCACTTTCGTTCTAAATTTTGTAAATAAACTGAGAAAAATAATTGTAATATGCCACTTTAATCAAAAATTATTTTCTGATTTGCTTTACTCTATAATCCCGTCTATAATTTAACTGGTCGTCTGCCCGATTCCAATTTTTTTTATTTTTTTCAAATGTATTTTTTAGTATGCCAGATAATCCTGACCTTGACCCTTCTCTGTATCTTTCTTATCAGAGCTTTCGGCTGGATAAATTTCTTCAATCAGAACCCCATGTTAAAACTCGCGGTTAAGTCTACAGAACAAGACGAGTTTGAATAATAATTCCAACACTCGCCAAAAGGAGGAATCACTCCTCTCACATCCCGCACTCCAGAGGGTAACTGCGAGTCCATTGACCTATTGAGGTGATTGATAATGCTAATGACTCATGATTTTTGATAAGGTTTGGGTTAGTCTTATTCAATAACCGATGATCCACTTATTTCTGCTTTCACCGTCTCCGTTGGTGCTCTGATTTGGTTTGTGTGAAAATATTCCGAATCTCTTTTGACATCTGATCTTCCATCTTCCAAGATTGCTTGGGATAGATTAAGTTGTGAAGCTTAACGCCCATCCACAGAAGAAAATCAATTTTCTTACTGTTTTTCACCGGGGTACCTAGTGTGAAATATGAATTTAGAAGGAACATTTTTTGAATACCTATATTTTTGAGCTCCATCAGTATATGATAATATAGACCTAGATATGCTCTGTAGTTTTGTGGCGCATCCATGATTTACCTGATTTTTTGGGTATTTCGCCACACCCTGAAAAAAATTCTATTAGTAAACAATAAAACCTAACAATATCAAACGTTTCAAAAGCGAATCTGCTTTCGTCGTCAGTGTAACCTAAAAAAGAAACAATTAATCCAAATTCAAAAATTATTCTACGTTTTTTTAGGATTTCGCAGTAAAAAATTGTGTTCTTTTGTGTTTTTGGCACAAAATGTCACTTTTATTGACATTGAAGTGTTTGGTGTTGATTGTTTAACTTTATGTATGTTCAGTATTTATAATTAATTTTTTTGGGCTATGATCAATTTCTTAATAAAGGTAACCATGTATTACTTAGATTTACAGAGCAAGTTGCTACACATTCGTTAGAATTTAACATTATATATGCACTTTCTTTAAGTTTACGTTTTTTAGAACATGGTTCTTTTGTTAAGATTTTTGAATTTTCCCAATTTATTCTATGATTATTATCAAATGCGTGTTGACAAATTCCCGATTTATGAAATTCCCTTTTTTTCATGTATTATTTATGTTCTTCAATTCTCTTTTTTAAGGGTCGTGAGGTCTCTCCAATATAAAATTTATTACATTCACAAGGAATTTTATAAATTACATTTTTAGTAGACTCATTAATATTATCAGGTCTAGTATTTGTTAAATTAGAGCGAAGTGTGTTATTAGTTTTGAAAATGGTCCGTATATTATATGTTTGACCTAAACGTTTCAGTTTATGAGAAATTCCAGGTATGTATGGAATAATTAAATTAGTTATAGGTATATTCTGATCTCTTTGTCTAGGTTGTTCAAAACTATCAAAACACTTTTTAATAAAATTTACGGGATAATTATTTTTTGACAAAACATCTCTAATGAAATCTTTTTCGGCTTCAAAATCGTCATTATCACAAATTATTTTTGCTCGATCATATAAACTTTTCACAACACCCTTTTTAATATTCAATGGATGATTGGAATTGAAATTAAGATACCTATTTGTGTGGGTTGGTTTTCTATAAATTTTGGTTTTGAAATTTCGAAGATCTTTTCTAATTAGTATATCTAAAAAGGGAATTTCATTATTTTGTTCTTTTTCAATTGTAAATTTAATCGTGGGTTCTTTATCATTAATGTGAATTAAAAAATCATCAAGTTTTTGTTCATCATACTCATATATAGAAAAAATATCATCTACATATCTCCACCAAATCATTGGTTTGTATCTATATGTTTCTACATGAATTGTTTCAAAATGTTCCATGAAAATATTACTTAAAAGTGGAGATAAAGGAGAACCCATTGCCATTCCAAAGTCTTGTTGATAAAATTCATTATTATATTGAAAATATGTTGTTTTAACACAAATTGTTAAAAGTTCTAGAATTGCATTAATATCTAAGTCTGTTCTTTCTTTTAAATGTGTATCATTTTCAAGTTTATCTCTTATGATCATCAATGTCTTATCAACAGGTACATTAGTGAAAAGACTTACTACATCAAAACTTACAAGAAGATTATTGGGATTATAATTGATGTTTGATAATTTCTCTAAGAAATGTTGTGAATTTTTTATGTATGATTGTGTGTTGCCTGCTAAAGGAGTGAGTATGTTTAGTAAAAATCAGGCTAATGTATGAGTTGGTGAGTTAATACTACTGATTATTGGTCTTAATGGTATATTCTGTTTATGTATTTTAGGCACACCGTAAAAATGTGGTGCTTTACTATTATGTGGTGTCAGTTTAGATCTTTCATTATCTGAAAAAAATCTTTCATGTTTTCTGAGTTTCGAATATATTTGTCTTTCAAAACGTTCTGTTGGATCTTTAGTCAGTTTTGTGTAATTTCCATCATTTATTAGAGACATTATTTTATTTTCATAGGTTGTGTTATCTAAAATTACTGTTGCATTACCTTTATCTGCAGGAAGTATTTTTATACTATGATCTGACTTCAAATTTTTTATTGCTAAACGTTCTGCATGATTGATATTTTGTTTAATATTATAAGATTTATTCAAAATCAATTTTGATCTGATTCTAAATTCTTCTTGTTGTTCTTCTGGTAAATTTTGTGTTGTTGCTTCTATGGATGATATAATATCTAATTTATTTATAATTTTTGGTGTAACAGCAAAATTCAAACCTTTTGATAAAACATTGTTTTCATCATTTGAGAGAATTCTATCAGATAAATTGATAACTGTTTTTTTTATTATGTCATTGTTTGTAGTTTGTTCTGTATTATGATTTAAACTTTCATTAATCAATCTATTAAATTTATTGACTTGAATATTTTTTTGTTGAGAAAAATATAATTGAAAGCTATTATCTAAACAATGACATATATGATCAAAGTCGTAATAAGCAACTTGCATCTCTATATTCCTTTTTGTTATGTTTATATTGAAATTAAGTTTTTCTATATGAGATCTGTGGAATTGAATTCGTTCTCTTATTAACGCTTTACTAGCTCTTTCAAGTATATTCGTGTTGATTTTTCATTGGTGTATGATGTTTTAAGTCTAAAAGCTTTAGGTATAATGTTATGTTGCGTCTACATCTACAAAGAAATGTTAATGAGTTTTTTGAATGATATAGTTTTTTTATATCATTTTCTAATGATCTAAAAACAGAACATAAATAAGCCCCATACCTGTCAAGTAGATATGCTCTGTAGTTTTGTGGCGCATCCAAATATATTCGAAACTCAGAAAACATAAAAGATTTTTTTCAGATAATGAAAGATCTAAACTGACACCACATAATAGTAAAGCACCACATTTTTACGGTGTGCCTAAAATACATAAACATAATATACCATTAAGACCAATAGTCAGTAGTATTAACTCACCAACTCATACATTAGCCAGATTTTTACTAAACATACTCACTCCTTTAGCAGGCAACACACAATCATACATAAAAAATTCACAACATTTCTTAGAGAAATTATCAAACATCAATTATAATCCCAATAATCTTCTTGTAAGTTTTGATGTAGTAAGTCTTTTCACTAATGTACCTGTTGATAAGACATTGATGATCATAAGAGATAAACTTGAAAATGATACACATTTAAAAGAAAGAACAGACTTAGATATTAATGCAATTCTAGAACTTTTAACAATTTGTGTTAAAACAACATATTTTCAATATAATAATGAATTTTATCAACAAGACTTTGGAATGGCAATGGGTTCTCCTTTATCTCCACTTTTAAGTAATATTTTCATGGAACATTTTGAAACAATTCATGTAGAAACATATAGATACAAACCAATGATTTGGTGGAGATATGTAGATGATATTTTTTCTATATATGAGTATGATGAACAAAAACTTGATGATTTTTTAATTCACATTAATGATAAAGAACCCACGATTAAATTTACAATTGAAAAAGAACAAAATAATGAAATTCCCTTTTTAGATATACTAATTAGAAAAGATCTTCGAAATTTCAAAACCAAAATTTATAGAAAACCAACCCACACAAATAGGTATCTTAATTTCAATTCCAATCATCCATTGAATATTAAAAAGGGTGTTGTGAAAAGTTTATATGATCGAGCAAAAATAATTTGTGATAATGACGATTTTGAAGCCGAAAAAGATTTCATTAGAGATGTTTTGTCAAAAAATAATTATCCCGTAAATTTTATTAAAAAGTGTTTTGATAGTTTTGAACAACCTAGACAAAGAGATCAGAATATACCTATAACTAATTTAATTATTCCATACATACCTGGAATTTCTCATAAACTGAAACGTTTAGGTCAAACATATAATATACGGACCATTTTCAAAACTAATAACACACTTCGCTCTAATTTAACAAATACTAGACCTGATAATATTAATGAGTCTACTAAAAATGTAATTTATAAAATTCCTTGTGAATGTAATAAATTTTATATTGGAGAGACCTCACGACCCTTAAAAAAGAGAATTGAAGAACATAAATCATACATGAAAAAAAGGGAATTTCATAAATCGGGAATTTGTCAACACGCATTTGATAATAATCATAGAATAAATTGGGAAAATTCAAAAATCTTAACAAAAGAACCATGTTCTAAAAAACGTAAACTTAAAGAAAGTGCATATATAATGTTAAATTCTAACGAATGTGTAGCAACTTGCTCTGTAAATCTAAGTAATACATGGTTACCTTTATTAAGAAATTGATCATGGCCCAAAAAAATTAATTATAAATACTGAACATACATAAAGTTAAACAATCAACACCAAACACTTCAATGTCAATAAAAGTGACATTTTGTGCCAAAAACACAAAAGAACACAATTTTTTACTGCGAAATCCTAAAAAAACGTAGAATAATTTTTGAATTTGGATTAATTGTCTCTTTTTTAGGTTACACTGACGACGAAAGCAGATTCGCTTTTGAAACGTTTGATATTGTTAGGTTTTATTGTTTACTAATAGATTTTTTTTCAGGGTGTGGCGAAATACCCAAAAAATCAGGTAAATATAGACCTAATCGTACACATTTTTGTTATAATAACAAAAGGACTCATCACAAACTTCTAGTGGTTCAAAATAATCATCAGATCTCATGTTGCTGTTGTATCAAGATATCTAGTTGAACTTGAAACAATAATAATAGATTGACATATTATGTTATTTGAGTACTGTGAAGCCTGCGACTTTCTGATTTTTAACAATCGACCACACTTGAACCAGTTTCCACGTAAACTCAACTAAAGCATTAAAATTCAATAAAATTATATATTGTTGAGTAAGTACCCTAAAATATAATTTCCATAATGTCAAACCGACAATTGGATAATGACAGGCGTTATTGTATTGTGTCTGTATTAAGGTCCTAGTAACATGAACTTTTATGTCTTCATGATTGACTTGGTCCAACTGGTTATTGCTAAGATTTATTATTCAAGACGTTTCGCGTGCTCATATACCTGGCTTCATTCCAAAGAAGAAAACGTCCTTATTATGTTAGAATTAACACAAATATCTTGGCGTTCGTCCAATATAGTAAATTATGAATGGGACTGATACATGGTGTTGGATGGATGGAAGACTATTCAATGAGTTTGGATTTAGTTGTCAGTAAATGTAGTGCCTAATGTACTTCATCCATTGATTATTTTGAACGTTTACCAACATACTCTAAATAATACTGGTTGTGTAAACCAGATTGCGAATGTGAAAACAAGAGAAGATTACGCTAAAATTTACTGTGATTCACCTGACCTGTTTTTCCAAGAAAAATAACGATTCTTGTTTAGCTTGAATTGGTTTTACATCCTGGTTGAATATTTAGTAGTTTGATACGTTAAAATATCGTTGATAATGGATTCTGTTTGTTCCAAAAGGGCATTTAGCATCGGCGCACGGTAATATAGCTGTTAGAATGCTCTAGGTGAGATTGCAGTTTTTGTGTTCTCAGAACAACACAAAATATTCTGAAGACGCTCTGGAATAGTTACCGAGAAAATGGAATATCTGAATATTTGATAGTTGTTTAGTTGTATTATAGATGAAGTATCATACTCTCTCCAACACATTCAAACTCCAAGCTAAAAAGTAGCTAAAAAGAAATTTCTTTCAGAAATATGATATTTTTACTCCAGCATGTTGGTATGATCAAAGTTTACCTGTAAACTTCGGTATGATTAACACGGGGATCAACATAACGAAACAAGGGGTTCCAGTGTGTGTGGTGCGGAAGACTCAAAACACGCAGTACCGAGCGCAGTACCTATATCACCTTCCAAAAATACATTCTGAGAAAAGTGCTTTGGGAAAAACACTATGTCTGATGCTGGGTCTGATGTCTCCGTGCGTCTCGTTTTTCAAATTTGAGACCTAGTGCATGGTTATTCATTTGCATTTTCTGATAACGTTCAGTGAAAAATTTTCTCGTTGTAAATAGCAACCATCATCAGTTAACTTTGGGTTTCTTTATTTATCTGTTGTAGATTGATTTATTGCGGGTTTCAAATCAAATCAATCTTCTCCACATATTATAAAGTGCAAGATCATGTAAGTTTTTTACATCAGTCTCCTATTATGGGGAGTAATGACACTGCACATGTAATGTTGCTCATAGTAATATTAGTTCATCGACACAAACTAATCAAAGTTCAGCAAAACTTTTCTGATGGAGTAGTGTACAGTTCCCGGTTTAGGGAGAGAAAGGATTGAATATGTTTTTCAAACATGGCCCATTTAACAACGTTAATACTTACGCAGTTCGAGACAATATTCTTTGACTTAAAGATAGCTTTTGGTATTCGAACGATAATGTTAAGAAACAATGAAGTGCCACCTTTAGCGCCGCGGGGCTTAATTCATGATGTCTGGATAGCCAACAAACACTTCATAAAAAATTACACTATCAAGAACTACGATCCTTGAAGATCGCATAGATAATCTGCGAAACTTTACAAATTGAAGAAGTGGGAATTCTACTTCTACATTACCAAGACTATCTCTTCGTATCATAAGACTTGATGATTCATAGATTCAATGACGAGGATAACCGGAAGAGGTTGGGATCAGTGGCGCGCTAAGTTCTCTGTAATATAAATCCTTTTTCTCAATATGGTATATACTTGGGTTTTGAACATTTACGTTATGGCGAACAGATAGTTTTGTTAACATTCTACCGTCTCGGGCAATGCATTCTTGGAAAAAGTTACATGTTGCAATACAATGTACCGATTTTAGGTATGTTAGGATTGTTAGGGCGATGGTATCGATCAAAATTGGAAGGAATAAATATTTCACCGAGTATTCCACTATTCAGAAACCCGGGATTCAAGATATCTAATGGAATACTTGCTATTTCATAATATAATAATAGATCTATAAACAATGTGTTTTATTCACTGTGATTGGCAACTTGGCTTAATTAAAAATAGGCCGATTGATTTATTCTTTGTTTCTACTGAAAAAAATGACTCACATCATTTCTATGGTTTTCTATGATTGATACAATCAATAGGAAAACCCCTCGGAAAACCCCAAAAATTTCAAAAGTTATTAGGCATTTTCAAAATTTGAAAACGGATAAAGTTTTTGAATTTGGGGAAAAAGTCAACCTGTATAAATTCTAGCAAATCTTTTGCAAACGCCTTTTGTAATTTTCTTAGGTATAACACGAACTACTCATCCGCTTAGTTTTATTACCGAGTCTATACAGCGCAGCGTTCAAAAATAGAGATCAAACATTTGAAAACACTAATGCTAACTGTCGGAAAGTATATATTTTCAAGTACCAGTACCAGGTACACATAAGTGTATAGTTTTGGTACTCTAGCTTATACTAAGAATACCATTTTAGGAAAAGTGATTATGATAAATTGACAAATCATAATGATAAAATATGGGCACGGCAAAAATAAATTTGTACTGGTATTTGATAAAACACTTGATGATAGCCTCGATGATAGCTCATACATGAAGTGATATTTTGGATGTATAAAAAGGAGAACACTCATTTATCTTCTATAAGATTCAATATAAACATGCATTGATTCATAGTTTTGTATCTCCTTGGAAAAAGAAGATAACATTTTGGTTATTGGGCTGACCGAGGGGCGGCTCACTCGCTAAAAAATGTACATCGATTTCGGAAATCGCTGGGATTTCGACATATTTTAGGGGATTTCGGGGATTTCTTAGGGATTTCGGAAATCATTTCGAGATTTCGTTTTTTAATTTATGTAATGTTTGATTCGATGTTTCCCTGCAACTAAGTAACATTATCCAGTTTTTTAAGGCTTTTTTTTTTGTTTTTTGTTCAGTTCAGGTTGCGCTGAGGACTTGTCTGATTTGAGTGTTCATTATAGTTTACCCTCGAGTTTACCTCTATCTTCCTCGTGATATGCCTTACACTAATGGGAACATTTTGGAGAAGTAACAAAAGTGCAATCTTCTTTTGACTCAACAACTATATTTTTAAGTAGACGAAAATTTTCTTTCTTCACAGTTTAAGGCAAAGAATTAGTAAGTAAAGGAATTGAGTAACACGGTGTTTTAAAAACATAATTTTACGATCTTGCAACTCATCACTTTCGAGGTTTAGTTTTAATATTTTGCTCTCTTTTGAAGTAGATGGAAGATCTTTTTTGTACTTGATCTTCTTTGCCTTTAATATCGTCTGAAGACCTCATCCATATCTTTTTTTTTTCACAAATAGCGAGGCATATTTTTCGTAGGTTGTTAAGTACCTACCTTACTTATTTCTACCAATTCGAAACAAATCGGGTTTTTCATAAAATATTCCATTTTTTTTTCTCTGTGTCATCCCGGAAACAACTGTTTTCGTGAAAGCCTCAATTTTTTTTAATGTCATCTTTGGTGATTCCACTTGAAGATATATGATTATCATAGGCAGCATATAGGATAAGTCTCTTAAGTATTTGGGAAATTCAGGTAACTGTATGTACTTCCATCAATATTTCATCCAATCTTTCCCTTGAAACTTGTATTCTATCCATTTTTCTAAAAAATATGTTAGCGTTTTGCCCTCGGTTTTGCCAAAAGCACAGAAAACTGAGGAATTTATTGAATGAATCCTGCAATAAAATAAAATAGAAATAGGTTGTTCACCTGATGAGAGTTCAAAATAATCAACTCTTTTAGTGATTTAGATTCCCTAATAAATGAACAGTTTTTTTTTGAAGCTCCAAAAGACTACATATCGTCGCCTTGAAGTGTTAACCTGCTAAGTCCACTTTTTAGCAAAAATGGATTTTTACTATGTCCACCATTTTACTAACTTGATCTATCGATTCTTTAAACAGTCAAGTCGCATATTCCATCCAAAACCTAGATATTGTATGATGTGAATACCAGGCAAATCCAATCGTTTTGATTTTCCCGCGTAACACAACTAAGTCCTTGACAGTACCGTTATTACTCTTTTGAAACTTTTTTTTACTGTTTCTATTATTGCTATTTTGAATCATTTATACGTTTTGATTCTCTTTTTAAAATACTTAATAAAGTTTCGTTGCTTTAGAAGCAATAATAATGCCTTTTTCATTGCACTAAACTGCTAAGTCCATCACTAACCTAATCTGGAAAACTGATAACCAGCTATCTCCCAAAAAATAGTAAAAACTGGAATTTCCGTAACACATTTTCAAAATTTCAATACTATTATCATTCTTACACTTGTTTAGCATTATTTGATACGAGTTTTAATAATTTCCATCCAAAAAATTGCTTCCAAATCGTTTTTTGTCTCCTGTAGAATTAGGTGAAATGGATTTAGCAGGTTAACACTTTGAGGCGACGATATACTGTATCTTTGTTTTGACTAAAAAAATTATTATAACGTCATTTTCACGAAAAAATGATACTCCCGTTAGAAGCTGCTAGGAGCAACTTTTTTTGAGATATTTGCACTTGAAGTAATCCATGCAATGTGGTCTCAAATGGAAGATTTTGAAAATGGTCATAGGTAGCGTTGAAAACGGCGTTATCATTGACAATTTTTCCAATGTTCCTTATAAAAAAAAAAATATCTACTTGATTTTAAATTTTTGTTTCTTTCTTTCTTTTCGTTTTTGTTCTATTTTTATTATTTTTTTTTAAATATATTTGAAACAACTGTCAAAATTACCTTGATAACGCCGTTTTTTAAAGCCACCTATGCTTGCACCTATGTTTATTTTCAAAATTTTCCATTCAAAACCCACATTGCATGAATTAATGTAAGTGCAAATATATCGAAAACGGTTGCTCCTACAAACTTCTAGCAAGAGTATCATTTTTACACACCCCTTAAATTATTCGAACGTTATTTACGGACACCCTGTATATTTAAGTTCAAGTTTCATATAGGTAAAAGGATGAAATATTTCTAATATCGAAAGAAAGAAAGAAAAAACTGGCAATAGTGCCCATGGTTTCCGGAAAATTTGACGCGAGATTTCGCGAAATCTGTTTGGATTTCGAGAGGATCTCGGGGATTTCAGAAAGATTTCGGGATATCGTGGATAGGATTTCCGGATTTCGAATCGATTTCCAATGGATTTCGGGATTTCCAAAGGATTTCACGGGATTTCGGGTAAAAATGTACACCGATTTCCGGAGTGAGCCACCCCTCGAGGTTGACACAATAACCAAAATGTTCAGAATAAATCAAGCTACAATAATTTCACGTTTTTTTTTTATTTTTATACTCCACAGAATGTTTCAAAATTTTGGAGCCTAACTGGTAATACGACATGCATTGGGTGGAATGTCCTGGAAATTCAAAACCGAGTTAACAACACTCTGTTTTGAGATAATATCCCTTTTTTTTCAAGGGAGATATGAAACTTTGTATGTATATTAGAGCGTTATTTACATTGGATCTTATGGAAGATAAATGAGTGTTCTCCCTTTCATGTCACGTAGTATAATAATTAGAGTAGTCTTTTTTGATAACATGATACTTTTGTATTAATTTTTGAACGGTCGGCATAAGGTTGAGTAATTAAACTTATCGAGTATTTATGTAGTTCGTGTCATACCAAAAGAAATGACAAAAAAGAATTTAAACAAGGTGGTTTAAAAAAATTAACGTTTTTCCAAATTTGACGTTACTTTTTGAACATCTTGTTTAAGATTTTATCACAAAATTGTCTTTATAGGGTTTTTTGCGAATTTTTGGGATTCTTTTATTGGTCTTGTTAAGCGATGTAAATGGAATATGTTAAATTTTTCAAGAAAGGATAGAGCTTTTTGAGTTGCTAACCCAAACTAACCCAAACTAACCCAAACTAACCCAAACTGAAAATAACATGTTGTTCAAATCAGTCCATTTTCAATCAAGTAAATGCCAAATTGTTGCCAATCAAAATGAGGCACTGTTTGTAAAGGGATTGTGGAAAACTTGTCATTGTAATTTGTGATAAACCATCACAGCATTCTATAAAGATTATACACTCAACATTTTTTCTAAACCAAGAACTGGTATATGATATCGACTATGGACGCGAATATTTTTTAGGCCTTTTTTTAAGCAGCTGAACACTTGCCTATGCATAATATGCAAGAACGTAGGCAACCAATCGATTCTCTTTGTATCTTTTTTTTATTGCGAGCTTCAGGTTAAGTCAAGGGTAGATTATAGTCAATACATACTCATATACAACACCAATATCAATTTTCAATACTATTGTAGTTTCAAGAGCCCGGTTGAGAGTCTTTATATATCACAATTCCGTATTTTCAAAGATGTTGAAGAGTGTGACACTCTAAATATTATCAAAAACAGTTAATTACCCACATCAAAAAACTATAAATTATGTCGAAATACCCCCGGAAATACCCTACCTTATGTCCATAAAGATAGCGAGGCAACTTGAGAATAATCTTGAGGGATAAGGCTGATAATTTGCCGCTAATAAGTCGCTAATTAGTTGTGCTTGTTTCAATTTTGTCGTGAATATATATTTTTTGCAACAACGTGTTTCGCTAACTTGTGTTTTGCGAAACATCATCTATAATTATTTGCACAAAAAAAACAAAATGTTCATAACTTGCCGCTAATTAGCCGCTAATTAGTGGTGCTTGTTTCAATTTTGTCGGGAATATATTTTTTTTTCCAACAAACGTGCTACATCAACTTCACATATGAAGCTAGCGAAAAATCATTTAAAATTATTTGCACAAAAAAACCGATATGTTCATACTTAATTTGCCGCTAATTAGTTGTGCATCTTTCAATTTTGTCGGAAATATATTTTTTTTGCAACAACGTGTTTCGCTAACTTTAATGAAGTTAGCGAAACATCATCGTAAATTATTTGCACAAAAAAAACAATGTGTTCATAATTTTCCGCTAATTAGCCGCTAATTAGTTGTGCTTGTTTCAATTTTGTCGGGAATATATTTTTTTTGCAACAAACGTGTTACATTAACTTCACATATTATGAAGCTAGCGAAAAATCATTTAAAATCATTTGCAGAAAAACGCATTATGTTCATAATTTGCCGCTAATTGGTTGTGCTTGTTTCAATTTTGTCGGGAATATATTTTTTTGCAACAACGTGTTTCTCTAACTTCAAAATATGAACAAGCGGCAAATTAGTGGCAAATTATGATCATATTGCTTATATTATGTGAAGTAAATGTTATACGTTTGTTGCAAAAAAAAAATATTCCCGTCAAAATTGAAACAAGCACAACTAATTAGCGGCTGATTGGCGGCAAATGATGAACATATTGTTTTTTTTGTGCAAATAATTTTAGATGATGTTTCGCTAACTTCATATAAAGTAAGCGGAACACGTTGATGCAAAAAAAATATATTCACGACAAAATTGAAACAAGCACAACCAATTAGCGGCAAATTATGAACATATTGTTTTTTTTTTGTGCAAATAATTTTAGATGATGTTTCGCTAACTTCATATAAAGTAAGCGAAACACGTTGTTGCAAAAAAAATATATTCACGACAAAATTGAAACAAGCACAACTAATTAGCGGCTAATTAGCGGCCAATTATGAACATATTGGTTTTTTTTGTGCAAGTAATTTTAGATGATGTTTTGCTAACTTCATATAAAGTAAGCGAAACACGTTGTTGCAAGAAAAATATATTCACGACAAAATTGAAACAAGCACAACTAATTAGCGGCTGATTAGCGGCAAATTATAAACATATTAGTTTTTTTTGTGCAAATAATTTTAGATGATGTTTCGCTAACTTCATATAAAGTAAGCGAAACAGGTTGTTGCAAAAAAATATATTCTCGACAAAATTGAAACAAGCACCACTAATTAGCGGCTAATTAGCGGCAAATTATGAACATATTGGTTTTTTTGTGCAAATAATTTTAGATGATGTTTCGCTAACTTCATATAAAGTAAGCGAAACACGTTGTTCCAAAAAAATATATTCACGACAAAATTGAAACAAGCACAACTAATTAGCGGCTAATTAGCGGCAAATTATGAACATATTGTTTTTTTTGTGCAAATAATTTTAGATGTTGTTTCGCTAACTTCATATAAAGTTAGCGAAACACGTTGTTGCAAAAAAAATATATTAACGACAAAATTAGAACAAGCACAACTAATTAGCGGCTTATTAGCGGCTAATTATCAGCCTTATCCCACAAGATTATTCTCAAGTTGCCTCGCTAACTTTATGGACATTCCTACCTTATATACACTTGGGACAAGTAAGATTTAATTTCACTCCTGGGTTCACTTTTATTCCCTTCAAAACCTTATATTACGTGGGGACTATGAAATGTGGACTACCTCGGCATGTCTTTGTCTATTACATGAAGATACATCCCCTTTTTGGTAACTGGGTAGGTATTTAATTTATGACTGTGTACTTAGTTTTTGTTTGCATCCATACACAAAACAAGTCTAATATTCTATTATATAGCTATCTGATTTAAATTTAGTTTTCTATGCAAAGTATTTTTTGGAATTTTGCGAGAGTGACGTGTATATTATTATAACAATCAACATTTTAGCGTGATAGTTCCAACAAAAGGGCATATTGAGTAAAAACTCGTGTTTGTTTTTCATTTTGAGACTTGTCATAGAACTATGCCAATTTTAGGTGAGAACGTGGAAGTGTAAATTCATTGATTTATTTTGTCAGCACGATCAGCGATGATGTGTCAAATATCAAATACCTTTGACGTAAGCGTGAGCTTATTTTTAATAAGCATCAAAAGTTCTTGATGATGGGTTGTTTTGTCCAGAACACAAACTTAGTGGAAATGTTGATTTGAATCTTTCATGAATTCAAGAGTCTAATTATTGCCAATAGTTATAATTTGTAATATGAATCTACATAGGTACATTTACTAAAATCTTTCAATATATGTATTTTTGTTACATTTTCACTGAATTACACAGACATATAAATTTTAATCAGTGAAGACACATGATAATTAATTATTAATCATTGGAGCTAACTGAAAATCAGCATCCTGTATAGGTAGATACCACCCTTTTTCAAATTCCCATAACATCACATGGTTTCCATATTTCGTAAAATACTTAATTTTGAACGCATGTAAGTGGCATTCGTCTGTCTGCGTTCATTTGACGGTCATGGCGGTTTGGTTCTTCGCATCGGTGATCTCGAATGAAGCATGCACCTGGCTCTCTTGAAATTAAACAGGAGCACGGCCACACTTTTTTTAACATTCTTTTATAAAAGTTTTACGTTTTGATGAATGGTTTTACAAGCGGCAGTCTTGCTTGGTGGTGAAGCGGTGCGCAATCGATGACTTCATCTTTTACGATAAAACTTTGTGGGGACTGTGTACATTGTTCCTTTTTCAATAGGCCGGATCTAGGGACATTCTTAAAACAGTTTTTTTCAGAATTTTAAAATATTTACCAGGATTTTTTACCATCATAAAATCTTTCAATTTTATTTACTATAGAGGAATTCAGCATGTCAATCAGACTGGTGGTTTATTTTAAGGTACGTAGGTACATTCCGGCGGGTAAAAATAGATTAATATATCATGCGGTGTTCAATGACATTTATGTTGTACTTATAGTATTTTTAACAAAGACTCTTGAAAAATCTTTAATACTTCAGGCATTAGAGTTGGTTGTTATAATCAATTGGCTTTTTTTTCCATGTCGACTGAGGACTCTGTACAGACATGACAATCTCAATTCAGATGATTTCGGATCAATCCTATTGACGCATCGTTATTTTATCTTTCTGATAGTCGGAGAGATGAGGGAACCAATGTGTAACAGTTTTATAAAGGCTCATATTTCGACAAAAGGTTATCTGCCTGGTTATCTGTATTCTGTATAGGTCTTATTCAACACCTTAGAGTGAGTCAGCCAGTTTCGCGCACAACTGGCGCTAGGAGGGGGTTTTAAAATTTTTAAAAAACATGAATACAACGGTTTAATCAAAAATATAAAAAAAAAATAGAAAAAAACTCTCCACATATATTGGTCGAAAAATACTTTGTATAGAAAATACAGTGGCGTGCGTATGGGCAGCCAGTGTCCACAAAAAAAAATCCTCCGGTAAAATTCTCTTTGGATTTTTTATTCAATTTTACACAAGAAAGGTCTCTTATTGATAAAATACCCAGCAAGTGAGTGAGTATAATAATGAAAAAGTTTACCTTCTATACATATAATTTCCTCATCTCCACACTGCTCAATCTCGAGATTTAAGTGGTATTTTCCCGATTTTCACTCGCCTCAAGCAGTTTTTCCAAGACCAAGACCATTTCATTTCACCCTTTCGGTAAATATGAATCATGGCTAGCTCTAATGTGACAAGAAAGAAAGCGTCCGCCATAAGAAGTATAAAAATTTCTGTGATTTATCACGAAAAAATCCGAGAAAATTCTGTGGTAAAGTCTGATTTTATTGGTCTGTGATTCTTCCTTAAAGTGGAAAACGACAAATATGGATATATTTGTAGTGAAAATGGGCGAGAATGACAATTCAAAAGATGTTTTCTATTGAGTCTCTATTTGACTTGGAACAAATAGGATGTTTCGTTTCAAATCATAACCAATATTTCTTTGATTACCGAGACTTGACTTTATACATCAACACTGCCTAGAAATCATGACCTGAACTCTAGTGATTAGGCAAGATTTGTGTATATGGAGCGTCTCATAAGTCATGGTCTAACTAAACTCAAAGGGGTCATAGAGGAGTTTATTTCTGGTTTTAGATTTTCTATGTATAAACATTTCTTCATTTTACTTAGGTACCTACTGTTAAATCGGTGGACGATATACATGACATTGCATCAATACCTTTTCCATATCCACATATCTGACTCTTTCGTTATCAAATAATCTGAGAGTGGGGGCAAAATATAACCATATTATATTTAGATCTATCAAGCCATAATAGTTGACAAATATTGGGGTCAATCAAAAGTAATTCGTTGATTGACTCAATATTTTTTTTATAATGGCTTAAAAACCCCAGGCGGGGTATCGCCGCAAAAAGCTTTCTAGATCTATTTAAATAGGGGTAGATCAGTCCCCAGTCTCTAATTCAAACACTTTCACATATCTGTCTCCATATATCTCTGTCCCCTGTCTTCTTCTGCCAGTTACGTACTCCGGCCCTGCTTAGGTCAGCTTGTACCTCTCTCATCCAGCTAGATCTTGGTCTTCCCCTCCTTCTTCTTGCACTAGGTTGCCATTCCACCATGCTATATATTGTAGATCTGCTTCCAGCTCTCCACACATGTCCCAGCCATCTAATTCTTTGTCTTTTAATCCTCTTTATCACGTCTTCCCCTTCTAGTTCCTCCAATATTTCTCTGTTCGTCCTTATTTTGAACTCACCATTTTCCGTCCTAACAGGTCCTAGTATTGCTCTCATTATCTTTCTCTCTTGTACTCTTAGCTCTTCTTCCTGTTTCTTAGTCATTGTTATCGTCTCCGCAGCGTACATCATTGTAGGTAGTATTATCGTCCTGTATATCCTCATTTTTGTTTTCTTGCCCAGTAGTGTTTTATTTGTTAATAACTTCTTGTTTGCTTGATATACCCTGTTTGTGTTCCTTATTCTCTCCTTTATCTCTGCTCCTTTATCTCCATTATTGGTGATAGTCACCCCCAAATATTTGAATCTATCCACTTCTTCTAGTTTGAGGTTGCCTATTTTGATTTTATCATTTTTACTTCCTACTGCTTTATCCATTATCATCATTTTTGTTTTTTCTGTGTTTATCTTCAGCCCCATCTTTTCTCCTTGCCTCACAATTTCTTCTAACAGGTTCTCTGATGTTTCACGGTTCTTTGAAATGATGACTATGTCATCGGCATACGCTATTATTTGTCCTTCTCTTGTTCTCAACGTTCCTTTGTTTATTTTTTTGACCACATACTCCAGAGCTATATTAAACAGTGTGGTCGATAGTGTGTCTCCCTGCTTCACTCCCTTAATAATTTCGAAGTTCTCTGTGTTTCCTTTTTGTGTTCTTATGCTAATTCTTGTATTGGTCATTGTCATCTGTATTAATCTTTTCAGTTTTCCTTGTACTCCCATTTTCTCCAAGACTTCCAGTACCTTGTCTCTGTTCAGCGAATCAAAAGCTTGTTTAAAATCTACGAAAATTAGCTCAGTATATAATTTATAATCATGAGCCTTTTCTATTATTTGTTTGAGGGTGTGTATTGCGTCAGTCGTTGATCTGCCCTTCATGAATCCACATTGATACTGTCCAATTAAGAGCCTTGTTTTGTCCACTAGTCTGTTTTGAATTAATGTTGACAGTACTTTGTATGCCGTGTTTAGCAAGGTCAATCCTCTATAGTTACTGCATATCTGCTGGTCGCCTTTCTTATGTATAGTTACGACTTGTCCCATCTCCCACTCGCTTGGCATTGTCTCTTCTGTCCAAACCCTCTTTATTAGTTGGAATATCTTCTCTTGTAAAGATTCACCACTATACTTTATAAGTTCTATGTTGATTCCGTCTCTACCTGGCGCTTTGCCGTTTTTAATTTTGTTGATAACGTTCTTTATTTCTTCTCTACTTGGGATGTCATCTGAGTCGTTTGTGTTTGCTACGTAATTTTCTTCATTTCCAGATAGCGTCTCTATGTGGTTTGGGGGGGTTTCGTAGAGTAATTCTGTAAAGTATTGTTTCCACACTTCTTTATACTCCTCTTCGCTTTCGGCTACTTTTCCGTGCTGGTTTTTTATGCCTATTGATTTTCCTTTATAGTTTTTGTTTTGTTCACTGATCCTTTTATAGAATCGTTTTGTATTTGAGTTGCGACTTTCTCTTTCTATTTTATGTATTTCGTTTTGTATCCATGTTCTCTTGGCTTCTCTTATTACTTTTTTTGACTCCTTCCTAAGCTTGTCATATCTTTGTTTGTCTTGCTCTCTTTTACCATTTAACCATTTTAACCTAGCTTCTGCTTTCTTTGTTATGCTTTCTCGGCAGTCTTCATTGAACCATTGTTTGTCAGCCTTTCTCCTTGCTCCTATAATTTCACCTGCCACTATATTTATGCATTTTTCGATTTGTTGCCATTCTTCCTGTATATTCTTCTCCATTTCGCTTTGGTGTTCTAGAATTTCATTCATGCGTGCTGCATATTTGGTTTTTATTGTGCCACTTTCAAAGTTTCTCAAGTCCCACTTAGTGGTTGTTCCCGTTATCCTCCTTTTTACTTTTTGTGTGATCGTTGCCACCACTAGAAAATGATCGCTATCCGCGCATGCACCTCTGTATGTTCTTACGTCCTTCAAGTCTGATCTTTTCCTTCTCGATATGAGCACATGGTCTATTTGGGTGTAGGTTTTTTGATCTGGTGCTGTCCAGGTAACTTTATGTCGTGCCGGGTGCTTGAAAATCGTGCTGCCAATAATTAAGTTCATTCTAATCGCCATGTTCCATAGTCTTTCGCCGTTGTTATTAGTTTTTTCGTGAATTGTGTGTGTACCCGCTGTTTGTCTTAGGTAATCTTCTTTTCCTATTTGGGCATTACAGTCTCCTAATATAATGATTGTATCTTCTTTTGGTATCTTTTCGTATTCTGCTTCAAGTCTTTCGTAGAACTTGTCTTTCACTTCGTCTTCGGCGTTTTCCGTAGGAGCATATATGTTCAGCAATGACAGGTTAAATGGTTTCATTTCTATTCTCAAATAGGCTATTCTTTCACTTATTGGTTTGAAATCCACTATCTTGTCTTTTAGTTTCTTCATTACAAACTCAATATTGACAACCATATCTATTTTGTAGATGTTATGATCTTTCATATTTTTCATCTTCTCGAGAAAACTACTCCATCTTTCTCAATATATCCATCCATAAATTACAAAAAATGTCCAAATTGATGTCTGGAGATACCCAAATAACCTACACTACGAGGGCCACACTTCCAAATTTCAACTTCAACACGCCAAGGCAATTTCCAATATTGCCTCGCATCCTACAATACTTGCAAATATATGGTCCTTCACTTATAGTAATACACTTCCTGTATGTTGATTTGTGGATAGCAAATGAAGTGTCTCATTCGGTAATTAAAATTTCACTATCCTTGAAGATCTCTGTGATGTTTGTCTTTGTCAATTTACCAGATTTTTTTTTGGTATCTCGCCACACCCTATCAAAAAACAATCAAACTAGTGTTTATATACCTGAAAAAAAGTCTATCAGTAAACAATAAAACCTATCAATTCGTTTCGGAAGCGAGTCCGCTTCTAACCCATAAAAAAACTGGTAAATCATGGATGCGCCACAAAACTACAGAGCATATGTCTTTGTCAAGTTTGAAACCTGAAGCAAATTGATGCTCGATATAATTTATTTCAAAAACTTCTCCGGCATTTTTGCAGTTTATGCAGTTCCTCCTTCGGTTCATGATTACCCCACAGTTAAGGTATCGAACTAAGATTTTTCCACGTGCCTCTGTTCGCTTATGTAGTCCATACCTCCAACACCTGAAGTATCTTGTGAACTCACAAACTAATACATCGGGAAACTCTCACCCCAGCTCTCACCCCATAGATATACGTTCTAGAACAGTGAACAGTGCCTTTATAATAACGCCTTTGCATTAACTCTAATTCAATTATTAATTTATCCTTTATACTTCAAACTGAAATGAGTTTAACCATTTGTCGAGGATTTACTCCAGACTCTTTATGTAACCAGACCCTGCCTATATTGATTTAAATAGTTTTTTTTGTTCTCAATTAATTATCATCATCATACTTTCAATCATCACAAAATTAAATTTTTTGATCACATTATTGAGTTCCGCTGTCGGATTTTTCAGCTGACTCAAGTCTTCACAAATATTTCAATAGCATATCTTCCCCGATATCTTCAATATGATACGACAATATTATTTGATCATTGAAAGACTGTTTCATCCAAGTAATGGCAGTTATTAATTTATTTAGTATCGATCAAAATGTGATATCGCAATAATCAAACACGGGAAGGCATTTTTCGATCAATTGACATTATCCAAAAAAATATATAAAATCTGATCCTCTTTAGGGTTCCATACTCAAGCTCCAATACATCACATATTCGGGCGCCAAGAAGCGTAATCGGTTTTCCTTCAAATTCTCAGCATGAAAACAAAAATTCCAATGAATCATAAATTCCACTCTCGATTCCACATCCACACAACTTTTTCCTTCGATCAGCTTTCCGGTCAGTTTCTCCTCCTCACCCCTCTCTTCTCACCGCTTTAGTCCCCCGTTATTCTGCTCGGGGGTTTCTCTTTTCTCTTAGTTGCGGTTCGATTTCCACTTGGTCAGACTGACCGTTAACGCTTGTTTGCTTTTTTAATCTTTTCTTTTTGAGAATCGGATTTGAGGCATAACCATTGCCGCGAGCCAAAGGGATGTTATAAAAATAAAATCTTCGTTTCATACAGGGGAGGAAAAAGGTTGATGATATTTTTCCGGAAATGGAAATGATTTGTTAATTATTTGACATATAGGTAGATGTTCGAGAATAATAATTGTTGTCATTGGTTACTGCTGCCACTTTTTTCATCACAGCTGTTTTCATGTAGGCAAAGCTATTCATTACATTAGTAAGGATTGCTGATGAGGACCCAGTTCCAATATTTGCTACTTCGAACGAATAGTACAATTGTTCTCGGTGTAAAATGATTTAGTGTTTACTGTTCTCTTGATAAACCCGTACTCGAACTCGTATCACACTTATCACAGTTTATCGTTACATAAAAGTGATTGCAGGCTCAAACCCAATTCAACCAGTTTGAGCATACACGTAAACCAACAAGATCACAGAGCAGAGTTCACAGAACCTGTAATTTTTGCCACCGAACACAGTAACTTCAAAAGAAGGTTCCTAGAAATGTGTTATCACGAATTGTGGCAACTGTCTCAATCATAAAAAGGATGTAGAAGGATTAAGTTCTATTTATACTTTCCTACTCTCTCAATCTTTCACTAAGAAAATAAAAACTCCTGAATGCTATATCAGTAATAATAATGAATAATTTATAAATCTTATAATAAAATTGACTTTCTACTCCAAACAATTCAATATTTTTCTTCCAATTCGTTTCATGTTTTTTCTTTTTCATTGTTCAACATCAGGACTCATCTGCTTAACTATTGGAGGCAACACGACTACGTCATAGGATAATTGTACTACCTCCCACTATGTATGTAAAATCTGTACTATTTTGCCTTTCACATAAATTGTGAACCGAATGAACGGTGTACATGGCAGTCTGCTTCCAAACACTGTGTTTTTTGCTTGTCTAGATTGAACATAAAAAACTTTCTTTGTTAGAGTTTAGTACTATGGCGTCAAACCAAAGTGAACTGATTTTGTCTATTTAACTACTAATTACCACTATCCTGTATACTCACCATGTATCCGGGCATGTATCTCTACCCTTCCACAAGGGCTAGGAGTAATGTGTGATAATCTGTAAGTTCTTTTAGATTCACCATTGCATTGTAGACTGATAACATGTTTCTTTGATTAGATTCGTCCTGATGAAGCTCTAAACTTAGAGCGAAAGCTTGAATAAGATTCAATATACACTTTAAAACGAGCGTCCAACATCTTATTGCTCCCTCCTTTCAAGAATCTTTGGGGCCATCCCAATAGTTAACCCTAACTGCGTATATATATATATATATATATATATATATAAACAGTCTTAATATAGTGGGGATGCACTCAGAAATTGGCCAGGGGAAGTAAAAACAACCCTTTAATGCTTAATCAAGCTTTCGAGAACTTTATTTTCTCTTTTCTCAGGATTTTCAATAAAGTGAAAATGACAACGTGTTACAAATACAATTGACATTTTTCTTGTACAAAAACCCACCATTGCGGGTTTGAACTAAAGAAGGTTAACATATATGAGAAAATACCGAAATTCATCATCGATCACAGCTTACAATTTCTCACATCATAATGCAGGATTTATTAATTTACTACATTACGACCAAACTCTGGAAACGTGCAGGATGAAATGAACAATGAACAAACGAACATGGTAGTCAGAGATGTTTTTTTGTAAAAGAAGGGTTTTTAGTCGTTGGTAGGCGAAAATGCGCAGGACTCCACCGGAAATCCGGCTGCTTTTGACATATATCAAATATTAGTTTGTTCATTCGTACCTTTCCATACCTTGACATACCAGGGCTCACCTGAACGTTACAATTATATGGTGTATGAGAGTTCATCAATAACAGGATGATATCAATTATTATACAGTATTATTACAGGTTTAAGATTACAAGTTTATTGAATTACCAACAATAAGAGCAAAGAGAGACAAACATATTACTGGTTCATCTTATTGTGAAGAGATAATAAAGCCGAGAAATAAATATAAATATTATGGGTTTGACTGGTTTAAGGAGACATATCTGTCCGTCTGCAGTTTGAGAATATAACTATAAATAGTGCTAAGATTCTGGGTGTCGGTCTTCCTATTTAACGTGTTTGACTCTTTATTAATGTGGATCATTTCCAGGAAAATCCTCTATAATATGAGTTTACTTTGTCCAAAATTTCAGCACTATCCCAGTTCATACCGTGGCCACTTTCAATAATATGATCTGCTAGAGCACAACTGTTTACTTTTCTTTTACAGTCACTCTTGTGAGAAGCAATCCGACCTTTTAAGTTTCTTGAAGTTTGACCCACATAACACTGTTGACAGTCATTACAAGAGATCTTATATATTACATTCCAGGTGTCCATTTTTTGTATTTTATCTTTAGTTTTGGAGTATATAGAGAAGAGAAATAGTTTTCGTTTGCTTTTTAGCAATTTTGATGTTACAATTTTTAAAAACGAAGAGAAATCTATTAATAAATTTGACTGGATAGGACTTGTTGGACATTGAGGATGTGTAAGTTTTATGGCTCTATTTTTCATTCCCAGTACTAGGTTGATCTTTGTTTTCATTGGGTGGTATGAATGAAAACTCAAATATCTATTCGAGCAATATGGTTTTCTGTACCATTTTGTTTGTGGGATGTTTTCATCAGACCTGATGATTAACATGTCTAGGAATGGAATACATTTATTCTGCTCATTCTCTACAGTGAATTGTAGGTGTTCATTGTAACTGTTGAATTTATCTAGAGCCGAACCTACTTCCTCGGTAGGAATTGCCAGAATTAAGTCATCAACAAATCTTTTGACAAACGGAATATTGAAAGGTAATTCATCTACACAACTCTTCACCAAATCATCAAGAACAAAATTGACCAAAATTGGAGATTTCGTTGATCCCATAGGTGTTTCAACAATTTGTTTATAAATTTGGTTATTAAAAGTTAATACATTAGAGTCAAAAATAAAGGTAAGAATCTCATCCATCATGTTCCAATCCAAATCGCAAAACTCACCAATCACATCCCACTTTCTTTCTAAACTGTGCAATATTACCTCCAAAGGAAGATTTGTGAATAGTGAAACTACATCGAAACTAACCATGATGTAATTATCTGGAAGTTTATAGTTGTTGATAAATTCACTGAACTTAAAAGAATCTCTAATACAATAGGGGCTGTCAATTGAGTTGTATGCGTTTGTTTGAATTTTCGTCAAGAACAGAGATAAAGACCCATTCGGTGAGTTGATTGAGAGTTCATCAATAACAGGATGATATCAATATATGATGAACTCTCATACACCAGATGATTGTAACGTTCAGGTGAGCCCTGGTATGTCAAGGTATGGAAAGGTACGAATGAACAAACTAATATTTGATTTATGTCAAAAGCAGCCGGATTTCCGGTGGAGTCCTGCGCATTTTCGCCTACCAACGACTAAAATCCCTTCTTTTACAAAAAAACATCTCTGACCACCATGTTCGTTTGTTCATTGTTCATTTCATCCTGCACGTTTCCAAAGTTTGGTCGTAATGTAGTAAATTAATGAATCCTGCATTATGATGTGTGAAATTGTAAGCTGTGATCGATGATGAATTTCGGTATTTTCTCATTTATGTTAACCTTCTTTAGTTCAAACCCGCAATGGTGAGTTTTTGTACAAAAAAAATGTCAATTGTATTTGTAACACGTTGTCAGTTTTACTTTATAGAAAATCCTGATGAAGAGAAAATAAAGTTCTCGAAAGCTTGATTTATAGCATTAAAGGGTTGTTTTCACTTCCCCTGCACAAAATATCGACCCTTTCGCTAAATCAGGTAGGCGTCTCATAACCAGTCCTAAACAAACATAACGGTCTAATTATTATTAGTTCAATGTTTTTTGTATAAGAAAGCTAAATCACAACACTCTCTCTAAAACTTGACACTAATAAATGTGAATAAATGCCTTTAGTTACAATGTTTAACTACATCATCAACAAAACCTAACTTATTTCTAAAAAACTCAAATTTCGGTTTCGAAAGCGCTTTTGTCATTATATCTGCAATCTGATTTTCTGAACTTACCTGGAAACTTACATACAAAATATTTAATTCACCTTTTTCATACAGATCGCGAATAAAATGGTACCGTACATCTATATGCTTAGTGCGTTGATGCAATTCAGGATTTTTAATCAACTTAATGGCACTCATATTGTCTACATACAACACTTATTTGTTTTTATCAATGTTTGCATTTAGTTCACATAACAGTCTTTTGAGCCAAACAGTCTCTCTTCCTGCACTTGCCGCACTTACATACTCAGCTTCTGTGGTGGATTGGGCTACACATTGTTGTTTCTCACTTTGCCAAGTTATAGATGCACCACCAAACATGGAGACTAGTCCCGACGTTGATTTCCTTGTCTGCGGATCACCAGCATAGTCTGCATCGCTGTAGATTTCCAATTCTTCTGTAGTACCATAACATAAACCGGTTTTAGTTGTCCCTCTTAGATAACGCATAATTCGTTTGACTAGTTGAAAATGTGCTTCAGTGGGTTTTTCAAGAGCTCTAGAAGCCACATCTACTGCAAATGCTATGTCAGGTCTAGTTACAACTTGTAAATACAATACAAAGTTGCCAACTATTTCTCGATATGGAATAGATGGATCCAAGCTCGGCGAGTTTTCTACTTGTCATCCCATTTCCATTGGCGTAGACACTGGCTTAGCTTCAGACATTCCAAACTTGTTCTGAACTTTTTCGATGTAATCGGCCTGATTGATTACTATCTGCCCATTATTGTCACTGTGAATTTGAATGCCAAGAAAATTGCTGACTTCATCAGTAATTTTTGCTTCAAACTTCGTCGTTAACTCACTGAGAAAAAACATAGCCTCTTTTTCATTAGATGACACCACTAATCCGTCATCCACGAAGAGTAGCACGATAAGTTTGCTCTCACTATCAGTTTTGATAAGCAAACACGGATCTGCATCACTTTCCCTTAATCCACAACTTAGCAAGAAATGTTTAAATTATTTGTTCCAACACCTCGGTGCTTGCTTTAATCCATACAAACTTTTGATCAATTTGCACACTCGAGATGTTCCATCTTCAAATCCATGTGGCTGTTTCATATAGATATCTTCGTCGAGAGAACCATAGAGAAAGGCCGTTTTGATATCAAACTGATATAATTTCAATTTCTCACAAGCTGCTACACTTAACACCGATCGAATACTCTCGAATCGCCCTACTGGACTGAATGTTTCCTGGTAGTCGATACCTTTTTGTTGTGTGTACTCCTTGACTACTAGACGAGCTTTGTATCTCTCAGTTTTTCCATTTGCTGCTTGTTTCAGGCGATAGACCCAAAGAATTCCAATTACCTTTTCATCTTTAGGCTGATCGACTAGAACCCATGTTTCGTTTTTATGCAAGGAATCTATTTCGTCCTGCATAGCACTAAACCACTTTTCTGAGTCCTCAGAGTGCATTGCTTCGTCGAAATCAATTGGTTCACTTCCATCAGCCATCCATACAACAGAAGAAATCAGTTCTTTTCAGCTGGGTTCTGTCTCGGAGCACACGTGACGTATTCGGTTCTTCTGTAGACAGTTGCTCGACTTCTTCTGGAACAGTCTTAGTTTGTTTGTCCTGTTCAGGATTGTCCTCTACTTCGGATAATGTGAGCGTCAACTTTTCCTCTTTTAATATTACATCATGGCTAATGATTACATCGTGTTTTTCCGGAATCCATACACGATATACTTCAACTTTTTCATGGTATCCAACAAATATTCCTTTGATAGCCTTTTGATCAAGTTTTCTTCGCTTTTCTTTGGGAATATGTACGAAGAATTCTGTACCGAACACCTTCAGATTGTCAATCCTAGCCTTCTTGCCAAACCATAGCTCGTAAGGACTTTTTTCTCTGGATTTAGTTGGTCCCGTTCGATTTAGGACAAATGCTGCGGTATTGACAGCTTCTGCCCATAAAAACTGTGGAAGATGTTGCTTTCCGTATATCATGGAATGTGCTGCGTCCATTAAAATACGGTTTTCCCGCTCAGCACTGCCATTTTGTTCAGGTGTATACGGGGCTACAATTGTATGTTTGATTCCACGTTTATTCAAAAAAGACGTGACATCATGATTGACATACTCTTTGCCACCATCAGTACGTAGCTCGATTAAATTTGTCCCAAATCTCGTTTTTATCTCGTCGAAGAATTTTTACAGCTTTTCTTTGACCTCTGATTTTTCACGCAAAAAGCAAACTTGTCGATGAGCACTGAAATCATCCTTAAACACAACGAAGTACCTCTTCTGTCCTGATGGAGAGCTCACTTGCATTGGCCCGCACACGTCTGAATGGATTATTTCACGCGGCTCATTAGCAATGTCTTCGCGTTTTCCGAAACTTTTCCTGTGATGTTTGCCATAAACGCACGCATCACAAAATTCATTGTCCAAGGCCAAGTCAATATTCATGTCCTTCAAAAACGATTGAACATGCCGCTTGTTCTGTTGACATAAGCGCTCATGCCAGAGTTGAAGTGTGTCACTCACTGTTGCCGCCATGCACTGATTTTTCGGCAAAATTACGCGCAAAATCATCCGATATAAATTGCCCATTTCAGTCCCGAGAGCTATGATTTTATTGTCTCGTCCAAACACACATCGCGAACCGTTTTCACTGAGCACAAAATCGATTCCTTTCTGCGCCGCAACTCTTTCCGAAAACAAGTTTCTCGACATACAGGTAGTGTACAAAACATCATACATTGCTGCTGGTAACCATTCTCCCTCCACGTGAGTCTCAATGTCAATATTGCCATGTCCTAAGGCTTTCACTTTGTCACCATTTCCAACATGAACAAACACAGGTTTCTCGAATTCTTCATATTTAGAAAACCATTCAAGTGTCTTGGACATGTGATGAGAAGCACCAGAATCTATAATCCAACAATCCTCTGTTGAACCAATTGCAATGTCCCCAATAAAGGCTTCTCCGCGGGCTTCTCTATTGTTTTAATGATTACTGTTTTTGTTCGTGTTGCAGTCTCTCATTATGTGCTCCTTTGACCCACACTTGAAGCATCCTTTGCAATCCTTAAACACATGATTTGTTTTTTTACACAATGAACATCGCGATTTAGATGCACCTGAGTTCACTTGCGTCTTAGAGGAATGTCCTTTCTGAAATCCTTTTCGTTTGTTATCACGGATATGCATTTTTGAGAACAAGGCGGACTTCGAGTCATCAGAATCCACTAGCTTCTCCAAGCGTAGCTCTTCCGTCTTGTCAATCTGGTTATCAAATTTTCAATTGTCCGTTTAGATTGATCGGTGGAATCCCATGCACTATGAAAGTGATTGAATCTGGCCGGTAGAGTCGAAAGAATTCTTGTCATCACCATGGAGCTAGGTATAGTGCCACCCAATTTATCCATTTTGTTGGCCAGTTGCTTAAGTTTGGAAATATGTTGCGCAATATTACCACCAACGTCCCATTTGACTTCGCAGAATTGTTTTGGTTCTAGCGCCAGGCTTTCATCCGATTTCAGATCATAAACACTGTGCAATTTGGTCCACGTTTCATGAGCAGTAGAACAATTAAACAACAATTGGAGTGGCTTGGCTTCTACAGTTGTGACGATCAACTTACGTACCAACCTTTCTCGCTTTATCCAACTCCTGAGTTTTCCAGCGTCAGCAACACTGTCCTCAGGCTTAAGTTCAGTCCCATTGCAAATAATATCCAACGCATCATCGCTGTCCAAAATTGTCTGCACGACATATTGCCATTGCTGCCAGTTGTCCGAATCACGCAGTTTTTCAACTTTAGGTCTATCAAGCTCCATCACGATGCACTCTTTCAGTCACACCTGATTTCCACCCAATATTTGAGAAATACTCGCGAAGTCACAACTTTGACTTTTCAATTCAGAACACTTTATTGTATTGATCAAAATGGCCTGGGCCCATAACCTATTGAGGTTTTCAGTGGACTGATCAACAAAATAATGCACTTTTGAAAGCAACGAAAACAAATTTATTCACGACGAAAATAAAACTTGTACAATGCTCGGAATATGCCAATAGACTGAGAACTGGAATACTGGAAATACGAAATACGCACAAAATATCGACCCTTTCGCTAAAGCAGGTAGGCGTCTCATAACCAGTGCTAAACAAACGTATATATATATATATTATCAAAAAACCCCATACTGTACCATTTGAAATGGTGTCGGGTGTATACATGTCTACATTTTTTTTTTTTTTTTTTTTTTTTCTCAATTTACATTAATTGTGCACGAATCTGGCCCATTCCTTCTTATTTCTGGTCAATGCTTTAGCCTCATTCCATGATTTTTCTCTTTTCTCCAGTGCATCCCCTACAGTCTGGTTCCATGTTTTTTTTTGGTCTTCCTCTCATCCTTCTTCCTCCCGCTCTTGCTTCCCAGATTTGTTTCACCTGCCTATTGCTCCCCATTCTTTGTAAATGTCCCCACCAACTCAATTTTCTCTTTTCAATAAATTCTAGGATTGATTCTATATCCATTTTTTCCCTGATGTCGTTGTTCTTGATCTTGTCCATCCTTGTTACCCCCATTACTCTTCTTAAGTATTTCATTTCCATGGCCTGTATTTTGCTTTCTTGTCTCTGAGATAGTATCCATGATTCACATCCATATGTCAGTACTGGTCTGTAGGTAGTTTTGAATACTTTCATCTTTGTGTTTTTGGATATTTCTTTTCTGTTTATTATTTTTTTGTTTATTGCATAGTAAAGTTTTGTTGAGGTCTCTATTCGTCTGTTGACTTCTGGTTCTGCTGTTCCTAATTGGTCCAGTTCCACCCCTAAGTATTTATAAGTTTTGACCTGCTCTATTCTCTCTCCTTCCACTTGAATGTTCATTTGATGAATGTTTTTTCCAACTATCATAACTTTTGTTTTGGTTTTGTTGATTTGCATTCCATATTCTTTTGTCACCTGACTCCATATGTTGATGTTACTGTTAAGGTCTCTTTCATTTTCTGCAAATAATACAATGTCGTCTGCAAAAGCTGCCTCTGATATTTGTATATTTTGCATGTTTCTGTAGCCTACTTGCAGTTTCTTTGTCCTGATTGTACACCTTCTTATTATTTCATCCATATATATGGTAAATAAGACTGGGCTTAATCCACCTCCTTGTCTTAGGCCCTCCTCAATTTTGAAACAGTTTGAGCGTCTGCCTTGGCTGATTACGAAGTTTTTGTTGTTGCTATACATTTCCTTTATCAGTCTTATTACCTTTGGTTGAACTTCTTTCTTTCTTAATATGTCCCACAATTTACTCCTTTGTATTTTATCGAAAGCTTTTTCCAAATCTATGAAAGCCAGGTAAGTATTTTTTCCTTGTTCCATTCTCTTTTCTGTGATTTGTCTCACTGTGAATATATGGTCTTGTGTACTTCTTCCTTTCCGAAATGCACTTTGTGCTTCGTGCATTGAATTCTCTATAATGTTGCTCATTTTACTGTTTATAATTTTTTCCAATATTTTCATTGCTGTGCAGATAAGTGTTATTCCTCTGTAGTTATTACAGTCTTGCTTATTTCCTTTTTTATAAATCGGCACGATGAGTGATGTTTTCCATTCTTCCGGTAGCTCTTCTTCTTTCCATATTTGATTGTAGATTACCAGTAATATTTCTTTTCCTTCGTCACCCATGTATTTTATCATTTCGCTTGTAATGTTGTCGGTTCCTGGTGCTTTTCCATTTTTAAGTTCCCTTATTGCCTTTTCAAGTTCCTCAAATGTTATGTGTTCATCTTGCGTCTCCCAAGTCGAACTCATTGTTTCCTCTTCTATCCCTTCTGTTGCTTCTGTATTTTTGTTTGCCTCTAGCAATTCTTTAAAGTATTCGACCCATCTCTGCATGATTCCTTGTTCATCTGTTAATATTTCCTCCTTCTTACTTTTTATGTTGAATGTTTTTTGTCCTTTGGGTTCGCCTCTGCATGATTTCACTATATTGTAGAAAAGCTTTTGGTTTCCCTTCGCCGCATTTTCGATTTTTTGTCCAAATTCCTTCCATTTTTTCTTTTTCTCTTGATTCACCATATTTTTTACCTTTTCTCTTTCCTCTGTATATATTTCATATTTTTCTGTCGTTTTCACCTTGAGGTAGTTCTTCCAGGATTCCTTCTTTTTCTTTATCTGCTCTTTGATTTCATTGTTCCACCATGCCGTTTGTTTTTGTTTAGTTAGTATTCTGCTGATTCCACACGTCTCAGAAGCTGTTTCCAATATAATTTGTTTGAAATTAATCCACATCTCCTGAATAGTTCGTAGATGTATATGCTCTCCTAATCTCTCACATTTTTTGGACATTTCTTGTGCATATTTTTCTGCCACTTCTTTTTCTGTCAGTTTGTAGGCTTTGATTTTTTAAACAAACGTAACGGTCGAATTATTATGTTTTTTCAATGTTTTTTGTCTAAGAAAGCTAAATCACAACATATATATATACTCAAAAATCACCTACTAGTTATCACAAACATTACATACGATTTTTTTTTGTCTGTAAAATAATGTTCAAACGTGACTTCGGTCACTCGAACCGTGTAAACTGGCTAGTCACACAGGACATGACATAGGTAGTGTATCTACCAAAAACCATGAAAATTGATCACAACTTACTCTCCCGCTTACTCTTCATTCTCGGTATCATTTGATAATGAGAAAACATTGGTTTTCTTTGTTTCTTGCGACATTTCGCCTTGATCTCAACAAGGCATCTAGTGGCTGATTTAATTTTTACTCCATATTTCTCACTATTTCAAGAAATTGACAATTTGATACTTTCTTTTCCTCGTACCTTTTATACAGGGCAAGTTTTCAAGTTGATACATTCCTTTTACCACTGTATAGAAACAGTGTCAAAAAATCATTCTGTATTTTGCCTCCATTTAGGTCAGTTCAAGTCTAATGTACTTTTCCAAATAAAGGGCAGCCGTGGGGTTCTTTTGTTCATAATATTTATATCTGTTCCGGAACCAAAAGAAGACAATTGATCCGCAGAAGAGGTGGTTGAAAATGCAACAACAAATTGAACAAAATAACTTTGAGACAATTTTTATAGCTGTAGCGAGATCTGTAGAGGAAACCTGTGTCTCAACTACAGTCTCAAATAATAATAGATCTTGTTTTATAGGGAATAATCTTATTTAATCTGCCACTGATATCAACATTAACGTTGGCAGTCGCCCGGTTATCATTCCCTATCTTTAATGTGGTCTCGATGCATCTTTTTAACGACTATTTATCCCACATTTATCTTTAAAGTGCAGTGTAAACCAACGTAAATAGGTCGTTCTGCGAGTTTTAAAAAGCTTTTTAGACCGAAGCACATTCCTTTTTGGCCGAGTTACAGATGCAAGCAACGTTGGATTTAACTTAAATTGCTCTATGTAAAGAGCTATTTTTCTTTTTCGTAAGAACACCGAAACACTTTACCGGGTTAAGGCGATTAAAGCTATTTGCCTTCTGAACAAATTGGTTTACGGGTATACGGGTATTTGCTGGTTTAACTTTTAACTATTGTTGGTGGAATAACAAGTGGCCCCACACATTTTATTTTCAAGGACTTCTTGATGATATAACTTTTTTATAATTTGAAATCTAATCATTCTTCATAGATTTTTTTCCGTGAGGACAACAATAATTGAACACGCTTGAATATTTTTAATGTACCTTCCAAATAGCTGTGGTCAATCTTGGTTTTTTATTACCTCGAAGACTCCATTAAACGATCTCCACAAACTCAATATCTTCGTCAAAGCTCATAAACCTGACTTAATTTGGTCGTTCCTGTTCCACAAACGTTGTCTTGTATAAAAAAGTCTATTTTCATTGTATAGGCGGCCATTTTATGGACCTCTGTGATACCCTGCATCAATTGTTTTTAATTAAGATTTGGCAATAAAATTCCTCATGAGGTTGAACTTTACTGAGCGATTTTCATGGTCGATTGACACTAAGTCCTGAGGAAAATTATGAGGTGATTCCAAATGGATATTAACATTTAAGGGAAAATAGAATTAATATGGGTTTGGTTATTATTGTTGTATATGTGTTAGATGGCATACGCCACCTGTCCAAAACAAATGGGTCTTAAGGATACTGACGGTGAACATCAATCAAACTAAGAGCGTTATAAACCAGACCGAATGTGAATTCAATAAAGCACAAGGCATTAGAAGCTTATAAGGCGCCCTAGAATTGAAAGAATCTTTCCAGAGGATTCATATTAGAGTGGTCTGAAATTAGAAGAATCTGTTTTATTTTTGAAGTTCATAGATCAATTTTGTCTCATGAAGGGTGTGAGACTGTAAGCACACTACTTCCACTTTTACATAGAATATCCAGATAGTTTTTACTATCATTATATTCATAAGAGAAAAAAATGAATCTATTTGAATAACACATAACATTAAAACATTCTGAAATAGCGATGTAAAAAAAATTAAGATTGCTATTGTTTCAGACATTTTTAGGTTTTTTGAGTCAAGAACGTTGACGATTGATTGTATGTAAGTATCTTGCAGAAAAAAAAACACTTTTTTTTATTGATTCATAATTCTTTTAAAATTCATTAAAATGCATTTCATTTCAAGTTCAGTTGAGGTTTTGTGGACCATTTGTTGAAAAGCTAATACCAAAAATAGATTCTGGTAACCGAGACATGGGATTTCTTCCTGGAAAACTATTTGTTTATAGATGTCTTAACGGTTATCATGAACTACATCCTGTCTGTCACAAAACTATTCACACTAGAGAAAATGTCTTTTATCTTAATCCCTGCGTCATCAGCTCAACGTCATTAAAATCATGCCGATCAAGTTAACAAGAAAGCAAAACAGATGTCATTAATAACTTTTCAGTTGTAGAAAAAAGAAAGAGACAGATGTAGACGGGTCGTGTTTGGGTCAGTTCTGTTTAGCGGAATCTTTGAACTGTATTTCCGAGTGTATTTCCTATTCGATATTGATATAACTTGGGTTAGTTATATCAATACACGATTCGTGTTTCTGAAAATCAAGCATTTGATACAAGCAGAGCATAAAAGACAATTGAATAATTTTGTATAATGATGTAGCGTTTTTGACAAACTCACGAATCGAGACACGAATGATATTTAAGTTCACTGGCATACTCAACTTCTTGATTCAACTATGATAAAGGTACAAGGAGAGTCTGAAATGAGTGCTCAAAAGTCTCGTTAAGAAAATAGAAAGTGGCAAAGTTTTGGGAAAATTCCGACGTTTTGTCTGTAGATTCGAATGCTACAAGCGATTTTGTTCAAATTTTCAGAAAGTATATCCAAGGTTCTTAAGCTTCTTTTTAATTCGTTTGAGTCAACCTTCTCCAGGTCCGGAACTAGGGCGACTTTTTTTAAAGAAAAGGTGGTACGCCTCTGTGTTTTCGCAGACTCAAAATCAATTTTTGACAAGATTTTTGATTTCCCGTTCAATTTAAAGCAAAAAAGGTTTCTTGAGTTTTTCTTCTTTGATGAATCGTTTTCGAGATACAAATTTGTAGACAGTCTACTCCTCGGTCTACTCAATTGTTAGAAAAAATCACTTGTATTCAAAGTCTTCGAGAATCAATTGTCGAGTCAATTGATTCCATAAGAAAAGCTCAAAAGGTTGCGCTTTTTTTGCTCAAAAAGGTTAAAACTCTGGATATATTATTGAAAATTAAAATTGCTTTAGACGTTTCGAATCTACAGACAAAACATAGAGGTTATTATTGTTATTTTAATATTTTTTTCCAACGAGACGTTTGTGGAAACCATGTTCCTATGCATAGAGTGATTATCTTATTCGAGATTTTATTATTATACCATGCTCTATTACCCATTACAATTGCGCACTTATTTCAGACTCACCATGTATGGAACAATAAGAACAATTCAGTGATTAATATAATAGCAACCAACAATAAACAATATTAACATACAAAACAATCTATCAGTATAATAAAAGTGAAACATGAGATGAAAATGAAAGGACTTTTTTGAAATAAAACAGAATGTCATATTGCAATTATGATTCGATGCTTGAAAGGATAAAGGGCATCATGAGCGACATTATTCATCAAGATGCCTTTTAAATTCTACCAGGTGCAGTTTTTTTTTTGTCTACGCTTGAGCTTGCTGCGAATAGATTTATGTCGCTTAAGTCAACCATCATGTTTTCAGAAAAGTATTTAAATTTGTATTTACCAAGTGACCATTATTTACCTTGAAGTATTTCACCTACATATAAGTGTTATTTTGACTATCCACCTCAAAAACGTTTTCAATCGAATCATTTCGAAATCCCATGATTTTTTCAGAAGAGGGGCTTATCCTGTTTCACCTTGAAAAATATTCAAATTTTATGAACTTGAACTATTTTTCCTTTATCGTGTCAAGGTATTTTGTGGCGCTCATCCTGTTTTATCTTGTTTTATTTTCAAAGTTTATTATGTACCATAAACCCTGATTTGTTTATAGATCCTAGCTATTCATTTGAAAGACAGTCTTTGGTAGTTATTTTGTATTTTTCTTTGCCATAAGTTCTTCCATAAGACTTAAATTATATCACCTGTTCCATTATACAATGGTTCATTGGTGTTTGAGGCCTTTTACATGAATTTTTATTTATTGATTGATGAATTTAACTTGTATTACCTGTTGTGCTATAAAATTTAGAAAATGTCGCTTATTCTTTTTTCTTTCAAGCATCGATATTATAATCCGAAGAATCAGTGATCCTATAAGAGGCCAGGCTCATTAGGACATTTTTTACAGTAACAATAAATATGTTTAGTTTCCAACTGTCAGATCGCAATCAAAAGTAAGTAAGCCCCATCGAAGCGAGTTCACTCCAATCTTAGCATCATTTTGATATTTTTGTTTTTTCTGATCAACCTTAGACATTATTTACATCCATGAAAATGATTCAATTTTGTAGATATTATGCTCGATATTATGTATGTTGGTTTTAGCCGAGGTTTTAGCATGTAAATATGAGTAATCAATAATCATCTTTTCGGATCTAGACATATTTTTTACACCTGCTCAATTATGTGAATGTGAATGCATATTCATATGTCCTTTCTTTGGAGTCTAGTTGTATGCGCTAGCGCTGTCACCAAACTGTAGTGACAATGAGAGTGGAAAGGTGCTTATCGCTTCTTGACTCCCATGATAGTGACAGCTTTTTGTTAAGAAGGAAGGAGGAAAAAAAAACATCAGTCGCTGTTCAATAGCTGTCTCACAGTGGTAAGACATATTCATGTTGAAAACAGATTTTTATAAATATTGAGGCCTCCTTTTTTTATTTAGTTTTCGTAAAAAAATCTAATTTTGTATTTTTACGAAAATAAATTGAAGCTTAACTTTTAAATAACACGAAGCAAGAATCTTGAACTCTGCGTTTTCTCAAATTTCGTATTCCACTAGATTGATTGATAATTCCAGTCTATTGAATAGACATTTGATCAGTCCTTCAAAAACAAGGTCCGTCCACTCATATCCTGTATATGGGATAAAATAATAATAATAATTGTCTTTATTTAGAAAAAATAGCTATAAAAAGTAACAGTACCGTTACAATATAATTTGAATATATAATAGACGCTGAATGAGGGCAAAAGTTCTAACACTAATAAATACAATAAATAAAAAAATAAATAAACAGATAAATATGACAATGATGATTACAACAGTACATATTGTACATCACAATTCAAAAACACAAACTTTCACAGGCTTTAAAATATGTATAATTACCATGAACAAGATAAAATAATGAGTGTAAAGTTACATGTTGGCCACAAAGTTAAAAAGATGTTTCTTAAAGCTACAAAAATTATCACAGTGTTTCAATTGACTAGGCAGTTTGTTGTATTCAGTTAAACCTCTAAAAAATAGACTGTTGCTGGTTCTACTAAGTCTTGGTGTATTAACATAAAAGTCACTGGCACTTCGCGTATTGTAATTATGAACCTCACCAACCATTCTTAGTTCACTACATAAATAGTTCGGCACCAAACCGTTCATCATAGGTAATCATGGATATTTTTTGGTAATCATCAATAATCAACGGTTTTCAACCATGGTATTTAACAGCAATAATCTGAATAGATCATAATAAATTCAAATTATGCGGCACCAACAGATATTAAGTGGTATGAATAAAAAAACAAGTGAATGCTTTCACTTAAATCTGATCACAATTCATAAACAAACTTCATAAACAACTGACTAAGATAGTACCTACCTAATAGAGTACAAACATTTGAGTATTGCTCTTTATTCATTCAACAGTCATAACACTAATTTATATATTCTATGAAATATCCTACTTATATCCGCAGAATTCTCATTTTCATTTAAAAACTGAACAGTGATCATTGGAATGAGAATTAAAAAATGATCAGGTGGCACACCCCTTGCCACAAGCACAACTTCCGTTTCGAGTCCTATATGCATTGCAATAAATGCACTTATCTTGCAAACTGCGTCTCTCGAAGCAAAATAAGTAATAAAAATGAGTCATGTGCCATAAATACTTAATCCCAGCAAACAAAGTTTCCATAATTCCTTGCTGGTGCAATGCCCATTTCCATTTTCCTATTTTTGATTCTGAGTTACGATTGCTATATAGAGACAGTATATTCTGTCCAAGGTTTGGCATTTGCTCTTTTCGTGCTGGGGTGAGAGTATAAAATCCATATTCACTTGTGTTCATATACAGATAAGAGTATAAAAAAAGTCAGACATACACCGAATATATTTGTTGTAGGTTTATCTTTTGGATCAAAATATATTGTAATATTGCTAGTTTCCCAACTGAGCTGCTCCACATAGTTTCACTATTTTCTTTCAGATTTTAGTGAGGCACTTGACTTTTTTATTTTGAACAATATTTTTCACTGCCTCATAAATTAGCTTTACGAATAAGTTATCCAAGAGTGAACAAAAATTGCTTGCCGAGGAATAGTTCTGCGAAACTTTCCGAGAGCTGATGGGCTCTGTCTAAGTGTGCTTAATTACGCATAGTATCTATGAAAATTTACGCGCGCGTCTAAAATAACTCTCGAGAGTTCTGTCTCTTCAGATCACTTTCGAGTTTTAAGTCAAATTGGTCTACAGTATGTCCGGCGATGGGGTATTCAATGAGACAAATGGGCCAAAAATTCAAGTTTTCGAGTCATTATTTATATAAAATTCTAGAAAAATACTATTCTCGATGAAAAAATATTGTTTTTTTTTCAAAAAGTTTAATTTTTTTCAAGAGCTGAATGCCCATATTCAAAAGTTCTCAGCAAAATACTACGTGCCCAAGTGAGGAGGGCCAGTACAGGGATCTCCGTAACCATGAGAGATAGAAAGTCGGTTAAATGGGAAGAATGTAGCGGTTTTTGGTGCTCGATTATATGCCGCTTTGAAATCTATAAAGTTCCCAGTAGTTCCGGTGATATCAAAAAAAAAACCGGTAAAAAACGAATTTTGGAAAAATTGTTATTTTTTCTGCTGAGTTTATTACAAAAGATTTTTGAAAATGAATGACACTTTCTTATAGCCACTTTTTTCCCTTTTTAAGATGGCGTTATTAAATTTTATATCCGACGTTTCGTCTTCGGGCCACCATCATGTACTAGCCCTCTTTATGTTGAGCACGTGGTACGAGACGTGGCATAACAAAAATATTTTATTGGTTCACAAATGTCAACAATAGGGTTTGACCAGATTCTCGAAATTTAAGATTTCTCGTCTCGACTCGTCTCGATTTCGACTATCGTACTTTTGTAAGAAGCAAACTTCTTGAAGACCATCTATAAAATTTCGCATTTTTTCAACGACTATCGTATTTTTGTGACTAGCTAATTTTTTTATAAACAATGACTCTCTCGTAAAATTGAATATTTGGTCCATACCCCATCCAATACTGTATATTACACATTTTTCATAAAAGATAAAATACAATCATGTTGCAGCTGTAGGTTTTTGGACGCATTTCTTCTCTTATGAATCTGAAAAATAACTAATGAGGTGACTGACGAGGTCGAGTGACTGACTATGAATTAAATCTAAAAATATCTAACATATTTGTTTTTCCCGTCTCTGTTGAAAGCTATCCGACTTACCTCTTGATGCTTGATGATGATAATGACCCTGTGAATGTCTTCATCAGTCAACTCCTATTTATTTGGTAAGTATATGTCCACGGCGGAAACTCGACAATTCGAACGAGAAAGCGCTACTCTGTAAGGACGTTCGGCTGTGACCGTCGGAAAACCTATTTACGAGCCTCCGTATATACGATTTATATAAGACAAATCTTCCGCTGAAGCGTTCGGAATGACATGAATCTGTGTTTGTTGTATATTCGACGCCACATAACTACGGCTGTCATCCAAAACATACCAAACCTCACATCTATTTTTTGTTTGTTTATGTTTTGGTTGTGGAAAATAATGATCTAATGGTTCAAAAGAGACCCAAAACACAACAAACAACGAGTTGAAATTATTAATGAAATCGAGATTTATAAAGGGATGGTGCCACATCAATTTACTGGAAATAATGTGTGAATTGGAAACGAAAATTACGGGGAAAATTATAACAAATTATGCTTTGAGCTAATCATAAAGCGGAATAAAATTACAATAGCCGAGACACCAGCTAATCAATCACCATTTACCAAATTAAAAATAACATCAAATATCGCGAATGTATTTGTGAAGTTGAGAATGAAAAATTATCCTCACTTTTTCTTGACATTAACAATTAGCCCAATGTTTTTGACAAGCTATAGTACCTACGTAGATTCGCTACCAAGATGAAAAGCCGTGGCCAATAGAGAACCGTTTCCGGAGTACTACCTGAGTTACATTCAGTCACAAATTTCCTTTTGTCAAACGGAAATCATAATATGCCATCGACATTGAATTTGGCGTAAACGTACTTTGAACACAAATTCAATGTAGATACGAGTGTAGATGGTAACATGAGAAAAACATGGGTCATTATTGGGTTTCAAATTGTATGGAAAATTATCGTGGAAATCATCGTGACAACAATTCGAGAAAAAATTGACTTTGAAAAGATGCACAAAAAAAAGCTAGTTTCATATACCGATAGCAGGCAATTTAAAGAACAAACGACTTACCTGTAGGAAGTTCGTTCTGTATTATATGAGATACCCTTGTCCAATTAGATTACACACGTAGTCACACTATTTCGGCTGAGTCGAGCAAAGTTCAAAGTAGGCAAAAAAGAAAGAATCTTATCACCGTCCCGCTACCTGACCCTGCATTCGTCATTACACTGTTGCGGCATTTGACGTAGAGAGCAAAAAAGAAAAAAAAAAATGCTTTCTCTAGGGTGGGTTCAGGGCGGGACTCTAATTGGACAAGGGTATCTCATATAATACAGAACGAACTTCCTACAGGTAAGTCGTTTGTTCTTTAAATTATATTTCGATACCCTTGTCCAATTAGATTACACACGTAGTTATTTAAAGTAAAAGGATTTTTTTTTTTTTTTTTTTTTTTTTTTACGATACGGGATAGAGAAAAAAAAAACTGCAACTAATGCCTAGAATAATAATTGTTTACTCCAACTAATAACAAGTAATACAAAAAAAACCCTTGACGTCGTCTTATACAAAAAACGTCATTACTCTATACAAAAGTTATAATAGTATCCTATTGCCAATATAATTACCATTTGTATAAACCTAACGAGGTACTTAAGAAACTAGAAATTCTACAAAATTCGTTGTAGCTTGAAGCGGTCTATTGTAAAATTTTGCAAAAACTTGAGATTTTTTAGACCAACCTGCAGCTTCCTTTATAACATCTAAACTCAAACCTGCACGGAAGACCGCAGAAGTGGAAGCGTGTCTGGTACTATGTGTTTTAAATTGAGTTACATCCAAACCACTATCCTTCATCACTTCTTTAACCCAACGACTTATTGATTGTGTTGATGCCCTATGAAAGGGTTTACGATTGGTCAAAAATAAATATTTTTCGGTATTTCTTATAGGCATTGTCTTTTCTAAATATGCCTTTAATGTAGTGAAAACACATAAGTCTAAATGATCATTAAACACTGAAAATCTTAACACAGGCTGTTCACGACCATGGCTTGAACTCTTCAGTATATCTGTGAAAGAAATCTCCACACTTTCTGGGTTGAGAATTATGTTTTCGGTATTTATTTTTGAAAGAGTATTTACTCGTTGACCTGAAGCTAATACTAATAACATTGCCAATTTCCTTGTTAACTTTTCCAAAGAGAGAGTCTCTAAAGGATACCAATGTTTAATGTGTTCTAATACAATGAAAGGGTCCCAAGTCGCTGAGTACTTAGGAAAACTCGGTCTATCGCGAAACACACCCTTCAAAAACCGTTTAATCAGCAAGTTGTCTCCATTGGAAATATTCAATATCAAGGCTAGTGCTGACTTGTGGGAATTAAGGCAAGCATACGATAACTTTTTCCCAAATAAAGTATTTAAAAAGGATATTATATCAGCAACACTAACGGTGTAGATATTAAGCTCCCGCGCTTTACAAAATTGCCACCATTTTTTATATGTGGCAGAATACTGGCGTAAAGTAGAATTACTAAGAGAATTAATCATTACTGGTATAGCATCTGGAGGAATACCCTTTCCTAGAAAAGCTCCCCGGATAATGTCGATGCCGCTAGGCGGATGGTCCTCCAAAATGGATGAGGTTCTCTGAAAGGTGAATAAAGCAAATCCTTGGACGGCTCAAAAATTAACGGTTCTTGGCAACACAATCGTAGAAATAACGAAAACCATGAATGATTCGGCCAGTAAGGGACTACTAAAATGCCCTTGGATCTATCTTCAATAACCTTTTTTAGAACTCTCCCTATCAAAGGAAATGGAGGGAATGCGTAAAAAAATAATGATTTTTCCCATCTCATAGTGAAAGCATCTGATGAAACTGCACCAGGATCTTTAAACCAAGAGACGTAAATATTGCATTTTTTATTTAACCTTGAAGCAAACAGATCTATATGAGGTTCACCAAAAGAGCAGACAATCTCTGAGTATATGGTATTATTTAAAGAATACTCCGACTCTACATGGCGGACTCTTGATTCCTTATCAGCTATTGTATTTTCTTTAGATGGTATATATGACGCATACAAAAAAATATTTCGACATTCGCACCATGCCCATATTTCCATACTCAGTTTATTCAAATTTTGGTACAAAATCCCTCCCATTTTATTAATGAAGGAAATAGCAGTTTTATTGTCTACTCTCAACAAAATATTACAGTTACTCTTATCTGAAGCAAAACAACGTAATGCATAATAAATCGCTAATAATTCCAAGTAATTAATATGAAACTGACTTTCTTTTTCACTCCAAAACCCTCGGGTAGTCTCCTTTCGGCAGGATGCTCCCCACCCTATTTTTGAAGCGTCAGTAAACAATTCAAAATCATAATTTTGACAGGTAAGGAAATTAAAGGAGTGTTCAATAGAACATATCCACCACCGCAATTCCTCACAGATGAGTGTTGTGATAGATATTACTTCACCATAATTTCCAGGAAATTTTCGGAGGGCTAAATATTTTTGTCGCTCTAAGATTTTTGTATGGAGCCAACCATATCGTACCGCTGGACATGAAGCTATCAATTGACCAATAATCTTCGCTAATTCTCGAATTGTGCATGTTTTCCGAGTCGAAAATTTTATTAACGTTAGTAAAAGTGACTGCTTTTTATCAGCCGGTAGATACATGGTCATAGTGACACTATTATAGGTGAAACCCAAATATCGACATGATTGTAAAGGGTCCAATTGTGATTTTTCTCGATTAATTAAAAACCCCAAATCTTGAAAAATAGATACCATACAATCAACATTAATCTGTACCTCTGTCCTCGTGCGCCCCACTATTAAAAAATCATCTAAATAAATAATACATATGATGCCCTTTCGCCTAAAGTAATTAAATACTGGTTTTAGTAGTTTTGTGAACATAAACGGCGCAGTCGAAAGTCCCATGGGTAGACACTAAAACTCATAAATTCTCCCTAAAAATTCAAAACGAAGGTAACGCCTGTGGCCTTGAAATATCGGCACCATATAATATGCGTCTTTCAAATCAATAGTCGCCATAAATACATTTTTGGAAATCAAATCTTTAACAGATTTATAGTTATCCAATTTAAAATGAGGGGCAATAAGGCATTGATTCAGTTTTTTAAGATTAAGGATAAACCGATAAGATTTGTCTGCTTTTGGAACCAAGAAGAAAGTAGACAAAAACTGATCTTCATCAGGGGCGCACTCACTAATTACGCCTTTTTGGAGTAAAGCCAGAATTGCAGCTGAATAATTTTTTATATCAGATTGCGCTATATTCCGAGGACAGAATGTATTCTGCTCTGGTCTTCTAATGAATGGAATTTTATAACCCCTTGTCCAAGACAAAAGAAGTTTGTCTTTTGTAAATGTACGCCAGACATCGTAAAATTCCTTCAATCTACCACCGTACGCATTGGTACTCACCGCTAATTGCGTACATTGCGGTGGTTGTACCCCCCGCGCTTCTCTGACCTCTCTGGTGCCCTGTGCACCCTGCTCGCAAACTGTCGCCCTTTCATCTTGTTGGGGTGGTACCCTCGCTGGAAGTTTAAAGGACCATCCGTTTTGGATGTGCTAGCTGCTGAAGTGGGTTGATATGCGCCAAAACCAGGTTGATTCTTCTTTGGCGTCGTTGAAGATAGCTTTTTCATCTCTCTCCCAGCGCGCCACTGAGCTTTGACTTCTTTATACTTATCAGCAAACGCCTTTCCGCATAAGTATGCGTCAGGAGTACTTTCCTTCACCAGCTTCTTCACAGTGGGATTCAAATGCCCTTCGATATGGTATTTGCGATTTGTAGACAACATGGCGAAGGCTCCACAAAGGATCTTTCCCGCAGCTACCATGGGGGGCAAAATGTCTTTTTTCATATCGGAAATATCGGCGTCTGGTTGCAATATTTTATTGATGACCTCACTTAAGGCTGAAAGGCCAGTGCCTAAGTGGTTTTGCATAGTCACCATATACTTATCGGTCTTCTTGCTAAAATCCGGAATAGAAGACTCCAACTCGGGGTTCAGAAGGGGAGCCTGTAACAAGGGAATATTACTGGGTGTGGGGTATTTCCCCTCAATCTCCTCTTTATCAGCTTTAGAAAGGCCTAATGTGAGATATTTCTCCCACCGGTCCGCCAAAGCTGGAAAGACAGGTTTCCCGTATACCAGCTCATTTCCTGAAGGAATATCGCCCAGTAACAAAGCAATTTCAGGATCCACCTCTGGAAGTGATCGTGATTCGGGATTTGACTCTAGAGCCACCGTAGTAGGCGGCGCCTGACTCTCCTCATTATATTCAAGCAAAGACCCCTCGGAAAAATCGGAATTTAGGGAAGACTCACCTGGAAAAATTGATCTTCTTATTCCGAATCTCTATTATTAAATAGCCCACAATAACAAGGCTCGAATGGGTTTAACGGTTATACCCAAGAAATATCATCTAGCTTTAACGGTTATAGCTAGGCACTATTTATATGGGTTTTACGATAATACCCTTGAATAGACAGAAAAAACTCACTTAAAGGTGAAGGAGAACGTAGCTTAGCCTCCTTCTTATTCAAACGATCCAGCTCCATTAAAAGTCTCTTCTTCTTTCTTGCTAAACTTTCATTATCACTTTCACTCGTATTTGACTGTCGTTTCGGCATATTTATTCAAAATTTATCAAAATTCACGGCACACAACTTCGCTCGACAAAGCAAAACAGTGTAATGACGAATGCAGGGTCAGGTAGCGGGACGGTGATAAGATTCTTTCTTTTTTGCCTACTTTGAACTTTGCTCGACTCAGCCGAAATAGTGTGACTACGTGTGTAATCTAATTGGACAAGGGTATCGAAATATAATTTTAGTATATTTTATGATTGGTTCTTGAAACGGAGAAAATAATAAGAAAACGAAAGGAAATGAGAATAGTAATATTGGAGGAAAATACAGAGCCGTAGCTAGACGGAATTTGAGGTCGGGAATCAGATTCTTGAAGTAGGGCATAACTTTTTCGCAATCCCGTTGGGTTCTTCGACTTTCAGATGACCAATAAAAATTTTTTTTGTACGGTCCCTGTGTCCGCTATAGCCTTCTGTGTCATATTTCGTGTATACAGGGTGTATCGAATTCGACTATATGTCATTGATGACTCGTTGACCACAAGAGACGCAACGTCAGTTTAATGGAGTCAAAGTTGCGCAATTTTATTCTTAATAAAATGCCACTTCGAATCATGGAGATTTCCAAACGCATCCAGAAAAAAACGGGTTTTTTCAGTCCAAATTTCGTTGTGAATTATTCATCTGAAGAGATCATCTATTATTGAAAATGAATGACACATATTCATAGCCACTCTTTCTCCTCGAATTTTCGCAATCATCATTAACTTTTTTCCCAAATACTAACAAAATGTTTCCAATTTATTTTACTTCTTGAAAAAAATGAAAATTAATTTTAATTAAATTCTTGAATGAAAGTTATGTTTCACACTTGACATTTTATACAGTGAGGACATGAAGTCCATCGTCCACCTTCTAACAAATGACAGCTTTATATGTCAAAATGACAGCACTTATTTGGCTTGGCGCAGTTTTTGAATTCAAAGTGGGGTCGAATGATTTATCGTTTTATAGGTCTCTTTATTCTCAATTTAACCCCCGCGTCTGATAACATTTGGTTTAGTGGTTTTCATATGATTACGAAGAAACATAAGTTTGTATTGGTTAGATTTTTTTTTTGTTTTTGAAACTTTATCTATATTTTATTTCTTTTAGGTTGCGAATGTCATCAAATCATTATTAATCACTAATCCAATTTTCATTCTGGTATATTAAACGGTTTTAAAGTTGGGGAAGGGACATCAAAGACTTGATGTTGTGATGTGACCCGCAATATAATGATATGAGCACGTTCTGCATTTCTCAGCACAGTGGTGACAGATGAGGATGTCAAAACGGCAATTGGGCGCTATTTAAAAAAAAAATACTGCCTTGATATTGAAAAATAGAAAGACAAAATTAGAATCCATTGACCGTAGAACGAAACTGTTCAGCCATCAAAAGTTTATGATGATATTCCTCTATAGAACCAAATAAAAATAAGTATCGATTTTTGTTTTTTGAATCTTTACGAGATTGATGAGTTTTGATGAATATAAAAAGAAACGGTTATCATGGCAAACATTTTTTAAGTCGGGCATGGGAATTTTAAGGTCGGGCAGAGTCCCCAAATGCCCCCCTCCCTAGCTATGGCCCTGAGAAAATCACGGATAAGCTACAATGCAATACTAAAACCTGAACTTGAACATATTGTGGAAAAAAATAAGATAAAGAAAAGACTGAATAATGTTTCCTCTGAACATAATCTTGTGGAGGTATCTGAGCAAATCATACTTGTAGATCATAATCGAGATCATATTGCAATTTTAATAATAATTTACTAACAAAATAGTGGTTGTGGAAGACGGGTAGAAAACAATATAATTTTTTTAATATTAATTCTGTAGAATAATAGAAAAGTGGAGTTTAGACATGAAAAGAATAAAGCTGTCACTTACGAAATATTCCATCTTGCGATCAAAATACCCTATTCATATTAACGAAAAAACCAAGATAGATTTAGAAAATCTAGTGCATCTGTTTTCTCGTATTCGAAAGCAACTATTAATGTCCGGCATGAACAGGGTACAATTCCATACCTCCAAAGAAAACTAATAACTAATATGTTTATAATGTTTAGACGCTGTCTGCGATTTCCACCACCTTGTAATGAATAACCCGTATCTTTGAAAGATGGCGGTATTGCAAAAATGATCGCCATAAATCGATCGAGCTCCGAGGTGGAACCGGAGCTCGGGACCCCGAGGTGGAACCGGAGCTCAGGACTCCTCTAAAAAACTTTCATTCCATTTTCGTTTGCAAACATTTGCTCCAAAAGAAAAATCGCACAACCCCTCAAGACACGTTTTCTATGAACCGAAGTAAAACACTTGGGTAGGTACATTATGTATACATAGATAGATAATAATACGCACAGTAGTCTCATTACGCTTGATTTTTTTTTCAGATTTCTAGTAATCCGAGAATCAAAAAATTGTATACATGATATATTGATTAATACAGAATTTTAAGCGCATAGAAATAGGTTTGCTACGGTCAAGGTTCTTGTAAACTTTTCCATTCTAAATCACTAGAGAAATCAGCTGAAAACTTTCTCCATTCCACCAGATGTTTGGCCTGGATTTTCAATTAAAAATCCGGGAATAATTCCCAGTAATCGTCCCCCTTTCCCTTTAGTCGTTCCAGTCAATTATCTCCCGATTTGTGTGCTAATTAGTCGAAAGTAGTCATTTGTGAACGTGATTCCAAACCGCCATATTTTAGAATATTTTAATTGAATGAGCGATATTTGCGGAACACCTCACCCCATTTGAATCAAAATAAGAGTATATGCAAGTCACTTAGGGACTTGGGTCTTGAAGAGAATTTTGCAAAAACATTACTAGACTGCTACAAGTACGAAAAAATGGGTCGATAAGCCTTATAAGAAAGTTAAGTTACTCAGTTAGTTCCAATGATCTATTTTTGTATATACTGGTCAAAAAACAGCTTCAAATTAGTTGCTGTTGTGTTATCAGATCCGTATTACATAGAGGTGAAGTGAGAATCAACCAAGAAATATACATCGACGATGTCGTCTCTCTCAGGCTATATGAGGCTCTCACGCAGCCTGCGAGAGGCGTGGACTTCATTGGTGTATATTTCTTAGTTGCACTCTATGTTGTTCTCGAATGTCTCTAATTGCCGCTAAGTCGGTCAAAAAATTGAAACAAGACATTCAGTTTCAATTTTCTCACCTAGTCCGCGGCATTTAGATTTGAACAGTGAATATATCTGTTTCAGAGCTGAATATTTGTATTATATTTATCAAATATCAATAACGTGTCTAGAAGTTAGCAAACTAGGTATACTGCGTAATACATTGACTTCAAATACTATAGACTGGGCATCCCATTCATAAAATGCTATTAGTCTTGACGCCAACATCACAATAAGTGCGAAAGAGACAACACTATGAGTGGAAAGAGATAAAACGAGGAATCCGAACCCATCGGGCAACACCGCATGAGAACATGTGATTCTTATAATACGTACGTCCGAACTCGATTTTCATCTGGAACAGCGGCGGCACATTTCGAGTTTCTACCGTTTTGTATGAAAAATATAAATGAATATTAATTTGGGTAGGTACCTATGTCGTTATTGTTATATGACAGTATATCACATTTTTGACTTTCTGAATCAATACAAATTAAAATTTTCATAACATTAAAAATTAAATCTCCTGCTGTTCTTCCGACAATAATAAATTACGGTTCCGAATAAAATGACAACCAAAATACAAAATATATTTCGCCTTTCTTACATATCTCTAAGGCCATTTTACTCAATTTGCCATATGATTTTTGTTTTTGGAGACGGGAAACTGTATGGTCTGCCGGTGAGTCATGATTGGCAAGCTTCCCGGTTTTAAATATTTGATTCCATCAATGTCACGTAAATAGTCTTGTGGGTTAAAATGGGCCGAACACAAAAAGGGAGGTTTGATCCGAAGTCGGTCCTCGTCAATCCTCACCAAAGAACACCAAATATTTCGCAGCTCTTCATTTTTTGGAAATCTAAAATTGGATAACAAGAAAAAAATATAAAAAATAGGAAACAGCAACGTTTTACTTTTCTTGTTTCTAATACATATTATGTATATGTACAGGCGAAAAGTATTATAAATACATGGCCGAAAAACTATTTTTAACTATACCAAAATGATTATCAGTGCTGGAAAGTGAGTGGAGATAAATTCAAAGAAATATGGTGCAGGAGTCATACTAAACAAAGACCGCAAATATTGGTATACCAGCAAATTGAAGCAGGTAAGCAATATTGTTTATTGGTCTATTCTTCTTTAAATTAGTGTCTAGACATAAATTTAATTTTGTATGTTTAGACATAAATTTGGCCCAAAAACATTTATGACTAGATATACATTCAAAGAAGTATGGGCAAATAAACAATACATAATGCGTAGGTACCCTGCTTCAATTTGCAAGTACCAATATTTGCAGTTTCTATTCACTTTTCGCATTCTCCAGAAAATTAAACATTTTTTATATATCCTATACCTACCTTAAAAACAAAATTGACATTTTTTCTGGCACGTTTTAAAATGTAAAGGTTTATTTGGAAGCCTTGGGAACAGGGTAAATATCTATTTTCAACCATTGAACTTTTATTTTAAACTTGTTTCCAAACGTCAAATTAAAAAGTGAATTGCGGGGTCCATTTAGCTGTGCCCTGTACAAGGTTTTTTTATATATTAATTTAGACCCCCTTTATCTATTTTATTTAACGTTTCTGACAAAAATGTCCCTTCATAAAAGTCTATTGATTGGTTTCGAGCAAACTGTTGGAAAAACTATATTTCGCTTTTACAGGAAGAAAGACTGGGCGTCGTCAAAATTTTTAATTCCAATTGAAAGGTACAGGCAAAGAGGGCGATATGTCAAAAAGTTAATTTCGAGATAAACGCGAGGTTTTAAGAGCTCTAAAAAGTGATAATAATAATAATAATTGTAAAAGTAAGCATTCTTACTGAAGACTTCAACCTTATTGTAATAAAAAAAAACGAAAATAAGACAGTTGAGGAAGTATCCAATAAATAATTCATCTTGACTGTGTATGAAATAATCGAGGAAATAATGGAATAGGTATTCAAGTAATATGAATATCCTTTCTTATTTGAGAACAATCGGTTCCTATTGCATAAAACACTACCATTCAGGCTTTTTTTCCAAATCAGTTTCATTTTTTCGTTGTTACCTATTCACGAATAAAAACAAACATTTAAACTTCCTGAAGATTGAAAAATCCTCATTTTCATGAATGAAATATGATGATGCCTACACTCTACACCACTGGATCCCTCTCCAGTCAATGCTCAATGCAAATTTGACACTTACCTGTGAATGGTGATTTCTGGATCCGAATGGTCCAGGTTTTGACACAGCAAGCACAATCTTACCATTTTTCACAAATTAAGTCACAATACAACACTTCACAAGCACGAAAGTAGAAATTTTCAAGTTGAAACCCCATGGCATCACCGCACTACCTTCAAAATCGATAACTGCTGTTTAAAGGCAGCGTTGCCGTGTACTAGGACTAATATTTACTATGTATCGCCTGTATCCAATGCACAAAAAATCATTATAGAATGAATGTTAGTAATTTAGCTTTGAGTAGCACAAAAATGTTTCACATTATTCATGATATGGAATAATATCATCATTAGACACTATCACCGTTGTTCAACATTGAGTTGATTCACACGAAATCATAGTTGTAAATGTGTCTGATTATGCGATAATCTAGAATAGTGAACCTTGATGCACCTTCTTGAAAAATGAACAATACTCAATCCTCCTTAATTTTCATTGTATCATGTCTTATCAATCAATTTCGTACACAGAGGAATTTTCATTGATGAAGATTTGCCCAAATCGGCAACCGCGTCCAAAGCAGGTTAGTTTTCGGCGACGCAGATAGATATAACTCGACAAGGATAGCGATACAGTGAATTTCTCAAGACATACGTCCAAAATTGGATGATGGTGCCATTATTTTTGAAGGTTTCCTTCTCTAAAGCCTTATAAAACTCAATGGCGTAATATCAGGTGATACAAATACGTATATTCTCTGTTATTGTTTACTTAGTTACCTATAGATATTATGCGCGGCTCAGTATATACATAGCTATGCGATGTGTGATATGCTGTCTCTTTATAGGTTGCTTTTTCATATGTTGATGATGCTTTGAAAATATTTTGGTAATAGGCCCGCGCGGTAATTGGAAAAGGTAACAGATCAAGCGAAAAAGGAATTTCTGCATAAAATATTTCAAGAAGGTCACCATCATAACGTTCTTATCATAACATAAATAAGGGCAGTCCTTGTAAGATACGGGAAGATTATTGATGAATATTCAAATTTTGATTGATGCTAAAATTCTGAGTTATTCGGACCAATCAGAAGCAATACCCATTATTTGGGTCATTATCATTCCATTAGAAGCGAGATTAGAAGTTATAAAAAGATCACTTTATTCGTCCGCAATCGTCATGTCCAAAAGTGGAGATATATTAAAGAGTTGGTTTTTATAATGTTCTTGAGCTGTAAGACTACTCAGAACGTCTAGAATAAAACAGTAATTTGAAATATGTAGTGATTCCCTCACTGACTTGATGACTCGCAGTTTATAGTGACAATAATCCATAACACTAAATGAACAGTTAGATCTCATAGGTATTTCTTGTGTTTGTATGATGTGAACTGAGATTTGAATTGAGTTGGGTAACAGCCCGGGTAATAAGTTTGACATTTTAAATTAAACAGTTGCAGTGTCGAAAAATCTTTGCTCTTGTAGTGAGTACTTATGTTGCCTTTCCAGGTGCATAGGTAGGTTTCCTAAACTATATGGTAACCTTGTTGTTAATGTGATTTAACCGTGAAGGTTAAAGGCTGAACGGCTATCATTCTTTATAACGTTATATAAATTCGCCCCATGCCAACTATATCCCCTGAGAAGTGACACAATAAAAATCCACTTGTGTAAACAGAGCCAATTTGATGCACTCAAAACGTATTTTACGCGTTACTGTGCTGTTTACAGGAAAATCTAAGCTGAATGCGACCCCAAATAATCCAACCACCCTCATCCCTAATCTCAAATATGCCTAGAAAAAGCTCATATTGTCACAAAAATATGGAGGGCACGTGCTGCCTGAATCCCTCATTGTTTCGCTACTTGGCCCCCTTTTTCGGGGGAATCTATGTCCGTGTCCGACCTTGTCGCCCCATTAGGCGATAGATAAATGGGTTTCGGGCTTTATTCATTTTTTACCTAGTAAATTTTGGCAGGCAGGGGATTCTGTACACATATATTAGATTACGTGACACGTATTTTGTTCAGTCTTCAACATATAATTTATTCAAAATTACTACTTCAGGCGGGTATTGCGGTTTCTCACTCATACCCTTTCATTAAGATAAGAAGATACATTTTCTCTTAGATAAGGTGATTGATGTGCAATGAATATTTCCACATCTGAACAATGTTGAAATGTCAAGATCTTTCATTTAAGACTACAAATATAAAACTTTCATTTACAGTGAATTGGTTATTGTCCAATATACCTATCACATCGCGTATCTGTATCAATGCAGGGTGAGTCGTAAAGGAAGGACTCGACTTGAAGGATGTAATCTATGCATCAAAATGATAAGAAAAAACGCAAACGTTATTATCCAATATTAATAGATCAAACGAACTTACCTTAAGTGAAGTTCGATCTAAATTATATTCAGGTCTCGATGAAGTAAATACATAAATGTAGTATCTCCGCGAAGCCCAGGCCCCACACTTTAAAGCAAAAAATCCGGCAATCCTAGGTATTCTCCCGCACCCCGCTGTAAGCAACTCATTATTTTTAAAGTCATAAAAAAAAGATTTTGGATAAATACGAGAAAAAAAAGGTAAAGAAATGGGTTGGGTGGGTTGTATTTACTTCATCGAGACCTGAATATAATTTAGATCGAACTTCACTAAAGGTAAGTTCGTTTGATCTATTAATTATATCACAGGTCTCGATTCGTAAATACATAAATGTAGATGTTTAAAGCAACTACATTTTTTTTTGTTTTTTAAAGAGGAAAACCTCTCAACGAATTCAAAATAGAAATAAAAAAGAAAAACACACAGCTTGTATTTTAGTATGTAATTTTTATTTCGGTTTGATTATACAAACACGTACCTGAACCATGAAAGTAACATTCTAATGAGACACAAAAACCTAATGTTCCAAAACATAAACGCAATACAACACTCTGGTAAAAATACCAAAACAAATAAAATATGATATTCTATCTATCTCCAAAAATCTCCTGAACAAAAACATTTTTCTTGATAGGTCTATTGTAAAAATTAGCAAAAGTGTGCGACTTTTCCGACCAGCCAGCCGAGCGCCTAATTGTATCAATGCAGACACCCTTAGCCGCCGCAGCCGATGTCGAAGCATGCCTAGTGCTATGAGCACTAAAAACCTTAGTATCTATCCCAGATTTGTCTAGTATTAACTTCACCCAACGGGAGATTGATTGTGTTGAGATATTTTTATGTGGTTTCTTGAATGAAATTAACAAATTATTAGCCTCAGTTGTCTTGTTTTTTGCAAATAAACCTTAAGGGTGTTTGCAACACATAGTTGTTTGTTGGCAAAGTAGGGAAAAACAAAATTGGGCTTGTATTTATTCCTTCCCGAAGTCTTAAGCCTTTTTGGAACTTTGATTGTAACAGAGTCTAACGTTATTACTATATTACCGACTTCTATGCTTGCAATTGTTTGAACACGCTGTCCTGTGGATAGCAATAAAAGAACTGCAAGTTTCATGGTAAGGTCTTTCAAGGTCAGGCTTTCACTCTCCCATTTGGCTACCAAATCCAAGACAACTGAGGGATCCCAGATATTCTCATACTTCGGCTGACTAGGACGAAGATTGTAAACTCCTTTGAAGAAACGCTTTAATTTTGAACCATTGAGAACCTCTTCACCCACTAACTGGCCCAAAGCAGCTCTGTAAGTGTTCAGTGTTCCATACGAGCTACCTTTATCAAAGAGAATCGATAAAGATTTCACAACATGTTCCTCCGATACAGATAGAACATCTAAGCCGTGAGTTGAGCAGTGATTCCACCATGATTTCAGGGCACTATTATACTGTTTAAGGGTAGACTCCGCGATTGATGCCATGCAGACCTCTAGGGATTCTTCCGGGATGCCCCTCTTTCGCAAAGCTTGGCAGATAAGCGCCCTGCAACTAGGGTAAGATGGCGGTATAGCGGGTGGGGAGTCCTATCAGAAAAAGAAAGCATGTTTTTGTCTGGTTGAAAAAATAGAGGTGGGGTTTTCAAAAGGGACATGTATTGTGGATACCACGGCTGAGTGGCCCAATGTGGGACAACAACTTCGCCCTCCGCCTGGTCAATTTTTATCTTTTGTAGGACCCTCAATATCTGACAAAACGGTGGAAACGCATAAAAATCCAGATAAGACCAATCTGATGTGAAAGCATCCACAGCAAAGCTTTCTGGGTCCTTTATCCACGATACAAATCGATCACATTGTCTATTATGACGGCTTGCGAACAAATCGATTTTAGGCGCTCCAAAAGTTTCAACAATCTTATCGTAAATTAGAGGGTTTATTTCAAACTCAGTTTCGTCTTTTAAGGTTCTCGATTCTTCATCAGCCTCGTTATTGTCAGAAGAGCTTATATAAGAGGCAAAAATGTATAAACTTTTTTATTCGCACCACTGCCAAATTTCCCTAGATATACTATCCAATTTTGGGTGTTGCACACTCCCCATGCGGTTAATAGAAGCTATTGCTGTGGTATTATCTATACGGCAGAGGACAGATCTACCATAAAGGTTTGCAGCAAAACATTTTAAACCAAAAAACGCTGCCAACAATTCAAGGCAATTTATATGTAATTTATGTTCTCTGGCCGTTGCAGAAAATGCCCCACCCCGTATTAGAAGCATCAGGGAAGATTTCAATAGTAAAAACATGAGGCTTGAGCGATCTTTCGTCAAAAATGTGTGAACGCCACCATGACAACCTGGAACTCAAGATCATTCCAGAATTATAATTAATACCATTGAGTAATAAGGCTCTGTACTTTTCTTTCTCAAACTATTCTATATATAACCGACTATAAGGTATTGCCGAGGGGTAAACCGCTGGTGTTATCTGGTGTACAGATTTTGTGTAATTATATGTAATCCACGTGTAATCTTGTGGTAATCCAGGTGTAATGAATGAGTAATTATGTGTAATCCGTGAAAACCAGGTGTAATCAACGAGTAATCATGTGTAATCCATGAAATCTGTACGTGTAATCTGTGAAATCTTTGTTAAATGCATGTAACATTTGTGTAATCAAAGCTACAGTGTTGTAGTCTAGTGCAGGCAAAAAAAACAAAAATAAGTATTTGTTTTAGTGGTTAATGAAATTCAAGTACCTATTGGACTTCAAAAGATACAGAAAAAGGCTTTACACAGAATGAATAAATTGAAATGCATAATTAGCTCCAATTTCGGCTCCGATCAAATCGATTATATTATTACAAAATAGAAAGTTTGGCAACGTCGTTCACAGGAAATCATAGCTTAGGCGTCTTTCTTCCGCGCGTTTGTTTGTGGTAGTTTGTTAGTACAGTAAATCTGGCACTTTGGGTCCCATCAAATGACCCCCGCTCGGATTTTTTGTCAGTTGTTATTAATCCATCAGAAAAGCTTGAATTCAAAAAGTTGTATCCCCCTGCCCCCCCGTTTTTGAGAAACTGAAAACTATTTTGGATTTGATTTTCTGGCTAAACCGTAGGTCGCACAAAAAATTTTATTGAACAAAAAATGAAGACAATCAAAGTTTCTACAATTTTTGTCTCCACTAAAATAGCTTTAAACCGTTACACATTTAAAGGGCGCCTAAGTCGACAAATGCAAATTTTTTACAGTTTTTTGCATTTTTGAGGGTCAAATAAATTTTTTTAGCGCCGCAAATTTTTTTAAAGTAAACCCACAAAATTCATATGCATTTTTTTTTTCTACGACGCACTTTTCGCGAGATATATTGCATTCAATGTCAAAATGTGCATATTATGTAAGTTGTATGACATCGATAACCGACGGTAGTTTGCTACCCGTACCTTTACAGAATTATTAAAACGTCTTATTTAAACGTAAAAATTCAAAAAACTTGGAAGTAAAATGATTTTGTGTAATAATATGAGGGCAAAGCAAAGATTTTTGTCTGACTCAGGTAAATTTTTTAACAATAAAAACCAGCTGCTTAGTGCATGTAACTGGGGAAATTAGAACTTCCAAAATAATTTAAACGACAATTAATTAAATATGAATGTTAATGAATGCACGATGGAAATCATTTGCACTATACCCGAGACTATACCTAAATATGCAAATATTATTTTCAACCAAATCAAGCAATTAGTTTTCTTCTTTTCGTGAACATTTGTGCGTTGAAAAGTTATCTACGTTTGTTTTAATTATAAAAATTAAAATTAAATAAGATTTAAATGAAATAATTCAAATTATCTATTGCCAAAAATATTTTATTTCATAAGTTGCCCTACCTGTGTCATTGATACTTTTTGTTTTATAGTAAACGCCAAACAATGTTGAATCTATGTACGTCATCGTTGCCACCATGCGCGTTGTTATGAAGTTTTCTGGTGGCCACATTTGGTCACCAGCAAATCACATAACAACGTGCTTGGTGCCATTGATGACGTAGATTCAAAGTTGTTTGGTGTTTACCATATATAATATATTTTTATGTATACATATTTAAAATATTTGATTTTATGTTTCTTTTTATGTATTTTTTTTGTTTGTTTTATATTTATCATTTATTATTGTTATTCATTGTTGTATCGTATATATATTCATATTTTACATATCAGAATAGGCCCGGGGCAGGTACGTTTTCGAATGCTCTTGCAGCAGCTCACGACATATCTAGCGAACAGTTCGTCGTAGAAAATAAAGTTGCATATGAATTACTTATGTAGTTTTTTTCATGATCTTCACTTTAAAAAACTTTGCGATCGTAAAGAAAATTATTTGATCCTCAAAAATGAGAAATAATTGCATTTGTCGACTTTGGCGCCCTCTAACTTTGTTACGGTAAGTTTTAGAGCTATTTTAGCACATATAAAAATTGTAGGGAATTTGATGTCTTCATTTTTTGTTAAATAAAATTTTCTGTGCGAACCACGGTTTAGCCAGAAAATCAGATCCAAAAATGTTTTGAGTTTCTCAAAAACGGGAGGGTGGGGGGATACAACTTTTTGAATTTAAGCTTTTCCAATGAATCAAAAACAACTGACAAAAATTCAGAGCGGGGGTCATTTGATGGGAGTCAAGACCCTTTTTGAAGCCAGATTTACTGTACTAATTGTCAAATTTCAAAAAAATCCCAAAATTTCTATCTTTCATTCAGTTTTTTTCAATTTCAACCCTCAAGGACTAAGTTTTCGATTATGACTATGGAACACTTTTTTAAAGTAGACTAAATTTGCTACAATTTGAGATCAGAATGGTCTCTGTAGGTAGACCTAATAGTTTACAAGATACAGATTTTCAAAGTTTATTTATTCATTTTTTCACACTTGGAAATGTTTACATAATAGAACATTATATTATTATGATGCCTACCTGGAAGGTATCTAAAGACTAGTTACCATATACATTTATCGTTTGGTGAGAATTTCGGCCCTCTAGACCTATTTTCTTCGGAAAATTCACGCCTTGCTGATTCCGAAGGAAAAGAAGATTTATGCACAATTATTCGAATTTCAATAAAAAAGTAAATTAAATACATGTTTAGAATCAACTGACAGTAGATATTGCCCTCTTTGAAAGACCCGGTTGAGTCTGGTCGGTCCTCCCACTCAAAACATATCTGCAGTAACAGAGCTTAACTTAACCCTTAGATGTTTAAAACGAAAGAGTAAAAATGGCCGCAGACTCTTTCCAGGTAGATATGTTGGTAGATAGATAATCAAATTCTACATCTGTTGTTGACTTAATTTTTATACACCCTGTATAAGTTATTAAAAGGTTCACAAGTGTGACATCAAACTTGATCAATTGGCTTGATTTACTAGAAACTAAGCATTAAAATGAATACTTCATTTTCGCAAAATTGAAGATATTTCAAAAACCATAAGATTTAGGTGTATTAAACCTCAATCAAACTTACCTCAATTTTGATCATACAAACCAAAAATGAAATAATATACAAGGTATTCCATTTAAAAAAATACAACTTTGATACGTTTCGTGTTTTAGGGACACCCTGTATTACATGAAAATATTTTTAAAATGTAGCCCTAAAGGGTCCCTATCCATTCAGAAAAAAAAATTCTTTGAAATCAGATACTTTACCCATAATGTTTCGTGTCGAATAACGTGAATAACCCTGTATAGCCAAACTAAAATGTCTTAATTGCTCGCTTAATTGTAAATTAAATGTCTGCAACTTTCGGTGTAATCTTAAAAATAGGTGTGAAGTCCGTGCATATGTGTAATCCAAGGTGTAATCATACGTAAATATGTGAAATCTGTTGTAATCATGTAAAGCAAGGTGAAGTCCGTGTAATCTCTGGTGAATTCCGTGTAATGTCAGGTGAAGTCCGTGTAGTCACTCAATATTTTGTAATCTGGTGTACAAAATTCTGGCAGCGGTTTACCCCTCGGGTATTGCGATACTGTTGGAAACTTGAGTACCCACAAACATCGCAAAATCCCTGATGGTGCACTTCGTTCTAAATTGAAAACTATCTAGCATCTTCGACATCCTCGCCCGTTTTTAAGTGGGAAATGAAATAGTCATTTTTACCGAGTTATACAAAAACACCAAATATTTGACATTCTGTGTTGGAGTCAAGGAGCTCTTGGCGTAATTTATAACAAACCCTAGTTTTTCCAGAATGCCTACTGTCCTTTCAACATTCATTCGACATTTATCAAAAGTGTCCCCAAAAAGTAAAAATCATCCAAATATAAATTTAAAGTAAAACCTTCTCCTCTTAAAAATGCTAAGACGGGTTTAAGTAATTTAGTAAATGCCCACGGAGCACAACTTAAACCAAAAGGTAGGCAATTGAATTCATAAAGGTTATTCTGAAATCTGAATCGCAAATATCTTTTGTGTTTCTTCTTAACCGAAATCAAAAAATAAGCATCCTTGAGATCGATAGTCGACATGAAACAATTAGCTTTAACTAAACGAGAAACGGTTTCGTGATCTTCTAACTTGAAATGCTAATTTTCGACAATCGTATTCAGAGCTTTTAAATTAAGTATCAGTCTTTTTGAACCATCCTTCTTTGGTGTCAGGAAAATATTTGAAATAAACTGATCACGACAGTATGCTGATTTCGAGATTACTCCCATGGCTAATAACCTTTGAATTGATTCGCTAACTTCCCTTCTATCTGCAGAGGACCAATTTGGTTCTCTAGGTACAAAACTTTGGTCAGGCTTGGACAGAAGCGGAATATTGAAACCTTTTACGAAGGACAAAATTGTTGAGTCCGAAGTAACCTTTTTCCATTCATGAAAAAATTTACTTAATCTGCCAGCGATTCTACCAACCTTTATTGGCGTTTGTTCGGCTGTGTCCGGCGATCCCTCTTGTCCAGCTGCCGGCGCTGGTAATTTGACCTGTTGTGCTGGTTGCGGTACTGGTATTGCGGGTTGTAAGATGGGACATGACCAGACTGTCTGCCTCGAGAGAACCCGCTCTTGGTTCGGGGCAGACCCTTTATGTTTAAAGGTTTAAATGTCCTCTTCACCTTTGATGCAGCAGCCTTCAGTTCCTCACTGGATTTCCTAAGGGTTTGTGTGGACTTGATGCCGTCTTCTAAATGATCTCCAAAAAGCCAAGAAGAGATCCCTGATTTTTCTAATGGTTCTTTTAAATCACGGTTAATATTTAAAAGTACCAGATCCCTCCTAGACTGTGACTGACCGTGAAATAAATCGACCATAAGACGACCAGCATCACTCATCTGTTTCATGATTCCTTTGTTCTCCTCCTTCTTCTCTTTCAGGAGGCTAGAGAGACATAAGACAATCGCTGAAGCTGCAGCTCCAATCTGGGATTGTGTAGAACACAACCTATTATCCCCCCGAATCGTAGGCTCATTAATTGCGGCTGATATTATGAGATTGACCGCTGGCGGCTTTAGCTCCTGACAATTCTTGGGAATTGGGTAGTCATTGGTAAGCCGTTCTCTTCATTCAGCATCAAGTCCCTGAATCGAGATGACTCTCCATCTATCTGCCAAATCGTTCTAATAAATAAATTCCTATGAGATAATTTTTCTGTACTGACTATACTTTCAGGGATATTCACATGAACAGATGATGATTACAACCACTGGCAAGTTTGTGTATAACTCTCCTAGGCTATATATCATAATTATTTTGGATTCAAGGTTATGTTTTAAACGGGGTTCTAAAATTTCGCAAACTCTAGCAATAATTTATCAAAATGGACATGTATTCGGGGCGCATCAAAAGGATTTCTTTCGCAGACAAATTTTCTTCCTAAAATAATAATAATAATAGTCGATTATTTCCAACAGGTTATTACCTAATTACAGGAAATTCCAGATACACAAATGCTGCAGTGATTATTATGACCTAAATGAAAAAAATGATAGTAAATAAAATAAAAACATGATATGAATAACATTGAAAGCATGCACATATACAGATCAAGCATTAACATGAAGAGTTTTGTTTGAGGAAGGTATTGAGGATGAAATTAATGGAGTTGAGGTGGATATCGCAAGAATTACTGACAAGGTTAAAGTTTTTGCACATAAAAAGTGAGACTGTGATATAACATATTTAAACGAGCATGCTCTACTTCGAAAGTCACATGATGACGTATTCCAAGTCGAGGTACACGAAACTGCAATCATTCCAAGAGGTAGGAACAATCAATCTCACCCTGCAGGAGCTGATGCAGAAATTTTAAGGAGTTTAAATTTCTACGGTTCTCGAGTGATATTTCACTATAGCAAGAAAAGATTGATCGGTGATCAAAGCCCCTTCCCGGGTATACACTGTCCTCTCTAAACATCAAATTCTTCAGAAATCTTCTCTGAATGGACTCTATTGCGTTGGTGTGACAGTCATAAATTGGGTGCCAAATCAGAGACCCATGGAACGGACAAATTCATTGTAGAGAAGTCTTATGGTTCCAATGTCAGTAAAGTGCCGGCAGTTCCGTATGACAAAACCTAGGAGTTAAGTTGAGCTCAAAAGCAGCTTTTCGAAATTGGGAATGAAGGAAAACTCTTTATCAAAAACAACTCCCAGATCCGTGATTTCGGATGTCTTTTCGATAGGTGAATCCCCGATTTAGTACTGATGCATAACGGGATTTTTCAGTCGGTTGTATGATACTACAAAACACTTGGATACGTTAAGATCTGGACGGTTCTGCATACACCAGTTATTGACAAGGTCGATGTCACGTTGAAGAAAATCCGTGACTGAATCGATTATGTTGAAAAATTTCAGGTCGTCTACATAAGCCAACCTCTCGCATAGAATCATGACAATCAGGTCAATGATTAAGGCATTGAACAACAGTGGGCCCAGGTTTGAGCCCTGTGGAATTCCAGACGTGGGGATGAATGTAGGTGAACGGTAGCCATCGATCTCGAAAACTGTTTCCTCTCCATTTAATAGGACTGCAGGACAGCTAGGAGTTCATCCGAGAAGCATAAGTCGATCTGCAGCTTGAGAATTGAAATATTGTGGTCGATTTGGTCAAAGGCTTTCTGGAAATCTGTGTACACAACATCCACTTGGCCTCTATTGTTCAAGACATCACGGGTGAATTGCGAGAAACACGCTAAATTCGTGATTGCTGATCTTTTCGAGTTGTTGTTGTTGTTGTGGGGAAAGAAGTCCTTTTATGTAGACAAAAATGTGTGCAAATAGCATGCATCTCAAAGATTTTGGAGAAGTTGCAAAGAATGGTGATAGCTTGATAGTTCCCAACTTCACCACGATTACCTTTGCGGTCTTCCAGACATCCGGGAAGTTTCCAGTTCTCAAAATTTTTTGGTAGATGTGAAGAAGGGGTCCAGCCAATACCGATATACAAACTTTAACAAGGAAACTGGGAATTCAATCAGGTCCTGAGATAATAATGAGCAATGAACTTGTACGTGAATAGTATACCTATCGTATCACGACATAATAGTTTCGTCACAACGACACGTGACAAAATTCAAATTCCATTATTTTCACGTGCACGCCAACTGTGCCATGATTCTTTAGCCTTGTCCATCTCACACTTTCATGCAGATATATTTTTTCTGTCATTGTTTTTTTTTACCAACAGGGAAGAAATAGATTACATTGAGGACCAACATACGGTCAGATTTCCCAGATTTTGACGTAAAACAGCTTGAAAGTTCTTCTATTCACCTTAAACCTAGTGTTTGGCACATGAACCTATCGACCTATTTATTACCTCCAAATTTCTTTAGATTCTTTTTTCGCATAGGGAAATATTTAGACATATGTCGGTAGTTTTGCCCTATTCATAATTGGACATCATTGTCTCTGGACCTATTTATAAGTCGAGAAGCGGTAAATGCGGTAAATTGGACCTTCTATGTTTGTTGGGCATGCGTGAGCTTTCCATGGTTTCTATGTCGTTAGCTCTGGTGAATGATCTCTCGGGAAAAGCCAAAAAGACTGCACTAATGCAGAAAATTCCACGTAAATTCTTTATGTATTTTCGGATGAAAAAATGTTCTCCAGAAATTAGGAAGCGACCCAAACAATAACGTTTAGTAAACTTGATCCGACAACTCTGCACGAGAATAGGAGATATATCTTAGTATTTTTTTGTGATATATAAAATCATTGTTTATCCATTACTTGTCATTTGAAAGTGATGTCGGCTGTGGTTAATCAAACGCAGTAGTAAGTGTATATTTCTTTGCTATTACATCAGATTTTGTATCATATGAGAAACAACCAATTCTGTTATTTTGTATAACAGACATCACATTTTATATTGAATAACGCTCAAACAAAAATCACTCAATTCAACGCAAAGTCGAAATCCCGAGCGAAAACCCCATAATTTTTGTTTTTCATAACTTTATCATAATTTCAGCTTTGTATGATGTCATAATTTATCAGACAACGGTGTTCAAGCACCTACGATGAGGTCTTTGTAGCCCAGAGTGACATGCCGAGACGTCAAGGTCGGTTCTTATTTAGTATTTAGCAAAAAAATGTCCGGAAAGAATGTTTCTTTCTTTTTTCTGTATCACCCGTTTCACAATGCTCACAAAGAAGCTATACGGTCAGTTCATCTTGAGATTTGTTTTATACTCTATATTTATGCAAACAAATCACCAAGTGTGGTGAGGTAAAATCGTTTATATTGAAAAAGTGCGGTCATGCTTTTCTATAAAATTAAACCCAAAGAATAGGCAACGTTTTACGGTTTTGTTTTTCCGATCAAAAGCAGACAAAAGCATCCTAAAAACGGTTCAGTGTAGTGTAAAAAGTGTTTTAACGCCATTTTCGAAAGTGTTGGTGCGATTAGTGCCGTTTTTATCTCGAAACTTTATATTAAGTCATCAAATTTCGATTTTACGACTTATGGGACTCACATAAATATAAAACTCCTATGAAAACCTACAAATCTATATACGCGTGGTGGCGTTAATTATATAGTTTCCCGCTTGTGCTCGACGCATTACGAGAATTACAAAGCAGGATCGGAAAATCACCATACATTGCAATCATTGCAAAGGCGAATTATTCAGACGATATTCAGAATAGTGACACGAAAAAAATGGAGGATTCAGTGCGATAAGACTTTCTGGACTGAGTATAGAGATTCAAACATTGGTGTCGTCCCTATAGTACACAGCCACGTACACAGCAAACCCAGAGATTCGCTAGAAAAAAATAATAGGTTCCAACCACACTTACCCTTGTCGAAAAGTTAGTAATAGTCCTGGTAATAGCCAAGACAGGTGTGAAAGTTGAAATTTGGTTTTCGTTTTTCTTCGATAAATTCGAAGTATTATGTAAATAGATGAAGAAACAAAATTAGAGATTCAGTGCTTTGTGAGGCAAGGAAGTCAAATTCGTTCATACATTTTAGGTCACTAATATATAGAGGGCGTCATCTAGATTTTCGCTTATTTTATCAAAGATAAATCGTTTGCTTAATTAATTATTTCGTGAAATGCATGACTCTCCCCGTTTATCTACACTTTGTTTGTGTGATCGACATACATATGTCAGTGCTAAAAATCATTAAAAATCAATTTGTGTTATAACAATGCACTCTTTCCGCATCAAGGCTTCCCTAAAATATATCAAGCGCCATTGTGTCCAACGCAGTCATGATTTGGACAGATGGAAGGAAACGAGTTACCGTTCAACGATGGAGGAAGTTGTGTTATGGTTGCGAGCAGATTTTTGAGGGTATAAGAACGAGTATCACTATTATATGGTAAATAGAAAGGTGAAGTCAATAAATAAGCATTCCTTAGCAAGGAAGTCGAAAAACTCGGAAAAGGGACTTGATTAACACAAGAAAACTGTAGCGAACAGAATAGTTTGATTTGAGTATAGTTTCATTCAAAAAAAGCAACTTGTGTGATGTTAGATATACAGGGTGAGGAACGAAAAACTTTCCACCCAGGTTTTCTCAAGTGAATAATTAAAAATCGCTTCGACACGTCAATTTTGGTTTTTTGGGGGAAACCTTTATTTGATATTTGGTCGCCGTACCTGGTCAACATCTAAGCGAGGGTGTTAGGTGATCCCAGAATTTTAAATGGAAGGGGGTCGAGTGATACGTCATTCGAGGGTTTTTATTAGGAATATATCCCCAAAGTTTCAGGTCGCTACTATTCATCATTTCTCATTATTTATCACTTTTTAATATTTATTAGTCTTTTTCGGTATACCTGTGGCCACCGCTTAGGGGTTAACAGGTAGGGGGTAAAAATATGACAAAACTGTGTCCCCCAGAAAACAAAAATTGATGTGTCCTAGCGATTTTTAGAAAACCTCGGAGAAAACCTGGGTAGAAAATTAAGCTAATGGTCAATTTGCTGGTCAATTTGCATACACGATTGCATAAATTTTCGAATGACTTGAAATTATGTATACAGTAATAGGCGTGAGTATACAGGGTGATTCACGGTCGATGGTACCTTAGACGTTAACAATGAACCAGCTATGGGATCGTTCTGAAAATTTGATCATATGCATCTGCGGTCATCCCCGTTATGACCGCAGACCCTCGCTCCGACTTTGGTGTTACGACCAGACTCTAGACCTGCGATCCGACACTCCTCGCGACCCTCTCTCATGACTAGCCGTAACGATAAGCCGGAATCAATTTTAAAGAAAGAATTAAGTACTACATTATTTGAGGCCGCAAGTTAATTTTTCAAACGTTAATGCATTTCTTGTTCTGTGCATAAATAGTGAAAGATCTGCAAATTCTTCCTGAATCCATTTTATAGTACAAAAAGTCAGCAACTCTTCAATTCCAGCCCCTTGGAGCCTGTTTCAAAACATACAGACTTTTCTCAAACTCAAAAACTCGGGGCAAACCATTTTCAGATCCTTTTGGCTGTTTCTTGAGAATTTTCCATTCGGGATTATCCTCGGGATTATCATACAGAAAAGCTGTCTCAATGTCAAATTTTCGTAGTTTCTCCATAGTTTCAAGCGAGGTTTCAAGGCTCAACACGACACGAATAGTCTCAAAACGGGAATTGGACTAAAAGTTTCATCAAAGTCTATGCCGGTTTTCTGCGCACAACCTTTTATGACAAGGCGCGCTTTAAACTTTAAACCTTTCAATTACTCCATTGTCTTTATACTTAATTCGGAAAACCCTACGATTCCCAATGACCTTTTTTGTCTGGAGGTCTCTCAACAAGCAACCACTTATTATTTTGTTAAAGTGAACTCCGCCAACACCAAGGAGAGACAGTTTATTTGATTCCTATAGGACGTATATAGTTGACGCGTTGAATAGACTTTTCCTCCAAAGGTTCTCGTCCGTCTTGTGAGTTTTCCGATGTTCGATCTTGATGTTGATATTGATGTGATAATATGTACAATCTTGATCAATAAATCTTTGTTTGAACTCTGGATGGTAGCAGCATAAACCCCTCGATAAATCCCATTTGTATATAGAAATGATATCACATGGTTGGTTTAAATCAGAGATATGTACCAACGACTAACGAGTGTACCAAATTCGTTCGAAAGCGAGTTCGGAAGTTAAGCGTGCCTCGGCGTTCCTCTTAAGATATTTTGATTTAAGCAATATTTGGTTTTGAAAATATGAAGTACTCACGTGATATTTTTTTTCCACGAAAATAATTTTTCTGTCAACTATACTCAATTATTTGATAACTACCAAAACCACAGAATCGCCATGCACTACGAATATCACAAAAAAAAACTCGACTGGAATATAAAAAGACGCACAAATCATTAACAAAAATAAATAAACATATATATACTTATGTATATAAAAAAAGATAACGATAAGTAGCTCATATAAGGTAAGATAATTTTTTTTTTACTTTTTGAACGTTGGACTGCCTAAATAACAGGTTGAATTGTGCGCTGTTCGTTTACACTGTCGAAGATTTGAAGTGGAATCATTGATTGAATACAAAGAATTTATAGTCTGAGAAATCTCATTGGCCCAATTGAAATAAAATATATCATTTCTATAATTTTGAAAAATCATTTTTTTTCAGATTTTAGACAACAAAAATCAAATTTTGCGAAATAAAATAGCAAGAATGTGGACTTCGGAGATGATTAGATCAATTTGTTGAACTTTAGGAAACTCCTGCGAATGCTTCATTTCGAACATCAAATTATCAAGTGATTTCATTAATACATAGACCATGTATACTCACAGTATATTTCGGATCGAGGCATAAATAGGTGAAAAAGACATAGATTATTGAAATTCTATGCATCTTCTTGCGTAAAGCCATGCTTGAATAGAAACTCGTTCGAGTCATAATTTTGTTTTCGAAAAACCAAATACCTACCGATATAATGAATGTCTTGGATTTAGAAAAAGATAAAAAAACGTTATTTTTCTCACGGGTAAAAGTCCTTTTTCTCGAATAGTTACAACAAAATATTTATTGAAAAATGTTCTCAGTAAGTACAACAGATTCAGAATACAAATTTCAAAATGCCTTCTTTAATGATACAATATAATGATATAAATATTGAAAGGAATGTTAGAGAGGGCCCTACTAATTTAAAAATATTAAAAGACACAGTAGAGTGTCAAACGAGGTGTCAATGCAATTAACTAGATTTTATCTCTGTAAGCAAAAACCATGCGTCGAACGATTGAAAATCAGGAGAACAAATTGGCTCAGAAATAGATAGAGATTTCAAAAATAATTTTTATTTTTTAAGGAAGCACTGGCGTAAGTTTTTTTCCAAGAATATTGAATGCAAAACCCGTACGAATGCCACTGCTTGAAATAGTAAAATTGTTTGTAGAGTGCTTTCAATTTAATTTCTCACACTTTGAAAAGGCTGTAAAATATTTATTTTTTTAAACTAAAACGTCGATCAAAAAAAAAATTGTATGGGATTTTTCGTAAAGTTCTGTGCTATTGAGGCAAATATTTTCCTAACTGTCAAATGTCAAAATTATTGACATAACTTACTTTTTTCAAAATGGCACACCCTATAATAAATCATTACATATTAAGAAAGACGTCTTTTTTCTGATCACGAATATATAGCACACATGCCCTTTCTATTCAATATAATTTGCAGGAAATTGGTATAAATCTGATTAAAATTGTAATTTACAGGCGTGTTTTATTTTGCTTCCAATAACTTTCATAGTTCATGTTCTGAATATTTACTAAAATATAGAAGATTTTCTGGTTTTTAAATACAGCATTCTAATTAATTACTCCAATCAAGAAGTATACACATTTATTTATTTCCACCAACTTGGTGTAAAGGAACAGTATGTCAAATGTTATATGTGACATTTGACAATTCGAGTGAAACCCTGACAATCATTGGAAACAAATGAATAAACTCGTCTATAGTAAACGCCAAACAACTTTCGATCTACGTAATCGTTGCCATCAAGCTCGTTGTTATGAAGTTTGCTGGTGGCCAAATTTGGTCACCAGCAAATCACATGATAACTCGCTTGGTGGCAATAACGTGGCGTGACGTGAATCGAAAGTTGTTTGGCATTTGCTGTATCTTCATGCTAAAAAATTACAATTTCAATCATACTAGATACACTAGATACAAAATTTGGCAATACCAAAAAACCAACTTTAAAAATTAAATATTTTGAAAACGGCTGGAAGGAATGCCTACATGTTGTATATTTTTGAGATCAGAAAAATGATGTCTATTTGATTATAAAATGATATATAGGGTGTTCCATTTAAAAAAATGCAAGTTGTGTCTGCCACACTTTTCTAGTGCACCCGGTATACGAAAAAATATTTTTTTCTGCCGGTTCATGTTAATACCTACCAACTTTGTATTCAAAGTCCCTATCTATCTTGCATAATAAGCGAGTTAGTCTGCAGACGAAATACACGGAAACACCCTGTACATCACAAAATGCATCTTAATGCATAGAAGATGTGTACCAAATTTCATAAAGATATCTGGAATCGTATCATGATAATTAGGTTTAAAAAAAAAATAGTTTTTAAAATTTTTAAACCCTGTATCTTCAAAATTTGGCTTTTACGTACCTATATCCATATGAACTTTTTGTCTTAAAATCATCTGAGGATTATCACCCTTAAGTATCGGCGCTCAATTAATAAACACCCTGTATTTTGCTATCAGATATTTTTTTCAAGAAGTGGAATGGAAAAAAACAAAATATATTCACGTGAGATGTCACACTGGGCCTTCGTAGTTCGTATGGACCCACAACACCTGTCGTGCTCTAGGGGAACGTAGCTGAATCCAACAGTAGAGAAACTCCGTATAGTCAACTTCCATTTATTATCGTGTATGGTACATCCCCATCTATCTCCACCATAACACTAGGACAAGCATGTTCTTTGAGGCTGAGAGGGGTTACACTACTCACAAGTGAGGGTAGTTGGCTGGGCCAACCACTGACTATCATCTTGCTGAACGTGTCTATTTATAGCAACAAAACTGCTTGCTCAGCGATTCCACTAGTGGCTAATTGGATGAATGCACACCAAGTAAATTTGCCTCCAATACTAATATGACATATGCCCTCCCCCCCTGAGCATTGGACCCCAATGCCAAAAGAGAACATGCTTCATCCCTTACAAAAAAATGACAATTTGCAAATTTTGTGGTTAAAATCCCTTGCTCCGGTCCTGCCATCCATTCGTCGAGTTCTGGCCTGTGGTACTGCACCGCTGTGGGACGTGATAACCTTCCCTGCCCTCGTTAATAGTTGCCTATTACAGGATGTCTTTATGGTCCCTTTTTACCCAGTTCAGAGCGCCGGTATCCCTGTAATATGGCCAAGGGTTGTGTTTGATGGTTGTGGGTTCCTGGTGGTTTTTTTGAAGTTTGCAGTTGGATGACTTTGAGGACCGGTGGCCGTTACATGAAAAAAATTAAATATTATCACATCACCCTATACAGTATAAAAATATAATATTGAAAATAAACAATAACACCCCATATAAAAATTATGAACATATACCCACTAAAGCCTCATCTATATCAAATCATCATGATGGACGGCAGCAGGCGCAAGTATTATTCGGAAGAGGAGACCTTTGTGAGGAGACAGTTGACGAGGGAGCACCCCGTCATTTCTCGCATTATTCTATATTCTTCCCCTCCCAATAGTTTTTTTCTGGAACGGATTTCTTATCTTCCGCCCTTTACACCCGCCGCCAATCACCCTGGTTGATGTACGATTTACCGTTGCAGGAGGGCATCGTCATCCTCACGGTGAAGACTCGCCAACGCCGTCCCTTGGTTTTCACATATAAGTAGGTATAGAAAATAAGTTGGTAATGGATAAATACCAAGAGAAAAACAAATATATATACAACAATCATTTGCCTCACTAGCTCTTTTCACCATGCATGTACATTCCACAGTAACATCTATCTTTTTTTTTGTTGACTATTTTCAAATTTTTTGGAAACAATGTTTTTAATAAAAATATATCTTGAAAATAAGAACCGTGACATGCATTTTTGAATTCAAAAAGGTTTTGAGGTGTTATGAAAGAGGCAGTTAAATCTCTCAATTATTTCGACATATTATATTATATTACCGACAAGATACCGGCATTGTACAAAAAGAACCTGGCATTAAGAACAACATTTTGAAAAATAGAAAAGAACACAGACACGAAATGATTACACAAGCGACCTGACTGATGGTATATCATCTGGTCCGTCTGGTGGCAGCCGTACTTGCCTATGGACGATTTGCATACATTTTCAGATGACTTGAAATTTTATATAAGTATTCTAGACAATATAAGAAAGTCATCAGCAAAAAAATTTTTCCAAAATACCTAAAAATATACTAAATGAATAAAAAAAAACACAAATTCCACTGTATTAAAGAAAACGGGGCGGAGCCATATTACGCTCTCTCTCTCGAGAGAGAGTCATCTCAGTCAATACGTCAGACGGAGAAAGATGATGTATTTTGTGACGTAGTGAATGTTGATTGGCGCTCTTTAGTCGGTGAATACTACATTAATAGGGGTCGTAGGTTGATTTTTTGAACATCAATGGGATCAGTACTTACTAATCCTTATATTTTTCATAATTCTAAAAAATGTGCAAATTGTCCATTCCGCGCAGACATGAAAATTGGATGGCTCGGTGTCGCTACACGTTGGTGGTTATACTCGGATATTACCGTCAGAATTCGACTCAAATTCTCTCTTTTGAACCATTTGCAAAGCTTTCCTTTGTAATCTGGAGTACCTGAAGCTGGCTACTCTTCCGTCCCTTCACAAATTTCCAATGCGTCGTCACTGTCCAATAGCGTTTGCATAACAAGCCGCCACTGCGTCTAATTGTGCGCATCACGAAGTTTGTCTATTTTTGGTCTATCACTTTCCATCGCAACGGAATTTACTTTAGGGCTAATGATAGTCACACTTTATTTTCTTCCGTTACATAGAAAAAGAAAACACGATTTTTCTTTCACTTACGTGGTGGCATACCTACTGGATAATGAGCCCTGTTGAGGTATGCGTGGTTATAGCGAAACAAGAAAACAAACGAAAGTTTACAAGACGCCCTTATATTCGAGTCACTATGAAGACTGAGAAAGGAAACTATTCTATTCTACTTGCACAAAACTCGTTTCACCGATTAGATTGTGCGTAGCCCAAACAAACAATAACAAGACCTGGTCTACGAACCACAATGATTCTAAAAAACTATTATGGCTCGTTGTTTATCATTCACGATTTACCAATGCTATATAGTCGAATCTGTTACACCCTGTATGGTCCAGTAAATATATCATCACTAAAAAAATATATTGCTCCCCCATCAACAAGTGTCGTTCACCTCCAGAGACTCAATTCAGGTCAATCAGGAAAACTGAGCAAGTCAATACCAGGGAGTGTGTGTTTTTTGGTGAAGACTTTGGCTCCATATGTCTCCACAGCAGTTTGAAGGTTCGAAGGCATACCTCGTAGCTCAGTATGACTTTTTGTTCGATAATCAGCAAAATATTCTGAAGTCTGGAATGATCCGTTTTGTCCGTTGTGCATGATAGCAAATATCATTCGCATAAGTGCCAATAGCGATTTACATTTTTGGCAATGTTATAAGAATCGACGTGATAACCTTATATGAGCCACCAAACTACTTGAGTGCATAACTAATATTCTAATCGTTACGCTTTTTCCTATTTTTATATATATTATATATGGTTTTCCAATAAGAACGACGGATTTGATACGTCGTATATTCCTTTTAAAATAATTTTTATTTCGACATGAAGAAGACATGTCCCGATTATGTATGAAACTCAATGTCCGGTAAATGGCCGCCACGACTCCACTGCTGGCACTTCCTCGGCGTCGCTCTTTTAATAAAATGTCTTACATTTTCGCATACTTCCTGCGGAATTTCTGCAATAATGCGTCGAATCACGTCTCTCAGTTGTTCAATTGTTGTTGGTTGGTTGGAGGCTTTAGACCACGAAATTCCACAGAAAAAATCACAGAGAGTATGAGATCAGAAGATTTCGGTGTTCAATTTCTGTATTCGTTGCGGAAAATTACTCTACCAGGAAACTTGTCATTCGACAATACAACAGTCTCACGTCGTTCTAGAGAGTACCGACCCATGACATAAAATCAGAATTGGTTTAAAGGACAACAATCATATAAAGTGCCCGCCATCAAGTTGGATACATACATATCGCTCATTCGGAAGAACAGTGACATAATAATATCTCGAAAAACATAATTTTCCAGTAGTCGAGTCTTAAACTCTTTTTTTTTGCTTCAAAGCTTTTTGAATTTCAAGTTGAAAGAATATCGACACTTGTGTCATCTAGCGGACGAGTGTGACACTATTTCCATATAATTATTACCTGTTTTGGGGTCCATTAGCAGTATTTACTCAATATTGGAAAATTTGTCACTGTTCACTGTGTGTCACTGTTCTTGCATGCGAATGAGCCATATGGAAAAATTTGTATTTATATGTTTAAGAAACTTGCTTCGGGTATAGTCTGAGTATGTCCGATAATCAAAAAATCAATGTTGATACATGTCGAGATCATCGGTTATCTTGAGCCTTCGCCTTAAGGTTTAAAAAAGATGATTTTGGTGTCAAAAAATTTCATGGGAAAAATTTGTTTAGAATACACCAAGCATTCCACATGCATTTGTAGCAAATCTGAGAAAACATATCAAAACACTCATTTTACCCTTTCCGCGCACTAAAAGGAGAATATTTTAAAATCAACTTTATTCAACTAACCTATGTATAAAGGTTTGATGTCAAATCAGTCGAATTTCTTATGACATAGAACAGTCAAGGAATGTTAATTAAATAATACCGTCTGGTCGTGTCCATAACTGTACCCATGCATGTCTAGGGTTTCATTCTCGTCTTGATGGCTCTATCTCGTCAGATCTCGATTGTCGACAGGTGAAGATTGAGGGTTAAAGGTTGGCATTGGCATGTAGACTACTCTCAATTTGTAATGGAAAAGGTATACTCGAGTGTAGACTAGTTAAAAAACTACCGAAATTCACATTGGACTATGTCAAAATTCTATGAAATTCTGAGATGGCCTCCGAAAAACATCTAGCTTGACAAAACATGCGATATACAAAGAATGTCATATGGTCAAATTTTTTTTTTTCAGATTATTTGATTTTTGTAGTACCCAGGTTATTGGTATCAATAGTGCCAAGACTTTATCACCAAAATTGACAATATGTCAGGGATTAAAAAAAAAACAACAACGGAGTATACCTGGACCTGTAGTTCTGAATCAAATGAATACGGTTGAATTTATAACAAAAAAATATTCTGTCGATTGATTACACAGGTCTACAACATTTTTGCGAGATGTTTTATATTAATTTGTTGAGTATTTTTATAGATATAATTTTGATGCGCTGACTCCAATTTTTGTGATCCATTCATGTATATCACGTTAGATATTTTTGCAATTGAAAAAATAAAATGAATGCAAATTTTAAATTTAAATTATCGAATCTTCAGAAAAAAAGGTCGAAAATGTCAGGGGGTTATCCGGAAGGTTATCAGTCCGACCCAAGACCCAAACTAATGTTTTTACTTCGATAAAAACTTTTGCAATAGCGGGCTTCATTCCGGAGATACAGGGTTGATTTAAAAGTTTTATTTTCGATTATTTTTTCAAATGATTTAAAAAAAAAATGGATGTTCGCACAAATTTATTTCTCCGCGGGTTTTTTGAGGCAAGAAATCATAATTTCTTATTAGTTTTTGTGAGTTTAAGATTCAGGAGGTAAAAATTATTTGAAAACAGATGTTGCTTCAAAAACATCAATTTTTCTGTAGAGCTGTGTTACTAATGTATTAACGCTACTCATAGCATCAAACAAGACATCAAACCTATGGTTTAAATCTGATGAAAATATACTGTCTGAAATGCACGTCAAAATAACATAATGCAAGTCAATGGAACATGAAAACCACGATAATTAATTTACAAACATTGTACACTGAGTGAGTGAACGGAGACCAGCATAACATTAATTTATTCACTTCATCATACGACGCAAATATTCCTGATCCATGAGCAATCACGTGTCGCAAAAATCGGGCGCGTTCGTTCAGCACATTTGGTGAACTCAGAGGACTCGGAGTCACTCTTTGTTATAATTAATATCAAGTGAATTCATCACAAACTCAGTCGTTATCTTGGTATGGGCTAGAAGTTTACCATCACATTAAGCCAAGAACAATGCTGCATGCTTCTAACTGAACCACTTCTCTGTATTTAACTAGAATATCATCTCGTCTCGTCTCGTCTCAAAAAGTCTCGAATTTCGAGAATCTTGTGAAACCCTACCCATGTCCTTTTTCCACAGTACATGCTATTTTATAAAATCATTATTTTCAAGTTCCAACTATAGGCGTTTTCAGAAAAATACATAGTCACAGTTGTCATAGCATGAAAAATGTTTAACATTAACGTATTAACAGAAAATTTGAGGAAACGGACATGGCGAACAGACAGTATATTATTTTGATTTTTATCTCTGACTTTTCTGTTTGATAACAAATTCAATTGATTTAACATCAAACCTACATATTATGTAGTTAATTCTAAAATAAAATCATGATTTTCGATTTTTTTTTTTGATGGAAAGGGTGAAATAAGTGTTTTGACTTTTTTATATCTGATTTGCTACAAAAGCGGCATAGACTGTGGAGTGCTTGGTTGATTCTGAATAACTTTTTCCAATTAAATCCTTTGATATCTTAACCCATTTTTTGACACGAAAATAAACTTTTTTTAAGCTATACCGATGATCTCATGACTCATGACATGTGTCAAAATTGATTTTTTGGTTATCGATCATGCACAAACTATCCCGAAGAAAGTTTCTTGAAAATATAAATAATACAAGAACTGGCGTTCTTATGACCACACAGCAGAAGTGGAAACTTCACCAAAATTGAGATTAACAACACGAAATACGATTTTTTTCTTGTTGTTCGACCACTGCGCATTCGATTTTTGTGGAACGGCATGGGAGCAGACATCTTGAACTTGATCTGTCAATTTCACTTCCTTTTAATGTTATTTTTGTCGATTGTCGCGAGTATCAAAGCTGATTGTTGTAAGTCATGTCATATGTCAATATTTCATGTCGTCTTCGGTTTGTTCTTTTTGATGGTTGCATTTTCTGATATATGTTTTTTATTTATATAGGTATAGCAATCTATAATAAACAATATTTTAAATAACAAAACCATGCAAACATAACCTCACTCATGACACTCATGTCATTTGTTTTTTTGGATTTTCTCTAACCCAAACAGAACCTACATACACAATTTTAACAAAGTCCGAGACAAAGCCCTTTGGAAAATAACAAAACTACGCAAACATAACGTCACTATGTCACTTTTTGTTTAAATTATTTGATCTAATCCGAAATAGAACTCACATACCCAATTTGAACAAAATCCTTTGGAAAATAACAAAAGTATGCAAACATAACCTCACTATGTCACTTTTTGTTCAAATCAATCGTGCTAGTGCTAGAACCCCCAGCTGTATCGGCTGAATCCAGTTCCAATTCCAAAAATTCTACAAATCCAACTCTAAATAAATGGAAATTACGCTAAAAGAGCAAGATAGAAAATTACAAACAGTATTTTACGGAGTGGATGAATGGATAATGCCGTTTGGTCTTATCGTGCGAGCACACTCAAAAACTATGGTAATCCGGCCTCAAATCCTCATTGATCAATAGGAGTATAGACGCGCGACGCATGCAGGGGGTGGCACGCGTATGCCTTATTTTCTACAAGTCATTACGTGGTTCTCATTTTATAGGATTAGGGCTTATAATGCCAGGATTAAAACACTGCTGCGGTTTGTGGCTTGTAAAATAAATCATGGCGAATCAAACACGAATGTAGAGGAAAATTCCAGACCCATCTTATTTTCGAAACGGAACAGAAACTTTTACCGCTTGGAAAATCAATCAAACTTTTAGATGAACAGGGATATAATGGCAATTATTGTGTTCTGTAATATTTTGATTGCCCCTTTTCGCTGAAAGTTTGGCGAGTAGTGTTTTTCAATTGAGTTTATCATAAAGATGTAAATTTTGTTCTTAGTTCCATATGGTCGTAATCAATAATTTTGATCATTTTTTCTCAGTCAATTTGATGAATAGAAATGTAACTTTTTTTGATCTAAACAACTTGGAATGATCCGATTTTCGTTATACTCCCCAAACGATGTAGCTACATTTTGATGTTCTCAGTAAAGCTATATTTTATTTCCGGGGTATATGTTCAGCTCCAATCAAGACGAAAATATTTATTCAGAAAAATATGAACTTCACAAGCGATACGATGAATAATTTCCAATCAATAAATGAAAAAAATCAATCAGAATTCATCTCATAGTTTTTTGAACCAATCTACATCAATTCGAAAAGCTCTAAAATGTTTACACGTACTCCAACCCCAATAAAAATCGCTTATCATTTTCAGAGAGGGGTTTTTATTCGTGATTGTTGGTGCTTCAACAATAGGGTTATGGATACAGCAGGAATCGATAAAAGCGGCATTCTTTTTCCTTTCTTTTAGAAGAAGGGGGAAATTCACGGATCAGTGTGTTTTTTCGCAAACGCAACTAGACGGGGTGAATTTGGCGAGTTGGCGAAACAAATGACCTACTTTTATTCTGGTTTCGAGTGGTGTGTCGTTAATAAACCTCGTGGAATTTAAGTGAATACTCGGAAGAGATATATCGGCAATTCACGAACATGAAAAATTGCTGCACATATTTTAAATGTTTTCGGAACAGACGAAGTTGTGCTGGTCAAAATTTCGATAAAGTTAATTAGTGCCGAGGTTTCGGTGAGCGCTGTGATTCTCGCATACCTTAACCTTTTTATATTTTTAAGCTATAAATTTAAGCAAGCACGATTTTTTACATTAATTTCATTACACTAACACCTGAATTGGTTCACTCGAGGAAACGTTCGGATGTTCGGATATTCTGGAGCTAACCATTACTGTATAGAAAAGCATGAATTTGCTTTTCGGACAATAAGAAATATGGATAGAGTAGGATATCATTACATACATTACATTACAAGTAAAATTTGTTTCGATGATGTTGGTAATTTATATGTTAGGCAAATGCATTCACTATAAAATAAAATAGACCTAGCTTGTCTTTTTTGAGAGCGATCATACATTAGCTTCAAGAAAACAAATATACCTATTTCTTTCTATACCCCTACCACAGTTTATTGAACAAAGCTCTGCTCCTCGATATTTTGCACCAGCATAATTGCCAAGTGTCCGATTTTAACAAGGTACTCCATTTTACTCTCTATATTTATCAACAGTTAAAACATGATAGAATCAAGATAAAATCAACTCTCATCTAATCTCATCAGTTAAAGATACACCAAAAACGATATTATTGGCATCCAAATATGTATTTTTCATTCAGGCACGATTAATTTAACAAAACTCATCATCTCCTTCAAAAATGCCTCGAAAATGTGGCAACAAGATCAGGTTTCTTGTACCTGCATCTACCACTCGCTTATACTAGGTATCGATTTTACGTTCAAGCGTAAAAATATTCATTCATGTTGGTTGGTTATAAGGAATTTATGCGGTGTTGCTTTCACATTGTCTGTGTTAAGTGCTCGATTTGCCTTGTTTTTGTGTGATTTTTACACTATTTGTGACGACGATATTAGTTGTACATTAATATGGTGCGAAAGTGTCAAGTTTGTGGTAAATTGGACCATGAAAACCAGGACTTTTCGTTTCATCAGTGAATTTACTGCCATCTTGATTTTAAAATAGATTCTAGGACCTCCTACCTTCTTACGTCAGTGGCGTATCATTTATATACATTTTTTTTAATCTAAATCAACCCTGTAACTCTCAATCTTTAATGAGAATAAAAAAAAATCAAATAATTTGAAACATTCCAAACTCCCCGAACTCCGCCCATGACCACCATTTATCGATTCGCCTCGTTCCGCCTATTCTATCCTCGCGCTGTTGCTTTGACCATGTATGTAAAAAGAGATGGAATAATGGTAATGGTAATGGTGAGGGTGGGGGGACAAAAGCCCGGCGAGTAGGCCTAGTGGCCCTTTTCGCCAACCCCGTGCTTCCAACTTTCTTCACTCCAGTCGTCCTGTCTTCGTTGTGAAGCGGAGAAGGTCATCCCAGCTCAGGTCCCCCAACTCCACTCGAGGAATGGTTGCCGCTCCTAGGACCCTCCTCCTCAGGCGACCTCACCTATCACAGACTCCCAGTAGATGGTAGGAGGTTTCCTCCGCCCTTCTACAGTAGGGACATAGAGGTGATTCGCCTATTCCTAGTAAATGCAAGTGTCGGTTGAGCTTGCAGTGTCCTGTCAAAATGCCTACGATGATGCTCATGGCCTTCCTACTCTTGTTCAGCAATTGGGCCGTCCTTGGTTTGTTGGGATGTGTGATTATCTCTCTGGCTTGCCTACATTCGTGTTATTCCTCCAGTTTTTGACTGTGTTCTCCCAAGCCCACTCATTCAGAGCCTCGGAGATCAGTCGTTTACTCAGGCCCAGGTATGGTTCTGGACCGGGCTGGGGTGATGAAGAGCCTAGTCTGGCTAGCTCGTCCGCGCGTTCGTTTCCGAAAATGCCCATATGTCCCGGTACCCAAACCAGTTTGACCTTCTTGTTCTCGCCTAGGGCGTGCGGAGCATCACTGCATTCTTGAACCAGCGGGCAGCTGACCCTTGGCTTGCATAATGCTCTCAGTGCCGCTTGACTGTCAGAATGGAATTATGTTATCTTCTGTTCCCCTTTGAACCTCTTCCCTAGTTGCTACCTCCAGGATAGCAAAAACCTCTGCTTGGAAGACCGTTGTGAGCTTTCCGAGAGGGAAAGCCTGCCCGGCATTCCTGTCTTGTCTGTATACTCCGGCTCCTGTAGCCTTAGAGTTGGCCTTTGAGCCGTCGGTGAACCAGATCTGCGTGCTACCTGGTGGTTCTGCCAGCGTGGTCCGCCACTCGTCCCTGGAAGAAAGGTGTACCTCAAAACTTCTGTGAAGTCTGAGTCTTCCATCCGTGGCTGTCAGTCCCGCCGCCAGTAGCGGTATCTCACGCCTCACAATAGAAGCTAATCTAGTGTGGCCAGCCTCTGTGCCTCTATCCCTCCATACTTCCTGAGCTGACATCCTTATGTATGCTGCCATCGCTTCCCTCTTTATCCAGATTGCCAGTTCTGGCAGCGCAAGGAGAATGTTCAGTGCAGCTCCTGGTGTAGTCCTCATTGCACCGGTTATGCTCAGACAGGCCATCCTTTGAAGTCTGGTTAGTCTGAATTCGTTAGTGGCTTTCTCGGTGGCCGGCCACCAAACCACGGCTCCGTATGAGATCCTCGGTCTGATCGCGGCTCGATAAAGCCAGTGAACGACGTGTGGTTTTAGGCCCCACCGCCTACCCACCGCTCGGCGCGCAGCATCCACAATCCACATTGTGGCTATGCCCTTTTTAACTGTCCTTTTAATATGGGGTTTCCACGTTAGCTTACTGTCTAAGACCACCCCGAGGTACTTGACCTCCTGTTTCCGTGCTAGCGGCATCTTGTACAGAATGGGTGATTTGTACTTATTGAGATTCCTCCTGTTTGTAAAGAGGATTAGCTCCGTTTTTGTGGGATTCACTGAGAGCCCCATCTCTTTACACCATACCTCCAGAATTTTACACGCTGACCTCATACGCTCGCAGACAATTTCCAGATGTTTACCTCTCACGAGTATAAGGCCATCGTCGGCGTAGGCCTGCGCATAAAAGCCCTCCAAGTCTAGTCAGGAGACTGTCCATTATCAGACACCAAAGCCTGGGTGAGAGGCAGCTGCCTTGGGGGCAACCTCCTTGCACGTCTGGCAGTCTCCTAGTGACGTTTTCACCTGGCGGTCCCGAAGAGCAGACCGAACCCAACTCACCAGGGAGGCCGGGGTTCCCCTGGCCGTAAGGGACTCGCAGATGACGTCCGTTTTAGCCTTATCGAATGCTCCTTCTACGTCAAAGAACAGGGTCAAGGCGACCTCTTCGTCATTCAAAGTCCTTTCAGCTAGTTGCACTACTGCATGGAAAGCCGAGTCCGTACTCTTACCCTTGCAGTAGGCGTGCTGGTTCCTGTGAATTGGAGATCTCAAGAGAATCTCCTCCGTCAAATACCTATCGATCATCTTTTCTAGTGTTTTCATTTGGAAAGATGTCAAACTGATTGGCCTGTGGGATTTTGGTAGTCCGTAGTCTTCCTTACCAACCTTTGGGATGAATACCACCTTAGCGGTTTTCCATCGATCTGGGACGTGTCTCAAGGCGATGCTGGCTCGGAAGATGGATTTAAGTGTTGGTTTTATCAGAGGCTCGGCTCTCTGCATCATCGCCGGGAAAATCCCATCATGGATGGATTCGTCGCTGACGATCTTATTCGCCGTATCCTAGTCAGCCATGAGGATAGGGGGGAACTAGTGAGGGGGGGTTGGTGCTTTCTCCCGGAAAGTGAGTTTGGAGGAGTAGGTGTAGTGTTTCCTCCCTATTGTTAGTCCATGTGCCATTTTCCCTTTTCAACAGCCCTATCTCTGTTGTTCCCTCTGAGCCGAGTAGCTTCATGAGTCTCGCCGACTCTGAGAAAGATTCGATCTCCCCGCAGAATCCACGCTATGCAGCCCTCTTGCTACTTCTTACCTCTGATTTGAATTTCCTGGGGGCTTCAACGAAGGTGTCCCATTCGAGCTGTCCACCCCCCTTGAGAGCTCGGCGGTGCGACCTCCTGGCGTCTTTTTTAAGCCGCTCTAGAGTATCATTCCACCATGGGACTTTTTTGGTTCTCGCCTTCCCGAGAGGACAGGATGCTTCGAATGCGGACGAGATTACCTTGTTAAGGGCCTCTACCTCCGTATCCAGTTCCTCCTTGGAGGTTATATGCCGGTCTCCGGTACCCACGGTCCTACTTAGACAGTTATTGAACTTATCCCAGTCGGTTGACCTCGGGTTCCGTTTAAGAGGCAAAGTTTCTTCTTCCGCCTCTAGCGTGAAGCGGATTAGCCTATGGTCTGACATTGTTATGTCGTTCGTAACACTCCAGTTTTTCACCTTACACAAATAATTTTGCGACACGACCGTTACATCACCTCACGCCTGACGCGATTGACGAAGGTCGGCTCCGCATTTTTAATGGCGGCTTCAAGGTTTTCCGCTGTGAGGTACTCTAGAAGAGCAAAGTTGGTGTCGGTGCTGCCCCAGATGTGCGTTAGCGTCGCAGCCGATAATAGCGGGAAAACCTGACTTTTTCGTGTACTCAACGATTTTAATAAGTTCCTCCGTAGGGGGTAAACGCACAGTATCGTACGAAAGGTAAAGACTTATCAAAAACAACTTACGTATCGTTCCCTGGAGTTTGTATTCTAGAAGGATCACGGTGGCATCCCTGGTGCCCAGCTGGGGTAGGTGGGTTACCTGCAGCTCCTTGGATGCCATGATATAGGTCCGTGGTCGATCTAGTCCTCCGTTGCCGGCGTAGGTGTTCATGCCGGTCACCTGGAGACCTCTGATGTTTTCCCTGAAATAATAAGGCTCCTGGATTAGTACAATTTCCCCCCTTTTTTTCCACCATGATGCTCGCAAGTTCTGCGGAGGCATCTCGGCTATGTTGGAGGTTGATTTGACTTACCCGTATAGTGTCCATTGCGAGGCGTACGATGGACGGGGCCCACGCTTTACTGACCTGTGGCCTGCCTCTCCACCGAGGGCTTGGAGGCTGCCGACGTGGGTGGCAACGCGGGCCTCCGTTAGGTGCTAACCCTGAAGACCCTGAGTGAGACCAGTTCGAAGAACATGGTCCACCCTGCCGCGTCCAGCCTTTTAACCGTTTCCCGATTAACTCGGAAAACGAGTCGCACTCCCCTGGTTTACCCTCCGTTGCTAGGTGTCGCCAGTTAGCGACACCTAGGGACCTGTTTTGAAGATCCAGCATCTCCATGATGGGCCCTACTACTGGCATGTCCTTCCTCTTTAAGGTGAAGGTAACCTTCACCGGACGAGGAGCGTCAGCGGCACGGTATGCCCTGAAGGTTCGGTCTCCCCTGACTAGCTGCGGACATTCCGTCAGCAGCCAGTCTCGCGAGGCCTCGTCCTCCGCCGTGAACAGGAAGCAGCCATTTTTCTGTAACCCAGAGTTCCAAAAGCGGAGTTCGTGACCTCGGGAGTCCGGTGAGGAACTCGCCATGGTCAACCTCATCTTCTCGATGAGGTGACTCCTGATTGCTTCCGCTTCTTCTGGGTGCACTGTGAAGTCGTCTCCCTCGGGGAGGATGACGACCTCATTAGCCCTTCCGAATGCCGAGCGGTAAGAGCCAGTCGAGGGGCCCTCAGCAGACGCCGGCGCCGATACCGGGCAACTCCTCAGAAGAGGTGACCTACCCGGCTGACCGCCGCGGCTAACCGCCGAAGAAGCACCCCCTCTGGGTCTCTTCGTTCTTCTGTCAGGCGTGGACTTGTCACTCCTGACCCTCTTCTTCCCATTTGCCGGGACCCTGGGTGGGGTGGGCTCTGGGTCTTCCCTAGTGGATGCTGGGCCCTCCGGGAGCTTGATGGGCGTAAGCTGCTTAGCTACCCTTCTGGCATCCCTTGATGTCGGGCCTCTCCTATGGGCCTTCTTGATGGTAGATCTCTCAGCTCTTGCGGGCCCAGGAGGATTCTGGCCATCCGCCGTTGGAGCGTTGGTAGCAATGGAGGTGGTCTGCTGGCTGGTGCCAGCCTGCAGTTCCTCTCTTCTCCGCCTACGCTCCTCACGACGCTTTTTGGTCCTTTTGCGGTTTTTCCGCAGCTTCTTTTTGAGTTTCAGCTGTTGCAGCTGTTCTGGCGTGAGAGCCGGACGAGCATCTGGAGCGTGAGCCCCTGAAGTGCCGGACGCCATAGAGCTGCTACTGCCTGGAGCGTGAGCCCCTGGTAGTTCAGCTTGCTCAGTCCCGGGGTCGATTGCCGAGACGACTGAGGGCTCCTCTTCCATGGGTGGGGTCACATCCATTTCAGTGGCGCTTGGACTCTTGGGGCCAGGATTGCCCTCTAAACTGTTGATGGGGCAGCCCTCTACATCGGCTAGATAAGAGTGGGCCCCTGTACTAACTACGGTGGCCTAGGGAAATTGCCGTAAACCCTAGTTGTTACGCCGCTACTTACCGGATCGGCATCACTGGGAATCCGCCTCATCGGCGAAGGAAGGACGCGGCATTAGTCCCCGAGCTCCCACATGACATTCCTGTCCCCCTCCTTCTTTCCTGGGCTTGTGACCAGCTAGGTGACGGCTTCAAGGCCGCGTGATGTTGGGTGAAGGCACCTAGCAACACAAACACCACGCGGCAGTATACCCTCACCTAGGCGAAGTTAAGAGATGGAATAAGGTCCTTGTCCCACCCGTGAGCTCTTTTAAATGTGTTTTGGATCGCAAAACAAACGAATTTATGAATGAACCAGCTGCTTATGCTCGGTCTATTTTTTTTATAGTCAATGGGCAAATGCTATTCTGGCTTGTGAAATATTATCTTCAGTTATACGTGATGCATTTGTTCGGCGGCGCCAAAGTGATGGGTATTTTTTGTATTTGAAGATTACTCGGGAAATAATTTATTCATGTGTCTTATATGCTTTGTCCGAGGCTTTATCTTCACATTATCGAATTTAAAATTGAAAATTGCTGAAACAAATGTTTTTTCTTTTCACCTTCACGTATCAAATCAAGGCTCATGATCTTAAGCGACTTTTTCGAGATGAACCTTCAACTGGGAGGTTTGTTGAAATAAAAACATTTTTTTTTAGCAAAACATTGCTTATTGTTGGAAAAAAAGTTGGGGTCTCGGTTGCGGGGTTGAATAATGGAGAAGAAAAGTTTGCTTACGACCACACGACAGAAGTAAACACTTTACCAAGGCAAGATTGATAACACGAAATAACTTTTTTTTTGTCTGACCACTGCGTATCTAATTTTTGTGAAACGGCATGGGCGTAGACATTTTGAACTTGATCTGTCAACTCTACTTCATTTTCATGTCATTATTGTCGATTGTCGATGATCAAAGCTATGATCCTTTCACCCATGATTGTCGTATGTCATGTCATGTGTCATGTCATGTCTCGACTTTGTTCTTGTTGATGGTTGCCTTTTCTGATATATGTTTTTTCTTTCTATGAGTATAGTGATTTATAAAGAACAATATTTTCTCGTGTCTTCAAAAATGTTCTTGTGAAACTGTTTGTGCTCAAGACTTTGAAGACACAGTGTAATTTGTGATGGTATCAACACTGCAAACTAACATACAAACCAGCACTTGTTTTCTCTCGCTCCCTTACTCGACTCGAGCCGGATTTACCCGAAGGAGCGTTATACATTCCCGAGCGTGACGGCTCAGTCTTATTCAATACCCACAAAATAAAGTTCTCACCGCGCCTAAAGAAGTTTTTATTTCAAAAATATGTGGGTTATTATACAGGGAGATAAAGGTTTCGAAAAATGATCATAATAAATAAAAGCACTAAGACGATAATGCAACGTTGATTGGAGGAAAACAGATTTGTAAGTTTTCATTTTTGATATACAGAGTATGAAAAGTAGTTGAAGAATATTTTCTCTGATTGACCCTGTACTTTCCCTCCAAATAAAAACCACAAATTCTAGAGCGGGTTTCATGTCGATCCAAAGTAAATCTTCATATTTGGAAATGATTCCTGAAGGAGCTATAGCTCTGCAAAAAGATGGCGGTTCACCCCAAGTATTTCAAAGGCATTTCAAAAACGTTTTTACCTATGAGAGTGAAATTTGGCACAATTGTTTTCCTCAATGGAATTTATTAAATATATTGTTATGGTACTGGCTTTCAATTCCAACTATAACCGTCCCAACGACGGAAGGAGTCACCGGGCATGTCTAATAAAAAACTTTATTTATTTATATATCAAGTCATCAATTGTTTGGACATTCTGTTCTCATATTTCTCCTTCAAAAGATGACGCAATCA